>LNAC01000294.1:1357586-1491369 GCA_002007465.1 Ailurus styani | reverse complement strand
TGTGATCTATTCTGGAGAATGTTCCATGTGCACTAGAGAAGAATGTGTATTCTGTTGTTTTGGGATGGAATGTTCTGAATATACCTGTGATGTCCAACTGGTCCAGAGTGTCATTTAAAGCCATTATTTCCTTGTTGATCTTTTGCTTCAATGATCTGTCCATTTCTGTAAGGGGGTGTTAAAGTCCCCTACTATTATTGTATTATTGTCAATGTGTTTCTTTGATTTTGTTATTAATTGGTTTATATAATTGGCGGTTCCCATGTTAGGGGCATAGATATTTAAAATTGTTAGATCTTCTTGTTGGACAGATCCTTTAAGTATGATATAGTGTCTTTCCTCATCTCTTATGATATTCTTCGGCTTAAAATATAATTTATCCGATATAGGGATTGCCACTCCTGCTTTCTTTTGCTGTCCATTGGCATGGTAAATTGTTTTCACCCCCTCACTTTAAATCTGGAGGTGTCTTTGCATGTAAAATGAGTTTCTTGTAGACAGCATATCGATGGGTCTTGTTTTTTTTTTTTTTTTATACATTCTTATACCCTGTGTCTTTTAGTTGGGGCATTTAGTCCATTTACATTCAGAGTAACTATTGAGAGATATGAATTTAGAGCCATTGTATTGCCTGTAAGATGCCTGTTACTGTATATTGTGTTTCTTCCTTTCTGGTCTATGTTTCTTTTAGGCTCTCTTTGCTTATAGGACCCTTTTCAAAATTTCCTGTAGGGCTGGCTTGGTGTTTGCAAATTCCTTTAGTTTTTGTTTGTCCTGGAAGCTTTTTATCTTTCCTTCTATTTTCAATGACAGCCTAGCTGGATATAGTATTCTTGGCTGCATATTTTTCTCGTTTAGTGCTCGGAATATATCATGCCAGCTCTTTCTGGCCTGCCAGGTCTCTGTGAATAGGTCTGCTGTCAGTCTAATATTTCTACCATTGTATGTTTTAGACCTCTTGTCCTGAGCTGCTTTCAGGATTTTCTCTTTGTCACTAAAACTTACAAGTTTTACTATTAGATGACGGGGGGTGGACCTATTTTTATTGATTTTGAGGGGGTTTCTCTGTGCCTCCTGGATTTTGATGCTTGTTCCCTTCGCCAAATTAGGGAAATTCTGTAGTATAATTTTCTCCAATATACCTTCTGCCCCTCTCACTCTCTTCTTCTTCTGGGATCCCAATTATTCTAATATTGTTTCATGTTATGGTATCACTTATCTCTTGAATTCTCCCCTCATGGTCCAGTACTTGTTTGTCTCTCTTTTCTTCTACTCCTTTATTTTCTGTCATTTGGACTTCTAAATCACTATTCTTTCTTCTGCCTCATTTATCCTAGTAGTAAGGGCCTCCATTTTTTATTGCACATCATTAATACCTTTTTTGATTTCAACTTGGTTAGATTTTAGTTCTTTTATTTCTCCAGAAAGGTTTTTTATTTCTCTAGAGATGGATTCTCTATTATCTTTCATGGTTTTTTTTTTTTTTGAGCCTAGCTAGCACCTTGATAATCGTCATTCTTAACTCTAGTTCTGTCATATTACTAATGTCCGCATTGATTAGGCCCCTAGCTATCATTACTGCCTCTTGTTCTTTTTTTTGTGGTGATTTTTTCCACTTTGTCATTTTATGCAGATAAGAATGGATGAGAAAACAAAATATGAAAGGGTAACAATGACCCCAGAAAAATATACACTAACCTACTCAGAAGAGACCCAAAACTGGGGGGAGAAGAAAGCAAAAAAACTCAAAAAACAAAACAAAACAAACAAAAAACCCGTATATCTATATCTATATCTGTATCATCTATTTCTGTTTCTATATCTCTGTCTCTGACTCTGTCTCTATCTATATCTATATGTATTAGACTGGTGAATTGAACAGGCCCTATATGTATAAAAAAATAAGGTTAAATACAATGAAGGGATAAAATATGACTATAACAATGAAAATTTAAAAAGAATTAAAAAACGTATTGATAAGATATAATGGTTAAAAATGTTAAAATAGGAAAGAGGAAAAAATTTAAAAGAGAAGAGTAGAAAAAAATAATAAAATTTAAAGAATTTAACTTTGAACAACTAAAGGATCATGGGGAAAAAGCCATAAATTCTATGTGTTGCTTTCCCCTATCTCTGGAGTTCCACAATTCTCAGTGATCAGTGAACTTGGTCTTGGCTGGATGTTCTTGTTGATCTTCTGGGGGAGGGGCCCGTTGCTGTGATTCTCAAGTGTCTTTGCCTGAGGCGGAATTGCACCGCCCTCGCCAGGGGCTAGGCTAAGTAATCAGCTCGGGTTCACTCTTGGGAGCTTTTGTTCCCTGAATGCTTTCTGTACAGCTTTGGAGGACAGGAATGAAAATGGCGGCCTCCTAATCTCTGACCCGGAGGAGTGGAAAACTCGGGACCTCACTCCTCAGTGCGTCCTCAGAGAAAAGTAGTCAGCCTTCCTGCCTCCCTGGTCTTCAGCCACACTCCAAGCTCACCAGCCTGTGATGGAGGCTTTCTATTTCTGGCACATGGCCCTGTTTAGAATCTCCAAACCCTGCAGATTCCTGCAGATTGCTCCTGTGCCACTCCTCCCTTACCAGGAAGGAGGGGGTCTCTCTGGATCTGCCACCCGTGGGGTCCCCTTCTCAAAGAGCAGTGGCCCAACTGTGCTTTGGATCATGGCCCAAGGTAACATTGAGCTGAGAGACGCCTCTTCAGTTTGGCTCTGTCTCTCCAGTCGGCTTCTCCTCTCTGATACCTGGGAGCTCTGTTGCTCTGAGACACCCCTGATCTTTTTGTGTCCCTGTGGGCCCTGAAACTACACTGTCACCTCGAGGGCTTTACCCTCCGCTTATCCTCTGGGGCGACGTCCCTCAGTGGAGCAGACTTATAAATTTTCTGATTTCTTGCTCCGTTCCTCTCTCACTTGCTGGGTGCTGGCCCCTCCCCTGGGGTCTATCTTTCTGTTGCTTCAGATTCACTTCTCTGCACTTCCTACCTTCCAGAAAGTGGTCGATTTTCTGTTCCTAGAATTGCTGCTCTTCTTCTCTTCGATCTCCTGTTGTATTTGTAGGTGTTCAGAATGGTTTGATAACTATCCGGGTGAATTTCTGGGACCTGATGATAATTGGTCTCCTACTCCTCCGCCATCTTGCTCCTCCTCCCAAAAGTTCATTTTTGCTTTTGTTTCCCTTGCCTTTAGAGACGTATCTTGAAAGAAGTTGTTGTGGCCAACGTTGAAGAGATGTTACTGCCTATATTTCCCTCTAGGATTTTGATGGATTCTTGTCTCACATTGAGATCTTTCATCCATTTGAGTTTATCTTTGTGTATGGTGTAAAAGAATGGTCTATTTTCATTCTTCTGCATGTGGCGGTCCAATTTTCCCAGCACCATTTATTAAAGAGACTGTCTTTTTTCCATTGTCAATTCTTTCCTGATTTGTTGAAGATTAGTTGACCATAGAGTTGAGGGTTCATTTCTTGGGTGTCTATTCTGTTCCACTGCTCTATGTGTCTGTTTTTGTGCCAACACCGTGTTGTCTTGGTGATCACCGCTTTGTAATGTAGCTTAAAGTCAGCACTGTGGTAATCCCAGCTTTGGTTTTCTTTTTCAACAATCCCCTGGCAATTTGGGGCCTTCTCTTGTTCCATACGAATTTTAGGATTGTTTGTTCCAGCTCCATGAAAAATGTCAATGGTATTTTGATGGGGATGCCACTGAAAGTGTAGATTGCTCTGGGCAGCATAGACATTTTCACAAAGCCTATTCTTCCAATCCATGAGCATGGAATGTTTTTTTCCATCTTTCTGTATCTTCCTCAATTTCTTTCATTAGTGTTCTGTAGTTTCTAAAGTATATATCCTTTACCTATTTGGTAAGGTTTATTCCTAGGTATCTTATGGGTTTGGGTGCTATTGTAAATGAAATTGATTCCTTAATTTCTCCTTCTTCTGTTACATCATTAGTGTATAGAAATGCAACTGATTTCTGTCCATTGATTTGAATCCTGCCATGTTGCTGAATTGTTGTATGAGTTCTAGTAACTTGGGGGTGGAGTCTTTTGGGTTTTCCACATAAAGTATCATATCATCTGTGAATAGAGAGTTTGACTTCTTTGAGAATCTGAATGCCTTTTGTTGTTGTTGTTGTGGTGGTGGTGGTGGTGGTGGTGGTGGTGGTGGTGGTGGTCTGATTGCTGAAGCTAGGACTTCCACTATGATATTGAACAAAAGTGGTGGGAGCATCCCTGTTATGTTCCTGACCTTAAGGGAAAAGCTCTCAGTTTTTCCTCATTGAGAATGATATTCACTGGGCTTTTCATAGATGGCTCTTATGATATTGAGGTATGAGAATTCCCTTGTTTTTTACTTTGCTGGGGTGAACTGCTAGAGAAAAGAGAAGGGACCAATCATGATTTTTGTGGACAGTATCAGACTGAAAACTAGAAAGACAACTTGACACTAAAAAGTGTAATCCATTAGAGGCCCAGATTTTATGTGTTAGCTCCTTAGATAACTCCAGAGATCCAGCCTTGGGTATGCAGAAAAACATATAACTAAGAAATAAGGACTATACTTTTTTATATAAAACTTCTAATTAAAAGTTTTTATAAAAACTTCTGATTAAAAAATGTCTCAGGCAAAACTGAGACTAACTTCAATTATAAAGTCAATTTTTCCTCTATCCAAGCAACCACATAAAGCCAGAGTCTGTTGATGAGAACTAAAAAATACTATGGCCTGAAAAATTGAGCATGCAAGCATAACTCTGTATTTGTGTAAGCAGTAATACACACTAGCAAACACACTTAAAATGCCATAAAGGTTTCCTGTGGGTATTCTGTGCTAAATGAAGTCAAAGGCTAAATGAATCTAGTCCCCATGAGTTCCATATAAGTGGAAAATCTTCAGTGTATCCCTGCAGTTAGAAAATGGTTATTTTTAAGTTTGCTTATTGATACTCTCCTGACTGTGTGCATGTAGATACCATTAAAGTTCATAGACGTTGCTCATACAATCAGTGAGAGACATGCAGCCCCCTAATGTTTTCTCTAATGAACTCTGACTCAGCAGGTTGGGACTAATAATTACGCAGCACAGAATCTATATTAGATTGCTTTCCCAGTTGATGACTATCTGGTAACTGTACAGCACACTAAACACCTTCTGTTTGAAGATGAGGGCAGGGATATTTTTGCAGACTGAAATTTAGACACAGAGCTAAATTCCGAGAATATTTATGGTCAAAGAATATGAATAGATAATTCTTGCAAAAGAAAAACAAACCATAAGTTGATATTTAAAATGAAATGAAATAAAATATTTAAAATAAGAATCACTGCATTTTAATAACATAAAAAATGTTATAAAATCAAACACAGTTAAGGCTACAGGGATAGCACCATCTCTTTTTTTTTCCAATGCAAATATGATAGAAATATAGATCTCTTTAAGGAGAATGTCCTGATAATATTACAATGAAAACTGCAAAGTTTCTTTTTATATCTTTCTAGAAATACACTATCAGTAATTTATTTTAAATAAATAATTCAAAAAATAAAAAAATGAAATGGATAAAAATATGCATTGTAGTGACATTTTGGTTAAATCTTTTTAATGCAGCCAGATCACTTTCTGTTCTATACTTTCATTGAAGTCTAATAGAGAAAAGTAGAAAAATGAGGAATATGAAGGGCAATTATTTTTTCATAAACTGAATACACACATGTAATTAGCACACACACACACACACACACACACACATGTTTTGTTGTTGTTGTTTTTGTTTTGTTTTGTTTCGTTTTGTTTTGTTTTCCTTTAAGTAGGCTCCACACTAGGTGGGAGTTCAACACGGGACTTGAACTCACAATCCTGAGATCAAGACCTGAGCTGAGATCAAGAGAAAGATGCCTAACTGACTGAGCTACCCAGGTGCCCCAGCATATACATCAAGACACCCAAAATTACAAGCACCTGAGAATCTTGCTTTACTCCCCCTTCTAGTGACACAATTGTACAAGATTAACAGCTACCTTGACTCCAACAAAGATAAGATTTCTCTGTTTTTAATGTTCTGTAAATGAAATAATATACTCTCTTATATCTGGCTCCTTTTGGTCCACAC
Organism: Ailurus styani; assembly: GCA_002007465.1. Lineage (NCBI taxonomy): Eukaryota > Metazoa > Chordata > Mammalia > Carnivora > Ailuridae > Ailurus > Ailurus styani. Next base: position 1,485,255 of record LNAC01000294.1, on the reverse strand, counting down.
TTTGTTTATGAGAGCCATCTATGTTGTTGTACGTAATTGAGATTTGTCATTTTTGTGGCTGTGTAGTATTCCACGACATGAAATGACAATAATGTTAATGGACATTCCAATAAAATGTGCTGCTATAAGTATTCATGTACATTTAAAAATAAACACAATATGCATTTCTGTTGGATAAGTACCTAGGTATGAAATTCCTGGATTATAGTGTATCAAATAGTTTCCAAAAGTATTTCTACAAACTTAAACTTCAAACCAGTAGGTACAAGATTTCCAGTTGTTCATAACCTGGCTAAAATTTAGCATTTTTTAAATTAATCCATTAGCTATGTAGTGGTATTGCATTTTGGCTTTGATCTGCATTTCTTTTATGACCTAAACATTTAGCATCTTTCCATTTGGCTATCTTCTTTTGTAAAATGCTTTTCAGGTCTTTGCTCATTTCCTATTGGTTTGTCTGTCATTTTACCATTGTTTTGTTTTATATATTCTAAACATAAACCTTTGACACATATGCGTGTATTGCAGATATTTATCTGATGCTATGTGTTCCCTTTTCATTCTTTTAAAACTATCTTTTGATGAACAAATGACCTTAACTTTAATTTGTCCGATTCATCTATTTTTTTTTTTGCCTACCAACTTTTGTATGTTCTCTTTATGAAAGCCTATATCAATTCATCAATAAATTCTGCTGTTTGTTCTGCAAAAAGCTTTATTTTTATATTACATTTATGTCTTCAGTTTACCTATCATATGTGAAAATTTGTACATGGCATGAGGTAGTAAATTGTCCCAATACTATTCACTGAGAAAAATCACCTTTCCCCCCACTACACTATTGTATCACATTTGCAATACTCTAGGTGACAATATTTGTATGGTATGGACTCTATTTTTGTCAATTTATCAGTTCTTGTGCCAATATAATACTATTATTATATCTTTGTAATAAGTATTGATAGCCATTAATGCAAATCTTCCAAATTTATTTGTCTTCAAAATTGTCTTATAATTCTTTGCTGTTTGTGTTTCCATATAAATTTAGAATCAGCTTTTGATCACCCACCCTACTAAAACTAATTTTGGGGGATTTGGGGTTTCTGATCAACATTACATTTTTGATTCACACATCAGTTGGTGGGAAATTGACATTGTTATACATTGTATCACCCAATCCATAAACATGGCATTTCTTTACATTTCTCTAGTTTTTCTTTTTGTTTTGTTTTGTTTCGTTTTGTTTTGTTTGCCTATAATATTGTACACTTTTCTGGTAAAAGTCTTGAATATCTTTTGTTAGGTGTTCCTAAGTATTTTTTGTGCTATTGTCAATAGTATCCTTTTTAAATTAAAAAAAAATGTTGCCATTGCATTTCAACACAGTTAAATTTATGTCAAGCAACCTTACTACATTTATTTATCAATTCCAGTACTTAGATTTTTGAATTTTTAGATTTCTTACTTATAAAATAATATCATCTGTAAATAATTACATTTTTTTCTCTTTTTCTATGCTTTTATTTTCTTTTCTAGTAATCACTAGATTTCCAGTAAGGTGTTGAAAAATAGTGTGATGGGTGCCTGGGTGGCTCAGTGGGTTAAAGCCGCTGCCTTCGGCTCAGGTCATGATCTCAGGGTCCTGGGATCGAGGCCCACATCGGGCTCCTTGCTCAGCGGGGAACCTGTTCCTCCTCTCTCTGCCTACTTGTAATCTCTCTCTGTCAAATAAATAAATAAAATCTTAAAAAAAAAAGAAAAAGAAAAATAGTGTGTATAGCATCCATTGTTGTCTTCTGGAAAAAGCTTTTAATAATTCATCATTAATATGATGGCTGATATATGATATTTTAAGATTTTATTTTTTATTTTCAAAATGATTTATCATTACATAAAGTTAACTTCCATTAATACTTGGAGAATGCACTATATAGTGTAACCTCTCTTTTGGCAGGTTTCCAGATGTGTGAAAAACAGAAGAAAAACCAAGGTGAAGAAAATACATGAACTTTTGACATTATAAAGGTAGGATATTTTCTTCTGCTCTGTCATCGACATCTTAGTGGTCTAGAGGATGAGCATTCTCATTTATTTCTATAGAGATCATTTTAATAACAAAATTATGCCAAAGTATTATTTTATTCATAGTTTTTCTAATTCTTACTGCTGAAAGAGTTTAAGTATTTTTTCAAATATATTTTATTTTTATCAGTATTGAAATGAGAATCCTTATTGACTATATTTTCCACAGAATCAGATGGAAAAATTATATTCCCTGTAAATGTGGTAGATCTATGTAAAGAAAGGAAAGGAAACTATGTCCATGCAAGACATTCAGTCAGACTTTCTGAAGTTATGGAAGCAAAACCTTTGCATTCATAGTCAATTAAAAGAAACTGATTTAAATAAACCATTTTTGTGTCACTGATGTCAGTGAAATTAATTATTGCTATGCGATTTAGGATTTTTTTCTAAAGTAATTCAAAACTTAAGGTTCATCAGCATATAAACTTGTTATATTGGTTCCTATTTGTGTACTTTATAATCTATCATTCTAAGCAAATGGCTTGAATTTCAATGAAATTCTAATTTTCTGTGACCTTACTCTGCTGATTTTCAAAATTACCTTGGCCTCATGCCAGCCAAAAAATGCTTATGAAGTAAGACCTTCCTGCTTAGCAACACTAAAAGTAAAAAGAATCATTTCTTGATAGTTATAGATCAAGAAGAGACCAGTTCTTTATCTTGTCTGGATTCCTTTATATTTTCTAATATTATATATGAAGTAATAAAGTACCAGAGGGATGAACTATCCTCTGCAAGGTCAAAAAGCTTGTAACAATCTTTATTTAACTTACCAAACTGATAGCATTGAGATTTGCTTTCCAAAATCCCACACTACATTAAGTCGAAGAGGACCTTTTAGCTTTAAGTTGCAAAACCTGAGAAACCTGATGTTTCATCATAAATAACAGTGTGAATATGTACTGTAATCCCAGACTCAGGACATGAGCTGTAGCTACTGCTTCTACTGAGGCAATGCACACATATACATATACACATAGATACATAAAAATTAATTCGAATCATGTAGTAGAGGGAAACAGTAAGAAGAAGGAAATGTGGAAAGAAATGATGGATTTAAAATATACTGAAATAAATTGTGCTTTCCAAACATCTAGGCCTCATTTCTATTCTATTTTAATTCAATGACATAATTTTAAAAGTATCTTCCTACTTTATCTTCTTCTCTTAATTGGCTTTTACAAAATACTTACATATCTCTATGCTAACCGAAGAATATATACTCTGTAACAGCTTGTCTTTTACTTATGTAGATTTCAAAGATGTACTGATTTAACTCAATTGAAAGAAAAAAAGAGAGAGAATCTTGAAATTTTAATTATTCAGGATCAAAGCAATGGGTTGTGTGAAGAAGAATGAGATTTGATGGACTATAAGATAATCAGCAGATCAAACATTAATGAGTATTTGAATATTTTATTGCTTATTACAATAGAACATTTCAGTAGGAATCTTTCTGCTCTTTCTTCCCATCAAGGAATATCAGCTGGTTGATTTAACATTGAAAGTGTTTTTCAAAGTAGGTTCCACAGTATGAAACAGGAGCTTGTGTTATATGACACTGATTATAATTGTGGAAATAGTTCCAAGCATATAATCATATAATCAAACTATTCTCATAAGTTTTCTGCATCCTGCTCTTGCTTACCACATTATTTGAGTTATTCTAATTTGGGCACTGATTCAATCCTCTACTAGAAGTCATTTTTATATGCTCATAGTCAAGTACCAGAAGATGAAAGTATGCCAGTAGAAGCAACCATGCCAAGTCAAAGTTCATAAATGTAATACATAGACTCAACCTCACTTCTTATTCTAGATATTCAAGTAATATCATGGACATTTAATTAGGTAATATACCTGAGGTGTTATTTTTAACTAACTTTCAGAATGTAAAAAGATAATCAAGTGATTACAAGGGGTGTCTGGGTGACTCGGTGGGTTAAGCCTCTGCCTTCAGCTCAGGTCATGATCCAGGGTCCTGGGATCAAGTCCCACATCAGGCTCTGCCTGCCTCTCTGCCTACTTGTGATCTCTCTCTGTCTGTCAAATAAATAAATAAAATCTTTTTTAAAAAGTGACTACAAAATCACTTTGGTAATTTTGTGTTTTCTTAACCTCTAGACTTGACAGTATTTATCTGTGTAGCATTACCTTTTAGATTATCCAGTGTACATTATAGTACATCAAAAAAATATTTTAGGATATAGGAATGATGATAGAGGTGTAACAAAGCCAATTAGTAATCTATTTAGAGGGTGTCTGGGTGGCTCAGTGAGTTAAGCAGCTGCCTTCGGCTCAGATCATGATCCCAGCGTTCTGAGATCGAGCCCCACATGGGGTTCCTGGGGAACCTGGGGAGCCTGCTTCTCCCTCCCCCTCTGCCTGCCTGTTGCTCCCTGTGCTTGTGGTCTGTCACTATCTCTCTCTGTCAAATAAATAAATAAAATCTTTAAAAGAAATAATCCATTTAGAACATTTCTGGAAAAGATAGTTAATGGTTGATGTAGATATTTGGATACTTGGCTAAAACCTTCACACTTATTTTAAACATTTTAAAAATAATTTCTAGTTTTTCTAACTGATCATTAATGTTAAACAATCTCCTGAGATCATCTTATAATTGTCTTCATATAAAGATTAATGAAATTCCCACAAAAGGCTCTTGAATAAATGTGACCAATAAATGTGGGCACCAAATGTGGCCAGTTTCTCAACTGTCCAATGCAACTTCTGTCCACTGACTATTCCTAGATCTTGTGGCTTAATAATGGAGATATGTTTGTATGTACACATAGAGTAACTATGGTTGGAGGCATTTAGAATGATAACATTGTTATGGATATTTTAAAATATAATAAATGTGATTAATTTTGCCAGAAATATTGAAAACTGTGAGGCACCATTAAACTTGAAAGTAAACTTTACAGTAAATCTCATAAAAAAATCAGAGGAGAAAATATTTTTAAATCATGTGTCTAATAAGGGACTAAAATGTAAAGAACCCAACACAGAAAGATAAATAACCTAATTAAAAAGTGGGCAAAGGGGTTGAATAGACATATTTCCAATGAAGATAGACAAATGGCCAATAAGCACATGAAAAGATGTTCAATATCATTACCCACTTGGGAAAAACTACGATAAGATGTTACTTCACATTCACTAGGATGATTACAATAAAAAAGGTGAATAATAAGTGTTGGTGAGGATGTGGATAAGTTGGAACCATCAAACATTGTATATGGGATTGAAAAAGGATGTAACCGCAATGGAGAACAGTTTGGAGATCCTTTGGAAAGCTAAACATGGATTTAAAATATGGCCCAGTAATTTGGCTCCTAAGTGTATACCCAAGAGAATTGAAAATGTATGTCTGGACAAAAACTGATACACAAATGTTTATTTGGTTTTTGTGACATTCATAAGATCTCAGAAGTGGAAACGGTCAAAATGCTCACTTAAATGGATAAGCAAAATGGGCTTTATAGCCATACAATAGAGTATTATTCAGACACAAATCAAATTACAACATGATGAACCTTGAAAGCATGCTGCTAAGCTAAAGAAGCCAGACACAAGAGGCCAACATTATACTATCCCATTTATATGAAACATGCAGTACAGACAAACCCATAGAAGTAGTAGATTAGTGATTTCCCGGGACTGGGGAAGAGGCAAATGAGCAGTGACTGAAAATGGGTGCAGGTTACTTTTCTGGATGATGAAAATGTTTTAGAATTAGTGGTGATTGCACAACTTTGTGAGTACTTTAAAACACTGAATCACACACCTATTGGGAGTGAATATTATATATGATAATTAAATCTCAATTTAAAAAGAAATCATTAAAAGTAGTTGATAAGGTGATTTGATAAGCAGCCCAAATACTTGAAATTAGAGCTGAAAGAAGTCTGTATGATCTAAGAAATAATGAAAATATCTGAATAAAATCCCCATGTAAACATCAAATCTAATTCAGGAAGCTCACTGCTGAAGCAGAGGTGGAAAGCAAACCTTATAATTCAGAAGACCTATCACATGTTTCTTTCAAATAGGAGGTAAACTCATAATTCCTCTTCAGCTTGGTAGGAATTCCCAATTAACCAAACTACAGTTGGCTTTAGGAATAGACTCTCTCGATCTCTTAAATTAAATGTTTATTATATTTTGGATCTTTGGCAAATAAATAGTGGATTTACTTTTTCACTGAAGCCAGCAAAGAAGGAAATTTTTATCCTAATTTTCAAACTCACTCAAACTGAGAACATTCAGCTAAGTAGTAAGAATAAATCAGATTATGACCAATTAAATTTTTAAGGCTTTCAGATGGAGTCAACCAAGGTGACAACATAAGAGTCTTCTGAATGTCTCTCATTCCAAGGACATATTCAATGTACAGCCGGAACAATTCCCTTTGAAAGAAATAGAAAAACTAGCTGAGCAACTCTTGTTTTTTTTTAAATATTTTATTTACTTATTTGACAGAGAGAGACAACAAGTGAGGGAATACAAGAAGAGGGAGTGGGAGGGGGAGAAGCAGCCTTCCTGCTGAGCAGGGAGCCTGATGCACAGATGCAGGGCTGGATTTCAGGACCCTGGGATGATGACCTGAGTTGAAGGCAGACACTTAACAACTAAGCAAAGCAGGTGTCCCAAGCTAAGCAACTCTTACACATAGCAGGAATGAGAAAGTATACACATCAAACTAGATGGGTAACCCTGAATCATGAAGAAATAGAAAATCTGAGCAGACTTATTAGGAAGATATAATCAGTAATCAAAAACTTCCCAACAAACAAAAATCCAAGACTAGATGGATTCATTGGTGAATTATGTCAAACATCCAAAGAATTAATAAAACCCCTTCTCAGATGCTTCCAAAAAATAAAAAGGAGTGAAGGAGAGCTTCCAACCTCATTTTATGAATCCAGCATTGATATCAAAGCTTTGATATCCAGCTCTGATATTAAAACCAGACAAGGACACTCCAAGAAATGCAAATTACAGGCCAATATCCCTTGTGAACATCAATGCAAAAATTCTCAACTTTATATTAGCAAACCAAATTCAACAATAGATTAAAAGGGTCATGCACCAAAAGTAAGTGGGATTTATGCCGAGGATGAAAAGATGGTTTCACAAATCAACCAATGTGATACACCACATTAGTAAAATAAAGGATAAAAATCATATAATTATCTCAATAGAGGTAGTAAAAGCATTTGACAAAGTTCAACATCTACCAGTGATAAAAAAAAAAAATCTCAACAAGAATGTACCTTAATATAAAAAAGGCCATATGTAACAAGCCCATAGCTAACATCATACTCAACACTTAAAAGCTGAAAGCTTTTCCTTTAAGATCAGAAATAAGACAAGGATGCCTGTTCTTGCCACTTTTATTCTAAGAAGTACTAGCCAGAGCAATTAGAAAACAAAAAGGAAAAAAAAAGTATCCAAATCAAATACTTGTCTGTCTATAGATGACATGATGATATTATATATAGACCTAAAAACTCTACCAAAAACTTCTTAGAACTAATAAATGAATTCAGTAAAGTTGCAAGATAAAAACCTATATACAAAAGTCAGTTGCATTTCTAGACACTAACAAACTATCCGAAAGAGAAATTAAGGAAAAAATCTCCTCTACCACTTATAATTGCATCAAAAAGAATAAAATACTTAAAAATAACTTTAGCTAAGAAGGTGAAAGATCTGTACAATGAAAACTATAAAACAATGATGAAAGAAATTGAAGAAGACAAAAATATATAGAAAGCTATCCCATGTTCATGGATTGGAATAATTAAATTAAATTAATTAAAGTACCCATAGAACCCAAAGAAATCTACACATTAAATGTAATTCTATAAAATTCCAATGGCATTTTAACAGAAATAGAAAAAAAGAATCCTAAAATATATATGGAAACACAAAAGACCCCAGGTAGGTAAAGCAATCTTGAGAAAGGAGAACAAAGCTGGAGGTAGCAGGTTCCCTGATTACAAACTATTTACAAAACTATAGTAATTAAGATAGTATATTATTAGCATAAAACCAGACACAAAGGTCGATGGACAGCCACATGCAAAAGAATGAGTTGTATCCTTGTTTACCATATACAAAAGTCAACTTAAAATGGATTAAAGACAAAAGGAACCCATTTAGTCTCACTTGGGGAATCATGACTTTGGAAACTAATCCCCCTGATCTCCTTATTTGCTGCAAATGAAGTGTCCTTTGTGTGACAAAAAATAAACAAATAAAATAAAATAAAATGGATTAAGGACTTGAACATAAGACCTGAAACTGCAAAACTCTTAGGAGAAAAATTACAGGGTAAGCTTCTGGACATTGGTTTTGGCAATGATTTTTTTGGATTTGACATCAATACAAAAACAACAAATGGAAAAATAAGCAAATGGGGCTATGTCAAACTCTTGCACAACAAAGGAAACTATTAAAAAAAGATAACCTAGGAAATTTACGGAGCCTATGGAATGGAAGAAAATCTTTGCAACCACAAATCCAGTAAGAGGTTAATATCCAAAATATACAAGGTACTCATACAACTCAATATCAAAAATCCAAATAACCAATTTAAAAATGGACAAAAGTCCTAAGTAGACATTTTTCTAAAAAAGACACACAATTAACCAACAGGAGCATGAAAAGGTGCTCAACACCAATGGTAGGGGAAATGCAAATCAAAACTGCAATGAGATATTACCTCACACTTGTTAAGGTGTCTATTTTCAAGAAGACAAGAGATAGCAAATGTTGACAAGGATATGAAGAAAAGATAACCCTTCTACACTATTGGTGGGAATGCAAACTGGTGCAGCCACTATGGAAAACAGTATGGAGGTTCTTCATGTCATCCAGCAGTCCCACTTCTAGGCATATATCCAGAGAAAATTAAACCATGATCTGAAGGAGAGATGTGTATTTGTATGTTCATTGCAGCATTATTCACAAAAGTCAAGGTATAGAAACCACCTATGTGTCTGTGGATGGGTGAATAAATAAAAAATGTGAGAGTTGGGACACCCGGGTGGCTTACCAGGTTAAGCCTCTGACTATTGATTTGGGCTCAGGTCATGATCTCAGGGTCCTGAGATCAACCCCCGCAGTGGGCTCCCAGCTCATCAGGGAGTCTGCTAAAGATTCTCTCTCTCTCTGTCTACCACCCTGCTCTCTCTCTCTGTCTCTCTATGTCTCAAATACATAAATAAATATTTTTTAAAATGTGAGAGATAACATAAATAATGGAATGTTATTTAGCCTTAAGAAAGAAGGAAATCCTGCTATTTGTAACAATATGGATAAAACTGGAGGGCATTATGCTAAATATAATTAGCAATATGCTAAGTGATGTAAGATAGACAAAAAATACTGCATATATCACTTTTATGTGGGACCAAAAAAAGGAAAATCTAACTCATAACCTCAAAGAGTAGAAAAGTGGCGCTAGGACCTAGGGAGTGGGGGAAATGGGGAGAGATTGGTTAAAGGATATAAATTTTCAGTCATAAGATGAATATGTTCTGAGGACCTAATATATAGCATGGTGACTATGCTTGATAATAGTGTTATTCAATACACTATTTACTAAGAGAGTAGAAACTAAATGTTCTCTCTCTCTCTCTCTCTCTCTCTCTCTCTCACACACACACACACACACACACACACACACACACACACACAAATGTAGCTATGTGAGGTGATAAATGTGTTCATTAACTTGTTGGGTGGAATCTTCCACAATATGTATGTATATAAAATCATCACATCGTACACATTAAATATCTTACAGCTTTATTTGTCAATTATACCTCAATAAAGTTGGGGGGAAGCCAAAAAATGTTAAGATTCTTTATTCAGTCATAGGAATAGGAATAGGAAGAGGGAAAACTCCTCTTCCTTCTTCAAGCGGTAAATTGCATGTCCCTTTCTCTGGGAAGTCTTTCAGGAAAAAAGAAGAGTTTCTCAACAACCTATAAAAAACTACATTTTAGCTCTTATTAAATTGTATTTTAACTCCTTGCTTACACAGCTGTCCATCTCACTTGCAGGTTCCTTGAAGAAAGGAACCATGTCTATACATCGCTAAATTCTCATAACCTAACCTAATGCATTTTACAAAATGCTTATCAAATGACTGGATAGCAAATAGTTAGGAATATGAAGTGAAAACTTAAAGAAAGATGAGTTGATTGAATATTTAAGGTGGGATTTTTTTGAGTCCCATTTCTAAGGATACTTGCAATCAGAGATATGGAGAAAGCCAAAAATGGACTTCATAGAACCTGCTCTTGTCTGCTCACCAATATCTATCCTCTGCTTCGTTTTAAAGCCTATCTCCCACAACTCTGTTATACACATACCTGTTTTTTCTGTACATGCCCCAGAGTTTTGCTTCAGCATTTTCGCTCATGTTTTCCTTTCAAATGCTTTAGCAAAATCCGATTCACATTTAGTGGACTTTGAAAGTCTTTTCTCCACATTTCCTCATTCCCCTCACCTCCATACCCAGCAAATGAATATGTTACAGTTCATCCAAATAGCACATTGTTTGTAACTTCTTATAAAACATTTTTCTTACTCTTTTTTGTGCTGTAGTCATTTGTAGTATTCACCGTAAAAAGACACATAAACGTTACCTGTCTATTGCAGAGTAAGTTCTATAGCAAAGACTATTCTCTTTCTATTTGCATCACTTACTGCCCTTGGAACATAGAAAGTATTAGTAATTTTTTGTGACGCTTAATTCATGCAGCAGCCTCTGATTTAAGTCCTAAATAAAAGTACAAATTGTATGATCTTGGGTGAGTCATTTTTTTCCTTTTGTAGGGTTTTATTACTCTCAGTTGTAAGTTAATAGTATTAAATTAAAATACCCTTAATACTTCTTCAGTCTCTAATATTTTGTTTTAAATATTTTTTTAACTATAAAAAGGTTGTACATCTTTCCTTTTTTATTCCAAGATTGAAGTGTGTTTATAGAAGGTTTACATTTCCATGTATCTGAGAAAATCATTGTTTTTTTTCTATGAATGAATTTGCTTTATAAATGTAAATTATTATTTTTGACAATCAGCTTTGAGTACTTGTGCAGCAGGAATAAATCAGATCCTAGAGGGAAAACTAAAACAGGAAAAATCAGATTACTTCTATGAATAACAATAATGCTATAGCAAAAAAAAATTAAAAAGTGGACTCTTTCCAATGCTACTTCTGTTTTCCTTAGCATGACTGATTAATGAATTCAGGGCATTAATACTTTAAATAATCTTCATTTTTCACTAAGGAGAAAGACGACAAATTTTGCTCAACATATGAGTCTAAGAATGATAAAAAGTCACAAATTGATTATTTTTGTTCCATGTCCCTTGCTGAGTTGGTTTGTGACCTTGAGAATATATTTTTTAATGACATGATTTATTCATTTGTACAATGGATAATATTTGCTACTTTTGCAGTTCCTGAATATTAGATTTAGTTATGTTATTCAAAGAAGATTAAAACATTATGATGGAAAATACTCTTTTTAAAAGACACTGTTAATTCAGAGGATAGTTGGGCCCCTGAATAAACGTGGCAGTTTGTTGTTAGTTGTGATTTTCAGCAACATTAAGAACAAAATGTGAATCGATTCCTATCACTGCTATGTCCCTGCCCCTCGGTCTTTCTGTACTGCTTTTTGAAAATGATCATGCTCCCCAGCTCACCCTTTGCCGTCCCTCACATGCACCTCAAGAAATGAATAATTCTTTCTTGGCATTGTTTCTCCAATAGTTTATGGTAGTTAATGTCTGCTACTTGAGGGAATTCACTAATCGATATAAAATTAGTAGAGACCTTTTCTTAACCTTCCTTGTTTTCCCAACAATGTTTAGCTGAGGACCTTAAAGTGGTAACTCAATACTTGTTCACTGAATTGAATCACATTTAGATTGATGGATTTAAATACTGGAAGCTTTTAATTAATATGGAGGCAGACTCTTTCGCTTAAATTTGCTAAGTTAGCTGATGAGGCAAACAAGCTTATTTGATATTCATAAAGGCTTGAAATCTGCCAACTGTAAATCACCCAAAGTCAACTGAAGCACAAAATCCCCTCGGATTTACTGATGTCTGTGAATAGAAGATGGAGCAAGTAGAACAGGGTGAGGAAAACCATTTACCTGCAAAATTGAAAACAATGAAAATAAAGAGAAAGGAATCCTGGGGCCTCCTGAAATAGAAACTTACTCTCATAGTTATTAATGATCCACTTTTTAGATTTCTTAAGTCAATATTTTTCAAAGCATAGTACCTGGTCCAGCACAATAAACCCCACCTCAAATCTACTGAATCCAACACTGACACAGAAGCCCAGCAATCTGTGTCTTACCAAGCTCATCAGATACCTCTGAAACACATTAGTGTTTGAGAACTATTGTCCTAAATCATAGACCTAACAAGTCACAGAATTATGACTCAAACCTAGACATCTAAGGCAGACAGTTTAAAGAGATGGAGCAAAAAAATACACCAAGTTAAATTACTTGCCATCTGAGCTTGTGGTTTTTTGTTTTTTGTTTGTTTTTGCTTGTGCTCTTTAAGTGGTACCTCTCCATGAGGGATTCCTAGAGCCATGTATTTTCAATAGACCATTTGGGGATAAAAAGTAATACTCTAGTCTTTATGGCCTATGTGGTATTGGGAAAGTGACTTTTCATTTCCCCAGAATAAATTATTTGCCCCATTTCTCATGCCTCCCTGCATCCGCACACATGCCATGGCCTCGTTGTGGACAGAAAGTACTTCTCTGCCACTTGACTGTTGCCTTAGCTACATGACTTGCTTTAGCCAAGAGAATATAAGTAGAAAAGCATACTATCTCAAGCATAGGCCTTAAGAGTTGTGTATGGTTTTGCTTGATTTCTTCTGTGTCTGCCCTTGTTGTGAGAACATGTCCAGTTAGCATATTGGTCATATTAGACATGTGAAGCCCAGCTGTTCTGCTGACCTACTGATGGGGGAATAAGCAGAGCCAGGCTGTGTGCAACAGTGTGTAGCAGAACTGGGTCAGCCAAACTAACCAACTCAAAGATCTTAGTTTAATATCATACTGGAATTTTATTATTATTCTGCAGAAAAGGGTAACCAATGACCTCAGTCAGAAAAATTAGGGGGGAAGACAAGAGAATGATTTTCAAAATATCTCTCAGTTCAAACTTTCATTACCTATGGAAATGGTTTTAAATGGTGAATTTCAACATTTTAGTAGAAGATAAATAATATGACCACCCTGTAAGAAAGCTATTTCAGGGCATGTCACACCTCATCATTACTGTCAAAACATGCTGCATGGTAGAATATGTGTCTAAAGGTAAAAATAAAGTCTAAGTCTAAATACTGTTATTGTGGATTCTTCTTTCCTTTTTTTTTCTTTTAAAGATTTTTATTTTTAAGTAACCTCTGCACCCAATGTGGGGCTCGAGCTTGCAACCCTGAGTTCAAGAGTTGCATGTTCTACCAACTAAGCCAATCAGGCACCCGTGGTTTCTGCTTTCTAACTCAGATATATCAGCATGTCTGAAAGAGTATACTGGGATCATTTAAGATAAAAAAAAATCAAGTGTGTGTGTGTATATATATATATGTATATATATACACACACACTTCTTTTTTTTAATCTTAAACAATCCCAGTCTTACACGATCCCCCACACACACACACAAGCACAGTAACAATGCTAGCAATTCACCTCTATGATCATTCAGTTCTTCATTGTTAGAATAGATTTAGGGGCACCTGGGTGGCTCAACTGGTTAAGCGTCTGCCTTGGGCTCAGGTCATGATCCCAGGGTCCTGGAATCATCTCTGTCTGGCTCCCTGCTTCCCCGGGAGCCTGCTTCTCCTTCTCCCTCTGCCACTCCCCCTGCTTGTGCTCTCCCTCCCTCTCTTGGTCACTGTCAAATAAATAAATAAAATCTTAAAAATACAGATAGATAGATAGATAGATAGATAGATAGATAGATAGATAGATAGATAGATAAATTTCATGGTATATGCCCAAGGCATTAGTAGATGACGGTATTAGGGGAAAACATTATTATGCTAGCAATTTATCCAGTTTAGCTACTGTTTTCCCTAAACATGGTAACTGTTATTTGGTACATGTATTGAAATTAAATAAATTTCTTGAAGTTTCATAGGGGAGAATAGATAGGAATCATTTATCTAGTTCTATGTCTCTTAAAGCTTTTAGTCAGTCATGAAAATGTAAAAAATAAGGTAAGGCCTACTATTTTCTGAGATTTGACTGCTCTGCTGCTCTTCCCTATTTTTGTCTTTATCTATTAAGGTTATTAGACAATTTTTCTCCTTTGGTCAATCATTATGTTGAATTGTTCATTTATCTAGTGTTATATCAACTCCTCATTCCTGGGGTAAATTTCCTGTGGTCACCATGTGTTACTCTTTTTAATTGTTTACTAGATCCAGTTTTCTAATACCTTACTGAGGATTTTAATGTCCACATTCCTGGTTGATATTGGCCTGGAATTTTCTTGAAATGTCTGATTTATATCAGATTGAATTAAAACACTGATTTTTTTAGTGTATTTTTATTTTAGTGTGACTTAGTCTCAATGATGTAGTATTTGGAAATATGGGAAAAAATATGCTGCTATATTTTTACGTACAATAGCTTTTCAGTGAATAAAATAATGTTATAACTGGAAAATAAGAATTTTCAAAATGATCTCTGGTTGTGACACCCTTACCTGTTTATCATCTTTGCAGCTGAATCATTAATTTGCAGTGTTATGCAGATCTTCCATCATAGCCTATTTGTTTCAAACGGTTCAGTTACCAGTGTGATTTTTTTAATCCCCAGTAGGTTTTCTTTGTTGGTTGCCTGCTTTGTTGATTGGCAGAGAAAATATTATTTTATTTTGAACTGCATGTAGTCAAGCTATATGGAAAGACAAATCCCAAAAAGAAACCATTTTATTTATAAGGAAAAATCACTGTATCAGAAAATGAGAGTAGTCAAAATCCTTCTGATCAACAAATTTTCACATAGAATAGACATTCATTCTATTCAGAAATTATATGGATGATCAACCATCAGTTTGATAACCTGAATTTAGAATATCTCATTATTGGTTTGTTCTTGCAAGGGAGTAGAAATATTTAAAAGTTTTTACCTCGGCTCTGTTGTCCACAGCCAGGTATGTATCTCCCCGCCAAAGAGATGGTTTCACCTTGAGGAGCAGAAGTGCATTTGGTCCAGTGGTTCAAGTTTCCCTGCCTCTGAACAGTGTTTGGATAGACTATGCTCATGCTGCTTCAGTGGCTTCTTTTTCTAGATTGGGTGACTAAGGAAGCCTCCCTCTGAATCAGAATTTTTATTTAAATATACTTAATACGTTAAAGAAGATTACATACATTCTGCTGGTCTGAGAAAAATTGTGTCTCTTCCAAATGGGTTTACATATTCATGGCCCAACAGTGAGATTCATTAGATACTATAGTTTCTGTTAATTCTCAGAACCCAACTTATTTTTCACAGCTTCAAATTTGCAGGAGTGCATCATCATAATATTAAATTATAGGAATACTTATCAGTAGTGTATTCCTTTAAAATCTTTCATAAATTGTGGCATAGAGAAGAAATATTTAATGAGTATTGCTGAAAAAATTATTTACTTGAAAAATACGAAGCTAAAGTTCAATTCACAGCATTCTCTAAAGCTATTTCAAGTTGATTAAAGAGATAAACACAAACAAAGTAAAAATAACGCAGAAAATGTATGAATAGGCTTATTTTGTTGCAAGTCACTAACTCATCTCTGGGTAACACAACATTTATTGGATATTGGCAAATTTAGAGGAAAAATTGATCATCAAGGTCTAGGGTAGGGCTGGAATCCGGATTGCTGCAAATGTCCCAGTCAGGACCTCTTGAATGATCTCATTGGAACACTGCAGCAAAATCAATCAACTCTCCTCTCCTTTTGTTTCTGTGTCATTGTGCTTGAAATTTATTTTATTTTTAAAGATTTTATTTATTTATTTGAGAGAGAGTGTGAGCGCGGGGAGGAGCAGAGGGAGCGGGAGAAGCAGATTCCCTGCTGACTGGGGAGCCCAACAAGGGACTCGATCCCAGGACCATGGGATCATGACCCAAGGCAAAGGCAGACCCTTAACCAACTAAGCCACCCAGGCAACCCCTACTTGAAATTTGTATTCTATGGAGAAGTAATTAAACATTTCATTTTGTTCTGAGTACTTTTTTTGAGGAGGCAACATGTTAACTGAACAAACATATTATCTGTCCCTCCATGTCCTAAGGTTAAGCAATATTAGATTTAAAGAAAACTCAGGTTCTCTATTGGAAAGTATTGCAGGATTAAGGAATATGTTTAATTCTGGGCAGTGTTTTTCACAGATTTAAAGTCACATTTTCTGGTCTATTTTTTATCAGTAGTAAATCTAGTCATTTCATTTACATTTGCTTTATTGCTTTGCCTTCTTGCTCAACTGATTCTGAACTCTGGAAGGAAAGAGGAATATCATTCAATAGCCTCATAAAACCATAAACAAAATATCTGTGCAAATGTTAGGAATATGGGAAAGGGGATCAGCCTTTATGGACCAACCTAAAAAGTGCTTAAGAATACTAGTATGACCGTGGTGCCTTTATTAAGCTTTAAGCCTTAGTAAGGGGACCCATGTACTTATGTTTGACAATTTATGTGGTTGACAGAGTCTACCACTTGCTGATGCTCTTTTCAATGTAGTGGTAGAGATGTTGAATGTCACATGAAGCCACAATAAAAATTCACAGCAAACTTGTGTGTGAGCCTCCTCATCTTACCTAACCCACGCCAGACTAGCTTTTATCTCTGCTGGCTTGGTTCAAATTGATTAAAAATATTTTCTCCTAAGGCTTACCTCAAAACAGGAATGGCATATACAAGATTTACGATAAGTGAGATAATTTGGCTGGTTTTATTGTGTTTCCCAGACACAACTAAACGTTGAGGCTCTAAATTTCAGACATGGCCAAGTTCTCCGCTACTATAAGAGCAACAGTGTGTTAATTCAGTCCCAAGCATCAATAGGTAGTATTGATCAGCAGCCCAAAATTTTATTCCTCTCTATGCTGTTTTTATTTTCATTCATGGCCAAGAGACAGCGAATGAAGCAGTCATTTAGGCACAATAATTATACACTCCCACCCAACATGGCTTTGAGTTGGTTCTGGCTTTTTCAGTTACGTAAGATTTGTCTAGGTGACCTCAGTTTTAGATTTTGGAGACCACTATGTAGCATCCCCACTCAGAAGATGGACATTTTAGGGGTGTCTGGCTGGTTAATTGGGTAGAGCATGTGATTCTTAATGCCAGGATTGTCAGTTCAAGCCCCGCACTGGCTGTTGAGCCTACTTAAAATATAAAAATATATTTTTAAAAAAGTAGAAGATGGAATTTAAAAAAATTAATCCATTTGAAGAACTATCACTATTATTCAGTTTCACTACTAGAGGCACTAAAATAAGTCAGGGGTGTAAAACAAAAATATATTTTCATGACAGCAAGTAGATTCTCAAGTACCAGATAAGCACACTCAATGCAGAACCAGAGTGCTTAAAATCCACAGCTGTGCAACCACTGTCAGAGAAAGAGGAAATGCACGCCAATAGATTTCCTCCCAGATATAGTTCACACATAATGCCAACATGACACCGTTGATGAGAAATTTCTTCCACAGGTCCTAGATGCCTGGTGTGATTAGGCAAAGATTGGTGAGGTGGAAACCAAGATTTACGTAGTCAACTCTTCTTCCAAAAGTCACTACTGATTCTTTAATAGCAAAAATCAGGACTTTCTTTATCTTAGAGAGAAAGGTGGGGGAGAGAATCTTAAGCAGACTTCTTGCTGAGCTTGGAGTCTAACACGAGGCTCAAGCCCATGATTCTGAGATCCTGACCTGAGCCAAACCAAGAGTTGGACACTTAACTGACTAAGCCACCCAGATGCCTCTGTTTTCCTTAGATTTTAATCCATAAAAGCAAGAGCATTTGACTTTGTGTATTAAAATTTAAGAATTTTGGAATTAAATGATTTATCTGAACTTTAATCATCAAGTCAAAGTTGTTTAAATTTTTTTTTCAGTTACTTTAAATCCTCCCCAGGAATTTGATAATGGGAGTAGTTTATATGTATAGCTGAGCTATCCCTGCTATGATGGACGGATACATCTTTTTATTGTTTCCTGTCACATTGACTGGCTTGGATATGTGACTTGTCCACAGGATATTTGCAAATGTGACATAATCAGAGGCTTAAAAAGTGCGCATTGGGGCTGGCTTGCTCATGCTCTCTCTTTCTCTCTCTCTACCCCTCACCCTTCTGCTTTTGTAACTTAGATCACTGGGTGATAAAGCTCAACCTAGACCTTTGTAGACAAACAACCCAGCTGACAGCCAGCATCAACAGCCACACAATTAAATAACGTCGAAAGATGAATCGCTTATTAGTTAACTCAGAGAAAAGAAATCTCTTTCCATTTAGAGATAACTCAATTGGCATAATTTCTGGCCTTTCTCTGTACTTTTACTTACTTAACTCAGGGAGAGAATAGTGACTTACACAATTGAAACATATGAAAAATATGAAACATATGAAAAATAGGCAGGGCATGTTTGACTCAGTTTCTACCTTCTTCCTCTCTAGAAGTCAGCTGACATAAGAATCACAAATTACTCTTTGTTCCTCCCCAGGAAATTTACATCTCACATGGCCAACCTGTTCTGGCCACCATAATCTGAGAGTAGGTGCTGATTTCATACTGACTTTCCATTAGAAGGGCCCTTTAGCTTTCACACCAGATTATGTCCTCTGATAATGTAGAGACAAAAGACTGCTAATGAATAGAGATACTTGAAAAAAATTAGGGGGATTTATAGATTTCTAAGGTGAGAATGACCTCAAGAACCTCGCATTATTTCAAAGGCAAGATGAAACTGAAAAGGGTTAAACTAGGAGATGAAAATTTGGGGGGAAAATCAGACTTGTTAGTAAGAGACAGAAACATTATGGACAGGAGCAAAGTGGAGGACCATAACAAGATATGTTTCATTTCTTTCAAATCTTGCTTGATTAATGACCAAGAGAAAAAGACAAATAGATTAGCTTTAGGTCTTGTATTAGAAGAAAAATATCAGACCCCTAAACTCAAATTTAAGTCTGTATTAATATTTAAAATGTTTGCACTTTTGAAAATTGTACTACAGAAATATCTTCTGCACAAATAATGATAATGCAAACTATATGGATACGAACTGTATAGACTGTCATTTTAACAACACCTATAAAAATGAAAAATTATAAACCACCATTTTAAGGAAATGTATATATAAGCTATAGTCCATAGATTATAATACATTCATATTATGATCTCAAGGTGGTGATTTTAAATGTTAGATTAATATGTTTCAAAAAATATTCAAATAATATTAAGTTAAATCAATTTTATTTTTTAAGATTTTTATTTATTTATTTCACAGAGAGAGATTACAAGTAGGCAGAGAGGCAGGCAGAGAGGAGGAAGCAGGCTCACTGCTGAGCAGAGAGCCTGATGCAGGCCTCGATCCCAGGACCCTGAGCCGAAGGCAAAGGCTTTAACCCACTGAGCCACCCAGGCGCCCAAGTTAAATCAATTTTAAAAGAGTATAGTCTGAGTTACATAGATGGGTGTTTGATAGATGATAAATGATAGATAGATAGATAGATAATCAATAGATAATTGATCGTTAATGAAGGAGTGAAAAATGTATAGCAGTCCTTTACTAGTGATTATATTTGGGCAAAGGAATGAGATTAAGAGTTATAGGAACTAAAATTGAGACTTTTAAATTTGATTTCTATCCTTTTTTATTTTTTAATATTTTGCACAAAACATTTTGCTTTTCAATAGATATAATTAAATGCACTGGATTAACCATGTGACAACTAATAAAAAGACAGGACATTGGTAATTTCTAGAAGCAATTTTATAATTTCTCTAAGATAATATTCACACATGCCTCAAAAATGCTAATTAAACTACTAAAAGAGAAACATTTAAGTAATGAGGTACACTTGACCAATCTATTTTTACTGCTGAAATTGAATCCTAGAAGTATAAAAGGTAATGAATTATTGTGTATTGAAGATTTTGAAATGTTGCTCTGTTGCTCACAAAACCATGGGTAGGTTTTTACCATTTATTCTTTCAAACATTTACCATTAATTCCAGTAAAAATAAACTTTCATTTTACTTTTATTGTGGTTTTTCTCTCTCTCTGCATATGCACATACACATCACAGCCTTTAGAGTAGTCCTTCTGGAAGGTAGTTCATGACTACAGTTATTCTGTCACTGTGTAAGGGATTTTAAAATTTCTCTTCAGAATTATCTCAGAATTTCTGCATTAAAAGAAAAAGAAAAAAGCAGTTATACTCAGTGCTGTACTTCTAAAAAACAAAAACAAAAAACTTGTTCAGTTTGATCACCACCTTGAACACCATGTTTATATTAAGTTACTTGTTGTTCTTCAAGGTCAAATTTACTCTTAAAACGACAAAAATTTACCAGCACTGAGATAATACCAAGAGTATGACACAAGTTCTGAATGCTCTAAATGAGTTTCTCTGCAGCTGGTTGGTCAACAAATGTCTTTGAATCCTTACTTACTGATTACCTACCATATTCCCAGAATCAAGGAATTATTATTAAAAAAAACCCACCAAAACAATGTTTGTGTTGTGTCCTCAAGGAGTTTACATTTTATTTAAGGATCAGATTATAAGATTGATTTTACATAAATTGATTTTAGAGAATCTGAACCATGAAAAATGAGGCATTAAGTAAACAGTAAGATATGACTATGCTTTTCAAAGCATATTAGTTTAAGGTAGTAATTTCCAATAGGGGACAATTTCTTCCACCTTTGGGAAGTTTTGGCCATATTGCAGGCATTTTTGTTTGACATAATTGGGAGGGGACTCCTATTGGCATGTAGTGCATGAGAATGCTACTTACACCTCTTGGGTAGAGGCATAGAATGCTGGTAAATTTCCTACAATGTGTAGCACTGCAGTGCACAACAGAAAAAGCATCTGACCCAAAATTAATATTGCTGATTGAGAAATTCTGGGTTATAGACATAAATTTCTCTTTTTTGGACAGAAATTTCTGAATAATCAATAATAGGTAATACTGAAGTTATGGTTGTGGGTAGATTTCACTGGAGAGATTATATAGAGGTAAAAAATAATGATTGTGGAAGGAACTTAAACAGTTAATCTTCTAGTTGAGAAAATGAAATAAAAATAATTGAATGAGATATTTACAAATAGGGAAGAAGAAAATAGGGAGTACTGAATCACGGAAAGAAAAAGATAAGCTGAAGTTGTTCACATGACGGAGACACAATTCCTGAAAAAGCAAGCAGAATGAGGGCTAGGCCCAAACTGGCACAATTTAATTCCTTCTGCATTCTTTTGGCCAAGACAACTCAGATTCGAGAGGTGAAAAAATAGATTTCACATACTTACCAGTGGAATTATGGAGTCAAATTGCAAAGGACATGGGTATAGGATGTAGAATAATTGTGATTACGTTTGCCACCTATGTAGACCACAGTGAGATCATAAAGTCTCTTATAGTTTAATTTAGTTTGACCAGGAATTTTTATTATTTGGGGCAGACAAAATCTGAACTGATTTGGTTACCATGTCCATATGTTACCTTGATAAAATTAAGTCAGTTAGCCAAAATTAAAATGCATACTGCCCCAATCATTGCAAATATTAATTTTACTGGGTAGTTTAAAATCAATGCAATTAATATTTCAAGGGTTAAATAATATTCCCTAGTTTTGTGTCTTAATTCACTGTTTTGAATTCACAAAAGTTTCCATTAAAAACAAAACATTAGGGACACCTGGGTGGCTCAATTGGTTAAGTGTCTGCCTTTGGGTTAGGTCATGATCCCAGGGTCCTGGGACTGAGTCCCACATTGGGCTCCTTACTTAGCAGGGAGCCTGTTTTTCTCTCTGCCTACCACTCCCCCTGCTTGTGCTCTCTCTCTGACAAAATAAAATAAAAAAGTCTTTAAAAAACAAACAAAACCACATTATTTTTAGGTATTTTTCTATGTTTGAGCAGGTTTTAGGAGAAGTAGTTTACCATAATGACAAATTTTACAAGGTCCAGAAGATAGACTAGAACAGCTTATTATCTTTGGGAGAATTGTAGTTGTTTACTTGAATATAGAACTTATCAGACTGTTAGAATTTAGTGAATGATATGTAATTCCTATTCCTCTTAGAGAAAATATAATAAATAAATTACTTTAAGAAAATGACAATCCACTAAGGTAATCTCATAAAATCAAATACCATCAATGTAAGCAGTAAATCATCCAAAGACATCCAAAGGAAAACAAGATAACATTCTGCTTTTCCTAGGGTGCCCAACACATCCATTATTATTTAGAACTTGCTAATATTACCATTAATTTGTCATAATTTTCCTGATCAATTATTCTGAGAATATCTAAGACAACATGGGAAATTATACTGCTTTGGATCCCCTCTGGTAATATAAAGATAATAAATATAACCTGTCTCATAATTCTGTCAGAGGATTAAATGAAATATCTGTGAAAATACTTTGTAAAGGGTGGAATTGTGTATGTATGTATATATTTTTTCTTAAATTCAGTCCTCTCGATACAAGTCCAATATGTGAAAGCCTATAACTTTCCTATATGCCAGCAATGAACGAGAGGACCTTGAAATTAAAAACACAGTATCATTTACTGTGAATAAAAAGTGAAATATTTAAGTATAAACCTAGCAAAACATTAAGCATCTTCCTTCAGCTCAGCTCGTGATCCAGGGGTCCTGGGATTGAGTCCCACATCGGGCTCCTTGCTCAGTGGGAGCCTGCTTCTCTCTCTGCCTGTCGCTCCCTCTGCTTATGCTCTCTCTCTCTCTCTCACACACACACACCCACACACCCACACACAAATAAATAAATAATTGTTTTTTAAAAAAAACCCATTGACCTATAAACTCCTATAAGATAAAATAGTAGAAAATCTGTATGGCCTTAAGTATGGGGATGATTTGTTTTGATAAATCACCAAAGACATGATCCATGAAAGAAATAATGCAAAGACTGGACTTTCATAAAATTAAAAACTTCTGCTCTATGAAAGACAATGTCAGGAAAATGAGAAGACAGCCATAGACTGGGAGAGAATATTTGCAAAAGGCATTTCTGATAAAGGGTTATTATACAAAAAACTCCTAAAATTCAACAGTAAGAAAACAATCAGTCAATTGAAAAATGGCCAAAGGCCTTAACAGATACGTCACTGAAGAAGATATACAGATGGCAAATAAGCACATGAAAAGACACTTCATGTTGTTTGTTGTGAGAGAGAGGGAAATTAAAACCACAATGAGATACTACTACACACCTCTTAGAATAGCTAAATCTGGAAGACTAACACCACCAAATGCTGGCAGTGAACACCAAATGTGCGCAATAGGGACCCTGTTCATCCTGGGAATGCAAAATTGTACAGTCACTTTGGAAGATAGTTTGGCTGTTTCTCACAAACCTAAACATACTCTTGTCATACAATCTAGCAATCATGCTCCCTGGTATAATAAACTGGGGTGCCCTAATGGCTTTTTTTATAAAAGCAAATATCCTGTTCAGATTTCTTTTAGTTAGTGAAAACAGATACTAATGTAGGTCTTTCATAAAAGTGAAGCGACATAACATGAACATTTAGTAAGTGGGGATACATTTACACTTTTTCAATTTTTCAATACTTTCCACTGTTTCAATTTATGAGAGATTTCATAGAAATGCTCTACTTCCACATAGCAGGAGAAACCTATATTCAGGGCTAAAAAGGAATGAGCTATCAAGCCATGAAAAGTCATGGAGGAAACTTAAATACATATTACTAAGTTAAAAAAGCCTATCTAAAAATCTAAAAATGTGACAGACTATATGAGTTCTGTGACAATCTGGAAAAAAAGCAAAACTATGGAGACAGTTTAAAGATCAGTGGTTGCCAAAAGTTACGAGGTAGATAGAGGGATGAACAGGCAGAACACAAAGAATTTTGTAAGGCCATGAAAATACTCTGTATGATACCATAGCGACAGATACATGTCATTATACAGTTGCCCAAACCCATAGAGTATACAACACAGAGAGTGAACTCTAATGTGAACTGCGGACTTTGGGTAATTATGATGAGTCAGTGTAGGTTAAACAACTGTAACAGATGAAACAAAATAGATGAGCAAAGGGACAATTGTGGCAAATGCACCACTCTGATGGGGACATTGAGAATGGGAGATGTTATGCCTGTGTGTGCCTTCCCCTCAATTTTACTATTTTGCTGTGAACCTGTAACTGCTCTAAAAAAATTCAAAATTTAAAAAATATATACATCTACTCTGTCACAAACAGCGAAAATAATAAACCCATACTCTCAAATCTTGTCTCGCTATACTCACAATGTCTATTCTCACATTTCCCTGTGCTATTAGTTCTCTGTCAAAAGATGACCTATCCCGACATTTTTCCTGTATTAGATAATAGTCACTGAAGCTGGAGAATATCTTTGTAATTCAGCTGAGTCATAAGAGACACACTTAAGTCCCCATCACTTGAAAGAGCACCTCAAGCCTATTGTTTTCGAACTAAGATATCAACTTTTTTATTTTTATAGGCTGAAATCTGAAGCTCTTTAAGAATACTCCATCCTTAAGAATAAAAACTGCCTCTGAAGAGTTCAGGGAACCTATATTATTGTTTACAAAGAATTATTTATGGCAAACAAGGAAATTACTAACGAAAAATATGATGAGATTATCAGGAAATTTTCTAAAATTTTGTAATTTCTGCATTCACCCAAGTGGACATTCATTATACAAATGTCCACTAAGGATCTACTACAGTCTGGTCATGAAGATGCAAACAAAGGTGAATTCAGTGTAGTCCATGCCACTAGGAAGCTCTCAGTGGAGGTGCGGTGAGACAAATATATTTACATAATTAGCTACAACCACACTCTTAAAGGAACTGTACTACAAGGAAGAATTAGATGTATGGTGTAACAAGGTATAGGAATCATGCTGTGCTATTAATAGGAAAGCTCTTCTGATTCCTTGAGCTATGACAGCATGTAAGGTAAGGGGCCACTAGAATTTGGAATGGTCCTGAGATTCTTTATCCAGCTAAGGCCATTCCATGCTTGAGTATTCTAAGTCAGCACCAAGCCTAATATAAGCTCTATTATTTATTACACCATAACTAAATGAGTTATAACAATTATAGTACAATTTTAATAAGGGTATTGACAGCTAATATTTATTAATCTCTACAAAAGTTACAGGCATCGTACTAATCATTTTACATTTCTTATTTAATTCTTATACTACCTCTTTGAGATAGTTATTGGTATTGTCACCTCAACTTTACAGAAGACAAAATGAGGTTGAGGGATGTTAAATCACTTGCCAAAAATTACACAAGGACAAAAGGTGTGGCAAGAATGCACCTCTGGCAGTCAGCTTCCTGAGTCCCCACTTTTCTCTAGGGCCAGTCTTCTCCATATTGCACTCTAGCATATGACTCTCCCATTCTTGCTGGTTACCTTCTTCCACATTCCAGCCATTTCCCACACCCCTCCCTTTATCCCATCCAGGCAGCTGGTGGTACTGGTAAGAGAAGACAGACACACTTGAATCCAGTTTCCTTGATGTCTCACTTAGGGCATGTCATTTCACCTTTCTTTGAATGATGGAGATAAGGAATCTTTATTTTGCATGTTGTTGTAAGGCTTAAATGAGATAGAATATAAGTGGACTTATAATTAAAAGGAGCTCTGTTTCCTGAATATACCTGGATTTCTCCAGTTTTATGTATTTTCTTAAAAAAAAACAAAATTCCATTTGAGTATAATTAACATATAGTGTTATATTAGTTTCAAGTGTACAATATAAGGACTTGGCAATTCTATGCATTTCTCAGTGCTCATCAAGATAAGTGTTCTCCTTTTTTTTTTTAAGATTTTATTTATTTATTTGGCAGAGAGAGATCACAAGTAGGCAGAGAAGCAGGCAGAGAGAGGAGGAAGCAGGCTCCCTGCTGAACAGGGAGCCCAATGCGGGCCTCGATCCCAGGACCCTGAGATCATGACCTGAGCCTAAGGCAGAGACTTTAACCCACTGAGCCACCCAGGTGCCCAAGATAAGTGTTCTCCTAATACCCTTTCTCTATTCCCGCCCCCCCCTCCTTTGGCAACCACCAGTTTGTTCACCGTATTTAGGAGTCTGGTTTTGTTTGTCTTTTTTTTTTCTTCCTTTGTTCCTCTGGTTTGTTTCTTAAATTCCACCTATGAGTGAAATCATGTGGCATTTGTCTTTCTCTGACTGACTTATTTCACTTAGCATTACACCCTCTAGGTCCATCCATGTTATTGCAAATGGCAAAGTTCTGTTCTTTTTTATGGCTGAGTAATATTCCACATTATATATCCCACATTTTCTTTATCCATTCATCTCTTGAAGGGTACTTGGGATGCTTCCATATTTTGAATACACCTGGACTTCTGCAGTTTTATGTATTTTCTTACTCTCGATTTTCTGTAGGAAAGATCTTTCAAATTAAATCATATCTCAAAATATCCCCTATGTGGAAAACATCTTAAGCTATCAAAATCCTAACCATCCTTCAAATTCCAATTTATGTTTTACTCCTTCTGTGACTCCATGACCCATCTCTTCCCTGCCACTGAGGAATAAAGCTCCCTACTGAATCCACTGGCACCTACTCTTAGCACTTACGGTAGTCTGCCTTGTATGAAATGTATGAGTTCATACATAACTTTTGTCATCTGTCCTCCTCGCTCTTTCCACAGAGCTTTGCCTGGCAATAGGTTTAGAACAGAAGCTCCATAGAGGCTTACTGAAGTGAGTTGTTTAGTCTTAAACCACTGGAAACTTGATATTCGAGGAAGATACATACAAATTAGGATGTTCTTATCCCCTATAGAGACTGTAACTGACAGAATCAATTGTTAGAAGATAGCTCTTCACTCTGCTGTCTCTCTTACTTGGTGGACTTTAATAGTACTGAGAAACATTGTCTACATTACATTAACCATCTTTACTGCTGTTTATAGTCTGTGTAGAGAGAAAATGGCAAGTCAACAATAAGACCATTTACACAAAATGAGGTCTAACCTTGTCATGACTACTCACCATTATTCTGAGTATTCTAGAGTCACCCTTCCCTTCACAAAATGTGTTTATATAGCCTATTGTTTTCATATTATTATTTTCATTTGCAATATTGCTAAACAGTGCTACTAAATATTTGCTTTGAAATATATGTGTGTGTGCCTGGGGGTGTTAATGTGATCATTTCCGAGTGTTTGTGTAGAAGACCCATAATATTTAGTAGGGCTTTAAGTCTACTTGATATTGTAAAGGTTATGAGCTTAGCAATAATTTAGCAACCTGCTTAAAATCTGTAGAGAAAACAGTCCAACATCTAAGAGAGAGACACAATTGAATAGTCTTTGAGACAGATTGACAAATAAGGCCTTCCATGCTCTGATCTTTATGTCTTCAGCCTTATTTCTCAGTATTTCCTCATATGAACCCTATACTCCAAGTAAACTTCAGTCTTGACTGAGAGATTTCCTGCGTGCAAGCCTTTGCACATACTGCTTAGAGTAACTGTCTACGCCTATCAAAAATTTAACATCCTATGGCCAAGTTCGATTGCTACTTTCTGAATCCCCTAAAAGTATTATAATTTTGGTCTTTTCCCTTACTATGGCTCTAATAATAATAACGGTAAAGTGCTAAGCTATTTAAACCAATTTTCTCATTTAATACTTGCATTGAATCTAAAATGAATGTACTGATATTCTGCATATTTACAATGGGAAAACTGAGGATTAGAAAGTAAAATAACTTGCCCAATGGCACCCAAGTAATTGGCAGAGGTGGAATCAAACTCCCCCTCTAGAGATCAAATGGTAACATTATGTTCTCCTAACATCCTCATAGTATTACTGTTATCAGTGTATTTTATCCCTGCTACTAGATTCTGTGTTGCTCTGCAACAGAAACTGTTTATATACAAGTAATTTGTATTATTAATTTATATACAAATAGTATGTGTTCCCTGTGTTAAATTATAACTCTATTCCAGTTTTCTCTTGCCTCTTTAAGGATGCAAGAGGAAATATGGACAAACAAAAAGAAGTGTTCATTAATTAAACCATTAGATCGACAGAACATACAGTTTCCTACAGTTGTTAAAAGGAAGGCTGTTATTGCTATTCATTTCCTGTATTAAATATATATTAGCACAATTAGAAATTTCATTTTTCAAAAAGATTAAAAAGCAGAAAATAACCTAAGAAACATCTTCAGAACATGCCAGCTAAGCCTTGTTGAAATAAAAGTACTCAAATGGGAAAATATGTATATTTACTATATTCTACAAATATTTAAATAACATGATAATCTGTAGACCACTTTAATTTAGATAATTATTCAAAACAAACATTTTTAAATTGGGAAATTAGAATTATACTAATAGAAGCATATCACCATAGGCTCAGATGTTGATTTTTTTTACATGATGTACATTGGCATAAATCATTCGAAGAAAGTTTTATCTAGGGACATAAGCAATAAAAATACGAAAAGAGAGATTAAAAAAATAAATGCCAAACAGAAAGAAATCGCTATCCTATATTATAAAGCATCATCTGAACATCGTCATGTTTTGTGCAAAAAAAGAACATGGCAAACTAGCCGGATTTTTACCACAAAAGATCATCATTTCTTTAAAAATGTCTCTGCTCTATAGCTAAAAATCAGTTTGTTTCTTCACTTTGTTTCTATATCTTAATGATAATCATTAAAGTAATTGCTTCCATGTTGGTTTCCCTGAAATGATTTGTAAGCTCAAGGGGATGCAATGTATTTTGTTCACTTTAAAAGAGTCTTTTACATAGAGAGATATTCATAAATTCATGTTGAATAAATGACTCAAATTCAGTTCATCAATAATTGAACAAATAACAAAATGCATTATTTAGAAAGACTGGACACATGTTAATCTTTGAAGTAAATGGTAGGAGAAACCAAATAGTTCAGGAAAAAATGGGCATAGTGTAGGCATTTAATAATAAAACTAAAAAGACTAACTCATCTCCTTAATATTCCATTCAACTACAATGTGTCAGACACTCTGTTTGTAGGAATTCCCCAGGCCACATCAGAACATTGTATGGGAATAATCTACCAGATGCAGGAAAAAATGGTCAATACATCTTACTGGTTATCTAGCTTAATTATCAACTTGATTAAAAAAATCCTTTTTTATTCTTTTTAAAAAGGCAAAAATAATTTGACTATCAGCACTATACTCTGACGTCTGTTAGAGGGTGATCTCTGTAGAATCTCCATACATGCTTCCCAAGAGAACACAATTGAGAAATCCAAGGGCTTTTATGAGACAGACTTTTAGAAGCAAGCAGAAACTTCTCTCTCTGTTCTTGCAGTGAAGACTGTTCTTGTAATGAAGACAAAACGGGAGAAATGAAATGAGGGGATGGGTGGGAAGAAGGGTTTCTTCATGTTACTTGAAGATGCTTAGTTTGTGCTTGGTTATTCCCTTTACAGACCTTTACCTTTAGAAACATCTTTCCTTGGGGTGCCTGGGTGGCTCCATAGGTTAAGCAGCTGCCTTGGACTAGTGGGATGGAGCCCCGCAGAGGGCTCCTGCTCCTCCAGGAGCCTGCTTCTCCCTCTCCCTTTGCCTGCCACTCCCCCTGCTTGTGCTCACTCTCTCTCCTGTCAAATAAATAAATAAAATCTTTAAAAAAGGAGCATTTTTACTCTAAGTCAGTCTCTGAAGCAACCATTTTATCTATAGATTGTTCTCCTCCTTCCCTAGGGTCTGCATTTACGTAAGCAGGGACAAACCTCTAGTGCATACAGAAATGACTAGGTTTTACCTCTCATCTTCTCTATGAGGTATCTCGATGACTAGAGATTGAATTTTAACTGCTTTCAGTGTGTCAAAGCACCTTTTAGAGCTGACTGATATTCACACACAGCAGATGAATGTTTAAATATATGGAGAACTTGAGGAAGAAGACTCAGAAATGTATTATTTCCTGGATTATTCTGAAGGTCACATTATTTTGAAGGGCATATCTAAAAAGATACTACTTAGAGGCTCCCTTAAATAAAACAGTTGTGTCCAACATTTTAAGATTTACATTTTTCAGATTAATTTTGGAAGCAGGAGCTAGTAATACAATGAATTATGTTAATATCCCTTTTTTGCCAGCACTGCAAGTAATTGGTAAAACTTTACAAAGAATATTTCAAATTTCTCATTGTTTCAAAAATTTTTTTAAGGTATGTTGGGGTTAATGTAGACCATGAACTCAGCCATAATACCTGGCTTGCTAAAACGTTAACAGGGAGGCCGCTGGGGGTGACGGAAGTTTTCAGAGAAGGGTGTAGGCCTTTGGAGTGCTAAGGTCTGCGAGACCCCTCTGCTGTTGGAATGCCCAGGGAGTTGCCTTCCCTGAAGCTTTCTTAACCCTAACAGCAGCCCTGCGATTTAAGAGGTGTATGCGTTGTCCCTTAGGCTATGTTTAGCAGAACTCAAGTAACACGGAGACTAGCATATAGCATATTTCCCGATAAACAGATCCTCCTAGTTCCTGTAAGACCCCTTGTCACGCATCACCTGCTTGAGAAGCAGTGATAAGGATTTGTCATTATCCTGAAGGGCCAATAAAGGTGGGAGTAAAGAAAAGCAAAGGGTCTTCGTCTCTAAGTGTTGACGCCCTTGCCTTGTCCTCTCTTTCACAGCAAAGTTTGGAGCTATCTTTCCTCCCTCAGTACAGGGATTGCAGGCCATTCCCGGCAAAGGTATAAATATCAGAGCCAATAAAGTGCTAACAATCTACAGAGGGTGTCAAGACAGTGCCAGATTCCCAGTGAACATAAAATTTGTGTATGTGTGCATGTTTTGTTACAACTATTTGTAAATGTGTTTCAGGCGTTTATATAAGAACATAAATAAATAGAGTTTGCAGATAAAGAAGCCAGGAAACAAAGTGATGCCCATAATAGAGAAGACAGTTGTATAGACAGATTTTCTTTAATTTACACTTTTTATGGAACTTCAGAATGTCATAGTTAAAGGGACTTTTGGCTCTTTCCAGCATTTAAGAGTCAAAGGAAATAACGTGAGACCCCAAATGGCAAAGGCCACATGTCACCTGTCAGGTCCAGCTCTGACAAAATCAGTATTTCGTGTGATAATATAAATACTGCCACTACCCTGCCAAATACCTCTCTCTATATATACAAATAACTTAGTGTCCTTTGACATTTTTTATTTGTATAACTTCTTTCACTTATTCCCCAAAGCAGATTTTAAAAATAGTTATAGTTACCAACACATAGGGAAATGGCAGTATTACTTGCCACATTTTTTCACTAATTCATAAATATTCAGAGCATACCCTAAGCCATCCAATTTATATAATCTAAAGGTATCTTAATTTATGAATGTATTCTAATCACCAGATGCTTATGAAGATAATTAAAGGTAATGAATAGCCCTACTAGTCTTAATCTGATTGTGAAAGTGCCTTAAAAAGTCAAAATTCCTTTGTCATCTGTGCACATGATCTGAAAGCGCATGATAGACTAAACTTTCCTCTTTTCCACACCCGTCTCTAACTTTCCTATCCTATCAAATGTCAGAAGAGATGGTGAAAGCAAGTGTTTTGTCTGTTACCTTGAAGTCAAGCTGTTAACAGTTCTGTGTGCCTCTTCCCTCAGCTGTGTGCTATCCTGAGGCAGTCTGAGAAACAGAAGTAACAAATAAACAGGGGGGAGAGCTATGTACCATCATTAGAATTTTCACATATGTTTCAGTCCTACAGTGACAATGCTCAGAAAAGCAAGACAGTTCCAAAAGTAGCAGCAATCTGCGGAACATGCATTTGTTTCCCCAAAATATATGGACTAAAATTTTACAGGAACTTGTTAGATATTTGGGGGAAGCCTTTCCAGTCAATAATGAATGCCTATAACCGAGGATCAAATCTGGAGCTTGAGGATCCCCATGAAATGTTTTACTACAAATAAAAATTCCTGTTGCTGGAATGAAGAAGCTGTATTTATTTATACCTTGGCCATGAACATTTGAAAGCTGCAGATTCGGCAGTGACATATGGTGCCTCCCAAAGGCCTAAAAACCTATTTCTTTTTTCTAACGGAGATGTTCCTTGGTTTTTTCTCACTGCTCATGTTACTCGAGGCTGCTGTGATAAGACTATTTTTATAGAATCTCAAAATAAAAATTTGATAAAATACTACATTGTTTAGGAGTTCCTATAATACTGTAATATATCTACTACGTCTAGAAATGTGATTCAAATGAAAAAAGTACATGGTTTAATATATGCCTGCATCCTTCAATATCAAATCATTTTGAATTCCTGACTCCTTTCCTGGAGTTTGAAACTTCCACTCACTGCCCTAGTTCCTCTCTGTAAATACATCTTAGGAACAGTCATTTTGAGGTAGCTATTCCACTGAGATCTCAGATTATCAGAGGGTCAAATCTGGACTGCTATTACTGCTATTAATCTTCCTCTCTGGGTGACAGCATTCCTTCTGGCAGTCTCTGAGTCTTACAGACGCATTATAGTTCAATCACCCAAAGGGAGTTTCAACTTTAAAAATATATCTTTTTAGTACAATGGAAGAATGCACTGTAATTTAGGGTGAAGAAGTGCAAGCCATTTCCTATTAGGTCATTTCAAATGGAAATCACTGTGAAAGTATAAAGTCTTTTTTTTTTCAGCTCAAAGAAACATCTTTATTTTTATAGTTACAGTATCACAATATACTGATTTCATTTTTTATCCATTTGATAGATTTTATATAATTATGAAAAGCAGCAAGTCATCCTAAAATTACAGAATTCATAAAACATTGGATAAGGACCATACTCTACCTCAAAGTGTTTAGTAATTTCTTATTTCCCTGTTTTTTTGCTATTTAGTTGCTCATTTTATTTTAAATAGATTTCATAGAATCCAACCTGTTTGGAAAGAAATATTTTTAATTGTTTTTAAAGATTTCATTTATTTATTTGGCACACAGAAAGAGACAACACACACAGTGGCATTGGAAGAGGAAGAAGTAGGCTTCCCCACTGAGCAGGGAGCCCAATGCAGGGCTGCATCCCAGGACCCAGGGATCATGACCTGAGCTGAAGGCAGACGCTTAACGACTGAACCACTCAGGTGCCCCTGACTGGAGAGAAATATTCAGAGTATCATGCTACCAGTAAGGAGAGGAAACAGTTACTTAGAGAGATTTAGACAAGGGTGGACAGAGAATTGGGCAGAACTTAATTTTCTTCTGAGTATTGCTGTTTGCTACCTTTGAAGAATATAACATATACACCTGTGATCAAAATAACTTCCAGACTTTAAACAATAAAGCTAATATGCAACTAACAAAGGTACCCAAATATACTCGCCATTTGATTTTGTCAATATTATGCAATTTCCATAAGTTTTATACCTACATCCTTAGTAATTTTTAAATAACTCAGCATTCTATGCTCTATGTCATTCTTGAATTTCAAAAAGTAGTTCTTTTTTTTTGGATTTTGGCTTTTTGAGTAAATGAACCAATGTTTTTCTTTGGCTTTCTTTTATTGGGGATGGGCAGTTATTTAATGGTGGAACACTATATTAAGAATTATGATGTGTTGCAAACATTGTTCAGTCATTTCTAACAGTTTCCAAATAAGACACAGTGCACTATAAGAAATAATAACCTGGGAGGAATTTTATTATCACTATTACTATTATTGTTCATTATTTTAATTCTTGTTCAGTAAATATGTGGAACCATCATTGTCCCTTGTTAATAATATTTTTAAAGATTTTATTTATTTGGTTGAGAAAGAAATAACAAGAGAGACAGAGCATGAATGGGGAGAGAGAGAGAAGCAGGCCTCTGCTCAGTAGGGAGTCCCATTGTGGGTCTCAATCCCGCAATCCTGGGGTTGTGACCTGAGCTAAAGGCAGATGCTTAACTAACGAGTCACCCAGGCCCCCCAACATTATTTTTAAAATGGGAATAATGGTACCACTGTCCTTACCAAACTTTTGAAGACTAAAAGAGTTAGTGAATTTTAAAATCCCTGGAAATTGTAAATACATCTATATTCCTAAAGCCAGTATTCTGAAGTATAAATTAAGAATTCCACATAAGGGGCGCCTGGGTGGCTCAGTGGGTTAGGCCTCTGCCTTAGGCTCAGGTCGTGGTCCCACGGTCCTGGGATTGAGCCCCTCTTTGGGCTCTCTGCTCAGCAGAGAGTCTGCTTCCCCCTCTCTTTCTGCCTGCCTCTCTGCCTACTTGTGATCTCTGTCAAATACATGAAATCTTAAAAAATAAAAAAAAGAATTCCACATAATTTCTATTATTTTATTTTTTAAATTATGTTCACTCATGTTATTTTCTTTTTAAGAGACTTTGATACGTATTTCATATATCAGGCACAACACTAATGAGTTGGAGGACACAAAGTTGAATATAACATGGTTACTATTCTCAAAAAGATATAATCTATACTTTAAATGAGAGACATCTTAAAGAAGAGCAAGAGGGAAAGCTGGGTGGCTCAGTTGGTTAAGCAGTGACTCTTGGTTTTAGCTCAGTTCACGATCTCAGGGTCCTGAGTTGGAGCCCTGCATTGGGCTCCACACTCAGCAGGGAGTCTGCTTGTCTCCTCTCTTTGCCCCTCCCTCAGCTCACACTCTAACAAATAAATAACTAAATAAATCTTTTTAAAAAATTAACAAAGAAGAGCAAGCATCAAATAAATGATTATACGAGCAGAATACTAAAAAATGTGTTAGAATCATTTGAGTAAAACACTGTGACTATAGTGTGGGTTACATTGAGAAAGTTCTGTAGATGGAACATGCCAATAATATTCGTAATAGTTAATATTTACTCAACACTCTCTACATGCCAGAAATCATGCTAAGCATTTAGCAACTACAATTTCCTGATAATAATAATAATGATTCTCATTTTGCAAAAAGGGAGACTAGAGACATGCAACTTATTCCAAATCATACAACTGGTGTGTGGCAGAGGTAAGATTGAAATTAGCACAGCCTTATTCAAAAACCTGCAAATACAACTGTGCTTAGTGAAGACTGATTCAAGCTCGTCTGTGGAGAGTGTTCACTGAGGGTCCCCTGAGTGGCTCAGTTAGGCATCTGCCTTCGGCAGGGTTCTTAATCCCAGAGTCCTGGGATCTAGCCCCACATCTGGCCCCCTGCTCAGCGGGAAACCTGCTCCTCCCTCTCTCACTCTCCCTGCTTGTGCTCCCTCTCTCACTGTGTCTCTCTTTGTCAAGTAAATAAGTAAATTCTTAAAAAAAAAGAAAAAGAAAAAGAAAAAAAAGTAAGTGTTCACTGAATCTTATGTTAGGAAGTATATGTTGTAATCAAAGGACTACATATCATTTGTTTATTATGTGATCAAGTTAAGGTTCACATTTTGGAGATCTGGGATTGTCTCATCAAATACCATCTATTCCAACTCAGAATTTGAAAGTAAGAAATGTTGTAAAAGGTAGAATCTAGAAAATATACATTCAATTAAATACTTTTTTGTGATGAATACAGATTCATTTTGTAATGTTTTCCTACAGTGCTTTTCGCAAAGTAAGGTAACATCACTCCCAAACTTACTTTTCCCAAATTTTAATCAAAGTAGTTAACTCAGATAATTTTAATAATCAAATATTACAAAGGGGTTCATAAAAAAGCAATAATTCACTGTCCTATCATATATTTCCACCAGTCTTGCTCCTTGGAGGCAACCAATAAGCCTAATTGATAGTTTTATTCTATAACTTCTTGGCTTATAAATTTAGGCCTGTCTCTTAATTGTGCAATAAGTGGTAAGGATTTACCTTATTTGTCCTCCCATCCTATCTCTTTAAATCCAGTAGTTACATCACTATTCTAAATTTCTTTTTACTTCAGCATTTAGGTAACATGCCTAGAGCTGATTTTTTTTTTCACTTTATCATCCATAGACTCCCTATTTGTCTCCCCATCCATAGACACCCAACTGCAGTAGGATTCTCTAAGTTCTGGTATACATTTACTTTTAATTTAGAGCGATTAGCATTTACATTCTATTTTGAAACCACAGTTAACTTTCAAGATCTGACTATAGATTGATTTCAAAAATTGGCAACCAAATTATATCATTTATATTTTGGTAATGGAAATATTCCTCACTAAAAATCAAGATGTATGCTAGAATTTTCTTTCTTTTCTTTGGATCCAAACTCACAATTCGTATACTTTTTAGTTCTTACCACCAAATTTCATATTTTTTTATTTGTTCTGTGATATTTCTTTCAACTCATTTGTAATGTTGAACCCAAGCTAGTTCTAGGGTGTTCTAAGTCATTACCAATAAAGAAATAGCTTATTCTTTAAAGACTTTCAGTTAAACCACCTGCTTTCATTACCACTTCACCACCTTTATCTGTTTCGTTGGTTCTGAGTCCAGAGCCTCACTAACATTCAATGGACCAGACCTATTCTCTCTCAGCTTTCAGTTCCCCTTGGCATAGTCCATCTTTATTTTTTTTTTTAAAGATTTTATTTATTCATTTGACACAGAGAGAGAGATTACAAGTAGGCAGAGAGGCAGGCAGGGAGAGAGGAGAGAGGAGGAAGCGGGCTCCCCACCGAGCAGAGAGCCCGATGTGAGCCTCGATCCCAGGACCCTAGGATCATGACCTGAGCCGAAGGCAGCGGCTTTAACCCACTGAGCCACCCAGGCGCCCGGCATAGTCCATCTTTGACCTGTCTCTGGCACTTATCAATCAACAGCCTTCCATCTTTAATTTTTAAAGATATTATTTACTTATTTGAGAGGGAGAGAGTGAGCACACACATAAGCAAGGGGAACAACAGGCAGAGGGAGAGGGAGGAGACTCCCTGCCAAGCAAGAAGGGATTCGATCCCAGGACCTGGAGATCATGACTTGAGTTGAAGGCAGACACTTTAACTGAATGGGCCACCCATGCACCCCAACAGTCTTCCATCTTTATTTCGTCTACTAAAAGATGTACTGAAATCTCTTGTTTAACATTTTAAGACAAGAGGAATAATATGTGCAGTCAGATCTCCATAATGAATCAGAACTAGTATTAATTTATCAGAGAAGAGTAGCATGAGTCATAAAGGCTTGACACTTGTCCCCCTTTTAAATAAACTTTATTTTTAAGAAGAATTTTAGGTCCACTCCAAAACTGAGCAAAAAATACAGAAAATACCCATATAACTTCTACCCCAGCATATGCACAGTCTTCCCAACTATCAGCATTCCTGACAGAGTGGTACATTTGTCCCAATCAGTGAAACTACACTGTCACATCATAATCACCCAAAGTCCATTGTTTACATTATAGTTCACTCTTGATGTTATACATTGTATGGTTTGGAAAAATGTATAATGACATCTATCCATCATACATGGTATGGTATCATACAGAATATTTTCACTACCCCAAAGTTAATCTGTGCTCTGCTATTCATCCCTCCACAAGCCCCCAACTCTTAGCAACCTGATCTTTTTTGCTGTCTTCATTTTGCCTTTTCCTGAATGTCGTATTGTTGAAATCATATACTATGTTGTCTTTTTATTTTTTATTTTTTTATTTATTTTATTTAAATTCAATTAATTAACATATAGTGTCTCATTAGTTTCAGATGTAGAGTTCAGTAATTCATCAGTTGGATACAACACACTGTGCTCATTTCATCGCGTGCCCTCCTTAATCCCCATCCCCCCATGTCCCCTCCAGTAACCCTCAGTTTATTTCCTACAGTTAAGAGTCTCTTACAGTTTGTCTCCGTCTCTGATTTCATCTTATTTTTCCCTCCCTTCCCCTATGATGCTCTGTTTTGTTTCTTAAATTCCACATATGAGTGAAATCATATGATAATTATCTTTTTCTTGATTGACTTAATTTTTCTCAGAATAATACTCTCCAATTTCATCCACCTTGATGTAAATAGTAAGAGTTCATCCTTTTGATGGCTGAGTAATATTCCATTGT
The DNA here is from genome assembly GCA_002007465.1 of Ailurus styani. Lineage (NCBI taxonomy): Eukaryota > Metazoa > Chordata > Mammalia > Carnivora > Ailuridae > Ailurus > Ailurus styani. The sequence continues at coordinate 1,446,844 of LNAC01000294.1, read as the reverse complement.
ATTTATTCCATTATATATAATTATATAAATATATAAATATATTTTATATATAAATAAATATATATTTTATATATCTATAAATAAAACTATGTGGCCTTTTTACATTGTCTTCTTCACTTAGAAATATGCATATAAGGTACTTCCATCACTTTTCATGGATTGATACCTCACTGTTTTTAGTGCTGAATAATACTCCACTGTCTAGATATACCAGTTTGTTTATTCATTCCTCTATGAAAGACATCCTGATTTCTCCCAAATGTTGGCAGTTATGAATAAAGCTGTTATCAATAGCTGTGTAAAGGTTTGTGATTTTTGTGATTTTTCTTTACATTAATCAGTCAATATATGAATATTTATTTATGATGGAAAATGTATCCAGACTGAAAATACAAACCAATAATGCTGAGATATATTTGTTTAGAAAGCAGAGGTTTGAAATGTTCTACATATGCAAATATGGATATTTTCAAACTCCAGATCTCATGGCCTCCCTCAGCCATGAAGTGAAATTTTGACAATTTCCCCAAGGAGTATCTGGCAGAGTTCAAAATGGCATGTATAAATCCCATTGACACCACCGGAAAATAGAGGACTTGTCTTCTTGCGAAAAAGGCCAGATTCATTCATCCCAGTTAGATACAGAATTTAAATTTAAAATTTTTATATTAGAAAACTTGAATGGGAAACTGAAGGCTAGATTATCTCTTTCAGGGTCTCCTTGTGTATACTCTGTTAGCTATTCAACCATTTGATCAGTGCTTCAGGTACAGACTGGCAATTGCATTTAATGTTTCCATCTGTCATCCTTGGTCCATTTCCTTAAGGTTTAAGACCCTTACATAAAATCACTTAAGCAAGTAAGGCTTTGCAGTCCCCCAACTGAGTGTCTGAAAAAAATGATTTGCTTTTATTTTGCTGCCACTGTACGTAGAATGTGTGTAACTTTTTATATTTTCTTGTATAGGATAGACTTAGAAGGTAATTGAGTCTAAAATCTGCCATGTGTCTAGAATCCTTCAATTCCTGAAAATAATGGCATAGTGTTCTTCCCTTGTCCTGTGGGAATGTTTGTAACTCTAACTGGTTATGTCAGTCTACCTCACTCCCTGTAGGTCTAGTATAATTTTGTCTTGGAAATACCTTTTAAGATACCTTAGAGCTTTAATATCCAAGACTCATTGCAGTTGTCAGCTTTTTTCCAATGAACGGCATTATATATTTTACCACTGTGAAGTTTTAGTATATAGCCAACTCTTTACATTATCTAAAAATATTTGTAAAGTAAAATAATAAATAATTTGTCCCCATATCTCTTTCAAACATGGAATATCTAGATCCATAACTTTATATCTAATTCTGTTTATTGACCAATAATTACTGAGTGTTACTTGGAGCTTTATTCATTAACTCTAGATTCTTTGCATGACTCAGCTAAAAGAGCTGTTTTGATATTGTGAAATGAAAAGAGAAAGGTAATCTCAGGCTTCAGTTTCTTTTGATCACACTTAGCCTCTCTGAAAATATTATTGATTCAGGCTGGGAGACCTTGTGATTACAGAGGCTCCTTTCAGCTCAAGACTAATTTATGTTCCAATTGAGACAGTGAATTTCTGGACCAAATCAAACCATGGTTCCCTGAATGGAATTCTCCTTGTCCTTAGTACTTTTGAAAAAGTCTTCTAAGTCTCTCACAGATTAGTGCACATAATTCTATGATACCAACAGATTGAAGTGTTCATATCTGCTCAAAGAAATATGAAAAGTTCCCCAAACAGGATATTTCTACCCAAGAACAATCAAAGACTTAAACTGATTCATCTCATAAGGGACACATTTTATAAGCATAAACAGGATTTTTAAGGATGAGTGTGTTGGATCTTTTTTTGCTCTAGTCTCATCATCTTCCTATTCTACAACAAAAGTGATTTCTGCTTTAAGATTATTTGCTGTAAAACTCATGTGCATGGGAGGGAATGTCATTTGGAGAGGCAATTTTTACCTTTGGTGTTTTGACATCATTTTGTATTTCCTGGTTTTGAAATGCATTGCAAGTGATTTATAACTAATGGTAAAGAACATATTTTAAAAATAATTTTAAAGGTTCAAATTATTCCAATAATAATTTCATTCTACTTGCATTCCAATCTGCTTTACCTGAGTGAAGCGCAAAGAAGCAAAATACAAATAACTTCACACAATCTATAGAACTGGTTGGAATTGAGTATATCCTACAACCTACGCTGTGGTCAGTAGAGTGTGATTGCAATCCATGTACTTCATCTGTACTTTATTTTCCTTCAAAACCCTGTGTTTATTTCATCAGGCTGTGCAAATACTCATGGGAATACACTTCCCATGTGCATACCAACTGTCATATTTTCTCTTTGCCTCTCTTTAGTTCAAATTATCACTTCCTTGTCCTTTATCAGGAAACTCATTCTATTACCTCTTTCCCCTCTCAAATGGATCCTTCTCACAGGTATTGATACATGATCAGGTCTCTTCTATTAAATGAAAAAAATAGTCCCAACCACAGCAACAAAAAGATCTTCCTTTGAATCCATATCTCCTCTCTCCCTTCTCTTCATTCAAAGCCATTTTTGAAAGACCTTAGTTTTACACTTCACTAGCCATTTCCTCACCACCTACTGTTTAAACATTGAAACGTTGAAAACATTCCAGCCTGGCTTCCATTACTTTTTTTTGAAACATCTTTCCCTCAGGTACCAAGGAGCTCCAAGCCATCGAACAAAATGAACACTGTTCAGGACATATTTAATGTGAAATTTGGTAGTATTTGGTACAGTTTCCTAGTCCCTCATTCTAGAAACTCTTGTTTCCCTTGGCTTCCACAACCCAGCACACTCCTGAATTAGATTAACCCATTTGCTTTTTTGGTTATCTGCTCAACCTGTCCATTAAATATTTGGAATTCTTCAAGTTTATTCACAGAGTATTTTTCCTTCTGATACTAAATATTTCACCAAGAAAATTGTATTTGGCTATCACATATTGCAGATGACTTTCCAATTGATGTCTCCATCCTAGACTTTTTATATACTTTTCATCTCTACTGGGATAGTGCCAAAACCAAAATTATACTCTAGCCTCCATTCTATACCTACCTGGTGTACCCTATCTTCCCTTACCTCAGTGAAAGACCCCAACATTTATTCAGTCATATAAACCGTGTTTCTTGCCATCTTCTTTTCCTCAACCATTATACTCTATTCCCAATTTATTATTAACTACAGTCTTTTACACCTTGTAAGTCTCTTAAATCTTTCATTTTTTACCTATATGGTCACTGTTCTAACCTAAGTAAGCCACTCAAATCTCTGCAAAAAACTTGCAACTGGTTTCTCTGTTATCCACTCTGGTCCTCATCTATCAAACTCTTCTCACAATGGACATGTTAATTTTGAAGCATAAATTATATCACCTTACCCATATTCTTAAAAGAAATTCAGTACTTTTCTATTGTGTTCAGGATAAAGGACACATCTTAATGTGGTCCAAAGATGCATGGTCTAACCCTTGCCTACTTTTCAGCTTCAGCCTATATCATTTTGCCCCTTCTACCAGTCACAGCACAAGCAGCACCCATACATCTCTCTTTCAGGAATGACCATTCATAGAATCTCTTTGTTTTCCTATGTAGACTATGCAGTCAACTCTCAGTTTATTGTGATAATCAGCACTGTGTTTTATAGAAATGGCAAAATTACTTTTGTCTTCTGTTGAGATTCATCATCTGGTCCTGTCGATGTTTATATACTATTCTATGTAGTTAGTTGGCATTTTGCCTTTGTGCATTATATTCAAACCCATTCATTTTACAGACATTTATTAAGCATTAATTAATCAGAAATTTTTTGAGGTTATGACATCAGGGGAGGAAGTCAGGTGTCAGGGGAAGGCTCAGAAACTGATCCTACTAATGAGGTGGTGATGGAGAAGATCCATAATGTGTCACCAACTATTCTCATGTGTCCATGTATTGCATGATCAATCACGTACTATACAGAAAGACCCTCATAATGCTTCCCCTACTGTATTTTCATCAGACTGCACCCATGGAAGGATGCCAACATTAGAGCCAACTTAAAACATAAATAAATTAGAACATCAGGGGCACCTGGGTGGCTCAGTGGGTTAAAGCCTCTGCTTTCGGCTCAGGTCATGATCTCAGGGTCCTGGGATCGAGGCCCACATCGGGCTCCCTGCTCAGCAGGGAGCCTGCTTCCCCCTCTCTCTCTCTCTCTGCCTGCCTCTCTGCCTCCTTGTGATCTCTCTTCCTCTGTGAAATAAATAAATAAAATATTTAAAAAAATAGAACATCAGCTCTAAAGTATTCATCTATACCAAAATCATTTTAAGACCATTATAAAATCAATTATACTTATAAGAAATGTATTTTTAAATGTTCTGCTCTTCTATTAATTTGGTGACACCATTACATCCCAAGCCCTTATTATGTCTCAACAGTATTTGTTTCTGATCCATTCTCTTGGCTTATAGCCTCTCTCTCTCTCAAAATATTCTGGACACTGATGCTGTCACCATGACCTCATTCTTTTTCTAATAAAAAAAGAAAAATTTCTTTCGTTATTCCTCTAACGTACCAGGTCTTTTCACAAACTGGTATCTCTAAACACAGTATTCCACCTGTATGAATATGCTTTTTCTCCCCTATCTTCTTCTTGTCAAACTTCTACCCACTCTTCAAGATCAAGCACAACTGTCACCATGTGTGGGATGCCTTCTCTGTATCTCCCAGGAAGAGTTAGTTATTCCTTTGTGAATTTTCGCAGAGCATACACTATTTCTTGGGCATGGCAGTATTGTTCAGTTTTTAGTGATTTTTCACTAGGCTGTAAGCTCTTTAAGTACAAAAAAATTTACCTTATTCATCATCACACACAAAACACATTGTCTTAATACTCTCTGCGTGCATGTATGTACTCTCTACATATACATTGACTAAACTGAAGACAATGTATAATAAAATGATTTAAAATATGACATTTTAAAAATCTTACCTAACTTTGCCACAGGAGGGAATGATTTTCTAAAACAGAAAATTAAGTAACAACAAAAAAGGCAGAATAAACAGTGCAAAGTATCCATCTATAGAGAGCTAGTACCCATGTTCATTATTCGTAAACTACTGAAAAGGAAGGATCACACATAGACACTCCTTGGGAAAATGTGGCTATTTGGAAAGACTCTTGCCAAAATGCCTTGGCCGGTTTTTCCTTTTGGAAAAATGAAATGTAAAGTTCTTCATCTGACTGTTTTCAGACACTCATTTGAGCCCTAAGTAACACAATTAATGAGTACCTTAATTTTTCTGCCTGTTTTCACTAGAAAATTCTGTTTCCTTTTTAAAGATGAACAACCAATTTAATTTGACAGTGTTAGATCTTTTCAACTATGGAAGAACAGGAGATCCAGCAGCAAATACGACATAACTCACAGTGAGTAGAACTAGACCTATGCTGAAATAAGTGTATTTAGTAAAAAGGTAATATAATATGCATAAAATGGTATATCATTATATACATCGATTTCATATTATGAGTTCCCTTAATTGATAAGAAAAAGGGGGTTGAAAGTGGTTTGTTGACTTCGCTGATTCTGAGGGTTAGAAACTAGTTTTTCAAGTTTTAGTCCACTGCTTCTCCTCCAAGTGTTTATTGTTATCCTTCAAAACATGGAACACTGATATTGCAATGATGATATATTATTTCTAACTGATGGTTTTTTAAAATATAGAAACAAATAAAATATAAATACCATACTTCTTATAAGCTAAAAGTTATAATTTGTCATAAACTAAGAGTTTTAATTTGTAGATATAAATTATTTTTTTTTAAATAAAGGAGATGCAGTTTAAAACGAACATTCAAGAAATATCCCCCAAATTTTCCCAATAAAGTATATAGCCTTTTTTTTAACACCATACATAAAAACTGTTCTTGATCCTAACTATTCCCATTAACTTAAGCTCAATATAACATACAAAGGAGCATTTTTTCACTAATTGTATTTCTGAGGATCATTCAATTGAGAGGAAAGAGTAGCTTAACTGCTTGATTGAGGAATACTTGTTTGAGGCATTATATAACCCTTGGTTCCAACGCAAAGTTTAGTAGTATTTCTGGGAAAAATCAGAATAATGATTCTTAACTTGGACACAAATATGAAGAGAGCGTGGATATGAACTGCTTATTCTTTAACTTTATTGCCTTTAATGTTTATACTTTGAAAGCTAAATCCCCTCTCCTTTCATCCCTATTTGGTAGTATGGTAGGAAATTGTTAGTACAATAACACCCTTTGTCACCAAAATCATCTTGAAAGCATATACTTTTATTTTACTTAGTTTTTATTGCTAGCATGGTATGAGCAAACATGAGTGTCAATTATTTATATAAATTTGTGTCAAGCCCTAAAGAGATATATTCACCTTTGGACTGATCTCTATTTGGGATGTTCCAGAGTTACACGAATTTTTGAGCCTGTTCTCTGTTCAAGTCAAAGTGGACTGGATCACCAGAAAGATGTACTGTCTCAGTTCCATTCAAATTGATTCAAATGCCTTCTCAGCTGATTGAGAAGTATCTTATTTTGATGGTTTCTATCTTCTTATAAATCAAATGTTTCTCATTGCTGCAAATTTCTATGAATATTTTTTCTCTGTGATAGAATAGCAACATTAAATGTTTCCCTCATGGTTATATGGGGATGATTCTTGTTTATTCAAGCTAGACTCTGCCAACCAAGAATTGCGAACTAGTTAAATACACGCAGGTATTATAATGGCCTCCTCACTGATTTGCTTTACCTCCAGTTTCTTCATTAACTTATGCATCCTAGATTTCCTAAAATACTACTTTGCACATGTTAATACACCCATGTAAACTTTATGTGCTGCTCAGTATATGTAAAATCAAGCCCAAAATTATAAACTTGCTTTGCAGGCTCCCCACAATGTGATGGTCTCTCGTATATTGCTCTACTCTTACCTAAATTTCTCAAAGACAGAAATAGCAAATTTAAAACCTGGTCATTATTATTCATGCAGATGTTTCACTTGAGTTTGGATTATAGATACCAATGCTCTCCACTCATCATTTGCATAGAAGTAAAATCAATATCCTGCCTCATAAACATAATGCCTTATGGATTAGACATGATGCTCATTCTGAAGTAATTTAAGACTAGAATCTTCTAACCCAGGAGTTTAGATTTAACTATTCTTTGGAATCAACTGAAAACAAGAAAACGGTCAAGGATATGGTCTAGATTTGTATATTTTCAGTGTGTATTTTAAATGAATGTAATGTTATGTAATGTCATGTTTGTTGTTTATTGTATAATGGCAGGGAGCAGCATTCATATTTATTCAATGAATATAGCCTCTTTTCAAGTGGTTCTATGAATTGTCTACACAACTGTATGTGGAGATTTCTAAATTGTATTGCTATTGTATGCAATGCCTAATATAAAACCATCAAGTTCATTCAGTTGATCATGCTGTTAATAATTACTGAAATTTATGATTTCTAGTTTTATTAATTACTGACAAGGTGTGTTAAAGCTCTCCACTATGCTCTATTTCCTTTTGTAATCTCATCAATTTTGGCTTATTTATTTTGAGGTCGTGTTATTAACAGCTTACAGATTTAAACTTGCTATAACTCTCTGGTGAAAGAAGTGTTTATCATTATGAAGTGATTCTTTTCACATTTAAACAATACCTTTTTTCTTGAAATCCATTTCATTCAATTTTTAACATAGTCTACCAATTTTCTCAGTAATTATTTATGTAGGAAGATTTCTCCTATGTTTTACTTTCAGTTTTTCAGTGGCCATATATTAAACATCATTTTTATAGAATTTAAAGTTTAAATTTGTTTTCTGTCCAATCTAATAATTTCTTAATTACACATAAAATAGTTTTATTTCTAATTATTTTAAAGACAGATATTTGAGTTTATATCTATTATTTTATCCTATTTCTTTTGTATAATGCCTTTCATTTCATTTCTTGCCTTTTTGTCTTTCTTATGTTTTCTGGATTGATCATTTTATCATTATTGTCCCATTGTTGCTTATACTGGTTTACAACTTAATGCATTTAGTATCATTCAGTGGTACCTAGAAATTATATAAAACATATAATTAACTTTATATAAAATTAACTTTTCCCAACAATATGAGGAATTCGGACATTTTTATTTTATTTGCCTTTACTCCTGACTATTGTTGTACATTTTAAGTCTGTAATTTTTAAACCCTAAAACAACATTGTTTCTTGTAGTCAATGCAGTTAGTTTCATGCACATATTTACCATTTATTTGAGCTTCGTTTCTTCTTACATTTCAGATCAAATGTCTAAGTGTGGATATTGTTTTATAATCATGTATAGAATTGGTTACAATTCTTGAATCTGTGCGTTAGATTTTTTCATCAATTCATGAATATTCTTAGCCATTCTTTCTTGATTCTGGTCCAATTCCTATCTTATTTCTTCCCAAAACTCTAATAAAAAGATTTTAGAACATATCAGTCCTAACCTCTCACATCTTTCATTTTATTGCTTTCTGTGTTAACCCAATTTACTAATTCTTCCTTTAGCTGTGTTTAATCTCCTTTTTAGTTCCTTCTGTTGAAGTTTATTTGGGGTTCAAGAACATTTTTTATTTCTGGAAATTTTAGTGGCTTGGTGATTTTTAAATAATTTTCTATAATTTTCATTGCTTTTATATTTGTAAACTTAGTAAACACGGTAAGGTCATTATCTGGGCCTAAATATGTGAAGCATTTTTGTGGCTGTTACTGCTGGGCTTATTTATGGTATATGTTTTCCCTGTGTGATGTTATATTTTACTATGAGCTGCTTATTTTGCTTTAAATTATTTATGGGACTATTTGGAAACCTAATAAACTTCAGAGATAGATTAGGTTTTTTCTTCAAGTGATCTAGAACCACTAGCAGTCCCTCCATGACCTTAAACAGACTAAATTTTTTTGGTCATTTGATCATCCAGGTAATGTGAATTTGAGTTTCAATTCATCTTGATAGTTGACCTGTAGGTACAACATCCCAGAGACAAGAATGTGGGTTTTGTTTTTTTCCCTCTTGCTCCACTGCTTGCAAAGATAATTTCCCTTGCATTCTGTTATGACTGGGCTAGAAAGGGTAATGGTTGACTGGTGTTATAGCTATTGGATTCCCAACTTTATTTAACAGTGTACTTGGGGGCTTCCCACATTGTGGGTAGCCTCCCAAAGTAATAAGGTTACACTCTTTAGCAAAAGTCTTGATCAAATGTTTATTGAGTACTTTATCTAACTTTACATCTTCACTTACATTTGTCCCTAATAATTCATATATTAACTTGGAGCATATCTCCATTTGGAAAGTCTATAATTCTGTAAGTAACCATGAACTTTACTGTTAACTTTTGCCCTTCAGAGGTACAGAAACTTGGACTTTTAAGGGTTGAAGGGAACTTCACAGTTCTTTTAGTGGAATGATGCTTTTACATGTTTACATTTATTTAATGTTCTAGGCATGCATGTTTTAGTTTTCCACAAATGTCATAAACCATCTCAAAGTTAGAGGGGTTTTCTTTTTCATTTTCATTTTCATCAATAGGGCACTTGGTGCCTAGCATGTACATATTTTGTTTTATATAAACTTGAAAGTCTGAGTTTCCAAAAGATGTATTTCCTTTCCTTGAGAAGGTGAAAACATCAGAATAAATTTCAAAATGCCCAAATATGTCACAATTAGCTTTTAAGAAGTTTGCTTTAGTTATCAAAAATGCAAAAATAATTTGACATTTACTTTAATCAACGAAAATGGTCCTTATTTAAAGTTGGTTTTGTAGTTTTCTCTAACACTTGGAAAGAATTCATCCAGATATTTCTAAATTTCTATCTTTTGGGTACAATCTATGCTTGTATTTATGTTCCCCTCCCCTATATCCCCCACACACACACACACTGTATTATAACTCAAAACACACACACACAAACACAAACAGACTTTGCTGCTTAAAATTATGAAAAGAATCCTATCTAGGTCAAACTTATTATCTTCAGATAAAATGAAAATTTCAATGTGAAAATGTAAATGAGATACAGCACAGGTAATCAGACAGGAGTTTAGAGACTTAAAATTCTAACATTAGTTACTTGTGTCCCCTAAGATAAATGACTCATCTGCCTCAATAAGCAGGGAATTGGATTACCATGGGGTGTTTTAGGAATAAAAATTAGATAGTAATTTATGTTTGCAAAGTATTATATAAATGCTGAAATATACAAATCACCTAAAGACAATATAATGTACACTTATGATATGCCCTATTTTTTTGCCAATTTATGATTTTTGCCTTCTAGCCAAATAAGATGTGATAAAAACTTTACCAGATACATGGCCTACTTGAGAAGAGTCTTAGAATAGAGAACATCTGTGGAAATTACCAGTTTGATTTGTATTGACTTTCAGAAGTTGGAAGAAAAATCTGACCTTTGAAGAAGTTATCCTAACAGAATATTTAGAAGGGTGATCCATGGAGTTCAGTAAAGATCAGTACCAAACTCCACTGCAGTTCCTTTTCTCCCTGATGGCAACTTATTTCTAATGTAAGAGTAAGATATAATAATGTCCAGCCTCCCAGTGATTACACTAATCTAAATTCTCAACATAGGCTTTAAATCTTCTTTTGCCTTACTGTAGAGATTTTTAATCCACCATGAGTACTAGTGGTCCTTAATGCTTTCTAGCAGTCAGAGGATGAATCATCTTGGCTTACAACCTGATAACTGAAAACTGCTAGTGAGTTTAGTCTATATTTTGTGAAAAGTAAAAGAAAAAAAAAAGTCAGTTAAACCCACTTAAAACAAACTTTGATTAAATAGTTTACATGTTCTGTTTCTTTTTAATTAAATATTTTATTTTCTGGGTCCAAAAAGACAATTATTAATAAAATAAGTCTTAAAACCCTATAACCACAAGAGCTAGCTGGTCTTCAGATAATGGATTAATGATGACAATACACATGAAGTAATATCCTGAATAAAAATTTAGAACTTAGAATTTGTGTGTGCGTGTATGGTTCTTTTTCTATCTTTTTTTTTCTTTTTCTTTTCTTTAAGAAATACTTAATCTAAAAATCTAATCCAATAATCCAAAGAACATGGGTTAAATATCTGACTTCACTTCCCACTTGGAATCAATAAATTGAATGTGATCTTGTACAAATCCTGGGAGAGATACCTAGATAAGTCCTATCCTTAAAGAGCTCCAAATGTACTAAAGAAGGCATGTGTATAATGACTATACCCATGTCTAAATGTAATGAAGGCCATGAAAAAGCCTCTGCAAATGTTTTGAGAGTTCAGACATAATGTCTTACTTTTAGGGGTACTTTAAACATACAAACATTCAAGAGGGGACAATAGAATAAAGAGTTTTTTGCAGATACAGTAAATAACAAAAAAATCTACAGAACTAGAAAAATGTGATTTTTATGGGCAACACAAGTTCTTGGGGTTTGGATAGAGAGTACTGCCTCAAAATATGGGTAGGAAAATTAGGTCAGAAAGGGGAATTTCTCTGTGATGTTCTGATAAGTTGAGGAGTGTTATTTCAATTCTGTAGTTAACATGCTGGTTCTCAGTTTTTTAAAGACCTAAAATCTGTGGACTCTGACTCTTTAAAAAGTTAATGAGGAAATCATAACAGACTTTTCCTTTTTTCCCCCCAAAAAATATCCTTGATAAAGAATATAGTTTATTATCTTTTTTAAGATTTTTAAAAGATTTTTAAGATTTTTAAAAAAATTTATACATTTATTTGAGAGAGTGTGTGCATGAGTAGGGGGAGAGCCAGAAAGAGAGGGAGAAAGAGAATCTCAAGCAGATTCCCTGCTGAGCTGAGAGGAATCATGACCTGAGCTGAAATCAAGAGTTGGCCGCTTCACTGACTGAGCCACCCAGGTACCCAGGCACCCAGGTGCAATAATACAGTTCATTATCTTTAATGTGTATGTTTGCAAGACTTTCTCTAGTGAAAGTAGGGCAGATTATTTTAATATCAATCAAAACATTAAATACAAATGGCTGGTATTGTAAAGATCAATAATCTTCCATGAGAAGACCATTGGGAAGTAGAACCCGTGAATTTCTTCTGTAAGGTTAAGGTTAGACTATAGCATCAAAGAGGGGGAAGATTTGAAAGGACATGGACATTATCCTGTCCTGGCATATGACAATGTAAAAGCTGGCCTGCTTTTGGTTTGCAACAGACAAACTTGAGATAGTCTGAGGAATCCGTGTCTATTATTTCCTCCATGTGAAAAGGTAACATTACATAGAGTTGGTCTGTATTACAAAGCATAAGGAGCTACTGGAATGCTCACAGGTAGGTAATTGTCAGCAACAAACTTCATGCTGTTATTGTGAGTATAGTGGAATGAATGTTGGACTTGGAATGAAAAAAAAAGGAGTCGAATGACAGCCTCAGCTTAAGTTTAAAGGACAGATCTATCACTAACTGTGTAACCTAGAGCAAGCCCTGTGAACCTTCTGGGCTTCAGTTTCCTCATCTTTAAAGTAGAGATAGTGGGGCGCCTGGGTGGCTCAGTGGGTTAAGCCTCTGCCTTTGGCTCAGGTCATGATCTCAGGGTCCTGGGATCGAGCCCCGCATCAGGCTCTCTGCTCAGCAGGGAGCCCGCTTCCTCCTCTCCCTCTGCCTGCTTCTCTGCCTACTTGTGATCTCTCTCTCTCTCTGTCAAATAAATAAATAAAATTAAAAAAAAATAGAGATAGTATTTCCTGCCTTATTTATCTTGAGGAAGGTCAAAAAAGATAACTGGTGTGGAGTGGTTTGAAAATTTTCAGCTGCAGAATGAATAATTAATTACATTACAGATAATTCAATGCAGTCTTCAATGTAAATTTGAAGACCTTTCTTTTTAAGATTTATCTATTTATTTTTAGAGAGACTGAGAGAGAGAGGACATTAGTGGGGGCAGGGGGTAGGGGCAGAGGGAGACAGAGAGAGTGTTAAGCAAACTCTGAGCTGAGCATGGAACCCCACAACATGCTGATCCCAGGAGCATTGTAAATGTGAAGGCCTTTTTAAAAGTACCTGTCCTGGGGGACTGGGTGGCCCAGTGTGTTGTATGACTCTTGATTTCAGTTTAGGTCATGATCTCAGGGTCTGTGAGATTGAGCCCAGCACCGGGCTCACACTGGGTATAGAGCCTGCTTGAGATTCTCTCTCTACCTCTCCTTCTGCCCCACCTCTCCCTCCCTCACCCCCGTCCACGTGTGTGCCTACTCTCTCTCAACAAAACAAAACAAAACAGAACAGAACAACAAAAACAAACAAAACTGACTTATGTGATTGTAATGTGGGTGAGTTTCTTAAATTACTGTGCTTTAGGTTTTTTTTCAACTATCAAATGGAATAATATTATCTACCTCAAGGGTTATTATGAAAATTATAAGGATTAGAAATTGTTAAATGCTTAAAATGGTACCAGGTACATAATAAACTCCATTTAAGTACTTGTTAAATACATACCTTCTTATGTTCATTCATTTACTCATTCATACATAATCTCGATGTGCTTCCAGCAGAGTGCAGAAGAGGGAACTTTTAGTTATAATTGAGGAGTTTATAGGATAAAACTGACAGAAAACATGGGATCTGTCTCTGGTCTCTCTATGCTTCATATTCAGCTTAATTCTCCCTCTTTATCTTTTAGAGCCCTATTTCTTTCATTTGTTCTTCTCATTTATTACTTTTCTAGACTTTGTGCTTCCCCTTTTCCATCTCACAGAGATGACCCCATTGAGACCAATGGCTATCAGAGGATATTATAACTCCAGGTGAAGGGGGGCATCCAATTGGTCTTTAATAACCAAAGTGATTTAATTAACTATTCATTTGATAAGGTTCACTATATATTTCTTCCAGATACAACAACCAGTATTCACCCAAGTAAAATTTCCCTGAGATTAGCCTTTCTGAGCTGCTATATGGTGCTGTTCTCATTCATACTAAAATGAAAGAAGAGTCAGTCATCTTTCTGGTTGATTCCTACAAAATTAAAGCTTTCACAAAATTCCCATCACGTCACCAACTAAGTTCTGAATATAGGGCAGTGCTCTGAAAACTACAGAAATTTCTTCACAAGATTGTAAAGCATATCATTCTTTTTTTCTCATGTCTGCCATGACTGGTTAATATATGTCTCTAATGGATGAAATCACTGAAAAATAGGATGAAATGCAAGAGTCTTCTGATATTTTAGCACTGAAAGAATAGCCTCATGTACCCCTCTTTCTTACCCTGCCTTTGGTAGAAAGAGTATATGTACTAAAATCAATACTTTAAACTGCAGGCTGATCCTCAATTAGAATGTTTTCATTTTAAATTTGGTAAATATGTGAAAAATGGAGAATATGCAAAGAAATTTCAGTTCTAAAATCTCCCCCTTTTAAGCATAAACAAAGCAGTAAATTTTAAATTAGTTTTCTGGGAAAATTCTCTTCACGCTTTTATAACAAATATTGTGCAAGGACTTTGGAAAACTTCTAGCCCATCTGTTTCTACTCAGTTGTTACCGACCATGATTTTCTATCAAATTTATCACAAGTCTGACTGTCTGTCTGAAAGGAACACATTTGATCTAAATACCATATAATAAAGAAAGGAATGACTTCAATTGTCTTTATAGTTAATTAAAGATGATTTAATGTCTCATTTATGGATATAAGCAAGGTATTGATTTGTCTTTGTTTGTTAGGATTTTTTATTAGATAATAAGATACCTGTACTCTGGAGACAGAATATAAAGATGTATTTTGGTGTATTAGTTGAGAAATATTGATCCTTTCAGCCTAATACCTGGATTCTTATATTCTTGGTCAGAAATAACTTTATATAACAACTAGTACTGAACACCATCCCAAGATTTAATAAAAAATTCAAAATAAACATGTTAAAGTGAAATTTTTCATAGTATCTTTCTAATTAATCTGTCTCCCTCTCTCTATTCATACTACCCTTTTTCTGCTTTAAGCTTCAGTTGCTCCTCATCCCAATAATTGAGACTACTTCCTAAATAGATTCTATCTCCATATTTCCCTACCCTTCAGCCCACACAACATACTCCTGCCGGGATAATCATCCTAAAACATAGCCACTACTATATTCTCCCAGGTACAAATGATTTCAAACTCTTCCATTTGCCAATAGAACAAGGTTCCATCTCCCTGACCTGATTTTAAAGTTGCTGCTTTAAATCAAGCAGACTGGACGATTCACAATTTAGTAAATATCTCCTTTACTGTAATGTTTTTGTACTTTTCATTAATTAGAATTGCTTGCTGTTTATCTCCCTTATCTCTCAATCCCTCCGTTTTTATGTGGTGAAATACTATCTAATTATCAAGTGATTATTCAAGTACCACTTTATAATACCTTTTGGGGTGTTTCTCCACTCCTTACAAACTATGTTGTGTGTGTTTTTCCATCTTTTATTGAATAAGATTTATTTTCACTTTTCTTAATCTCTGTGGAATGTTATGGCTACTTGTGTTGTAGACTATGAAACTCTAGAGGACAGCAATCTGTCTTAATTGTCTTTGTATAAAAACACAATACCATGAATTGTAGTGTTCATTCATTTATTCATCTGTTAAAAAGTGATGAGAACCTCCTGAGTCAGTACTGTGCTAGGCCATGGAAATAAACAGATTTACAATACAGAATTGGAGCAGGTGATGAGCCTATGTGATAAGAATGTATAGGCTCTGAAATCATTCATGGTATCAAATCCTGATTCTGTACCTTATTATGTCTTTGCATTAGGGGTCACACTTTGAGCCTTGTGATGGAATCTGGGGACAATAACAATCTCATATTGTCAGGATTTATTGAAATATTCAATTTAAAACTTCTAGTAACTATGACTTGGCATTAAGTGGAAGTTATTTTTTCATCCTTGCTTTTTTCAGTCTTCTTTGACTGCATACAGCTTGTCAATTGAGGGAGGCATAGCCAAAAAAAAAGTTAGAAAATAGGATGACTACTTGGGGCACCTGAGTGGCTCAGCTGGTTAAGCATCTGCCTTTGGCTCAGGTCATGATCTCAGAGTCCTGGGATTGAGCTCCTCATTGGGCCCCCCAGTTGGCAGGAAGGCTGCTTCTCCCTGTCCTTCTGCCCCTCCCCACCATTTGTGCTCTCTTTTGTTCTCTCTTGCTCTCTCTCTCTCAAATACTAAAATCTTTTTTTAAAAGTTTCTTAAAAAAGAAAATAAGATAACTACTCTAATAGATCTCTATATGATTTTGGAATCAGAAAAATAGAATTTCTCCTAGTATTTTCAAAGTACACACATAAGTATGATATATATATCATACTTATGATATATATATATATATATATATATGAGATTTTTTCCCCTCTTGGTTAGTTTGATAAATTGATTAAGAGCATATTTTGTAGTATTTTTAATTTACTTTTGTCACTTAAACTTTTATAGAGATCCATCTATATTATCCCCATCAGACACGCACACACACAGACACACACACACACACACAATCTCATTCTTACCAAGTAATTTTATATTATTTTATATTATATATGTATTATCATTTACTTGAATATTTCTTATCTGTGGACATTTTAGGATTTTTTTAATTTAAATTCATGTTAGTTAACATATAGTGTAGTATTGGTTCCAGGAGTAGAATTTAGTGATTCATCAGTTGTATGTAACAGCCAATCCTCATCCCAACAAGTGCCATCCTTAATGCCCATCACTCATTTAGCCCATCTCTCCACCAACCTTCCCTCTAGCTGCCCTCACTTTGTTCTCTATAGTTAAGAGTCTCTTACAATTTGCCTGCAAATTTGACAATTTGTGCATTGTCCCTTCAAATCAGTACTTTTTAATCCTCTGGAGAGATACCTAGTAGTGAAATTGATGGGTCATAGGGTAGTTCTTTTTTTAAGTTTGTGTGGAACTGCCACACATAGATCAATGAAACAGAATAGAGAACCCAGAAATAGACCCACAAATATATGGCCAACTACTCTTCAACATAAAAGACAGTCTCTTCAACAAATGGTGTTGGGAAAACTGGACAGCAACATGCAGAAGAATGAAACTGGACCACTTTCTTACACCACACACAAAAATAAATTCAAAATGGAGGAAAGACCTAAATGTAAGATAGGAAACCATCAAAATCCTAGAGGAGAAAATGGGCAGCAACCTCTTTGACCTTGGCCACAGCAACTTCTTACTAGACACATCACTGTAGGCAAGGGAAACAAAAACAGAAATGAACTATTGGGACCTCATCAAGAATATTTTTAACTTTTTATTATTACCAAAATGTTTCATATGAATTTATAAATATGTATTTATCTTTCTTTGCACTTGTGTCAGTATTATTATCTTAGGGATTTTTAACATGTAGAATTTAGAGTCAAAGTTTTTTTGGGTCAAAGTTGTTAGAATTAACAGTAACGCCAAAATGTCCTCTGTTATGAACTAAATGTTTGTGGCTTCCTAAAATTATAGTCCCTAAGGTTATTCTGGGCCTTTGGAGACAATTAACTCATTAGAGTGGAGCCCTCCTGGATGGGACTAGTGCTCTTATAAGAAGAAACAGAGCTTGCTTTCTCTGCTCCTTACCATGAGAAGGTAGAATGAAAAGGCTGTCTGCACACCAGGAAGCAGGTTCTCACCAGACATAGGATTTGCCAGCAACTTGATCTTGACCTTCCCAACCTGCAGAACTGTGAGAAATAAATGTTTGCTTTTAAATCACCCAGCCTATGAGAATTTATTTTGGGATCCAAAGCAAGACATTCTCCAAAATTATTATATGCATACTATCTACAATCTCACAAAAGTACCTATTTCCATACATTTAAATATCAATATACAAAATTATGAAACATGGACAGTAAATACTATTTAATTTTATTTTCCCAATTGTGAGGTTGGGCATTTTCTAGGAATTTTTTAACACATTTTTAAACTTGATTCATATCTTGTGTCAACTTTTCTATTGCATTATCTCTTTGTTTTGTCCCCATTAATTTAGTACTAAGACTTTATCTGTTACATGTATTTATATATATTTTTATTCTGGCTCTCTTTTGTCTTTCAGATTTAATGATTGTATCTTTTACTTTTTGTGAGTTTTATGATTTTTTTTCCACAAAGAGAAATCTGTCAAGTTTAGACTTAGTTTCCGAGTTTCATATCTTGTTTAAGATTTTCCCAACTCAGGTATTATTAAAATATCCTTATAGATACCTAAAATAAACAAACAAAAATCTTTAAAAACTTTTCTTACTTTCTTCTCTGAGACAACTGAATAGACAAAAATGCAATACACAGTAGAAGTTACCATACTTAATGAAATACCAAATATTTTACCCCTCATAACTATAAACTGTGATGAATAATTCCCAAATACAGTGAATGTAGGACTAATTAAAAGGAAGAGAATGAATAGACATAATTTTCACACTGCACAGAGTACACTAAAATAAATATATGTGTGCTACAGTTCTGTTGGCCCAACTAATAATGCCTTAATTGAAATAGCCACGTCTGGGAGGCACAAATGGGTGTGAAAATCCCAAGGGCCACATTCTGCAATGATGATTGGCAGAGCCAAGGAGCTGCAAGCTGAACTACTCAGACAAAAAGTCTTTGAAGGATACCAGATTTAATTGTGGCAGGATAGAGGAAAAGCAATGGGTTCGGTTAACGTTGCTGTTATTGCTGACAATCTGCTCAAAAGAAATACAAACTAAATCACATTCAAAAACAACAACAACAACAAACAACCTGATATATAGGTCTCATAAGAGGAAAAGACTTCTACTTATCTGAAAGGTGGGAAAAATTAATATTGATGCATCGAGGAAAGACAATGGTAAAACTGGTGAGAATTTGAAAGAAATCAGTGAAAAATTATTGATGGTTTATAATCATAAATGAACAAATATGACATTAATGGATTTCTAATCTAAAGTAAATTTAGAAATTAAGTTACAAAATAAAAGTAGTAAGTAATAGAGTAATTATGCTAGAATATAGTTAAGGGAAACATGCATGATCTAAAAGGCATAAAACAAAAAATCAAACAGAAATTAAACAGCCCTCTCTGGGAAAAGGGCTCAAAAAATAGATATAAAGAAAACTGACATAAGCCTCACAGCATGAGTAGTGTCTCTTTGGCTAGTCCCTGGAAAGATTTACATAGGATCAAATGATTTGTTCCATGAACATTTGGTGAAACCATGTGAATATTGTAAGTGATTTTGCAAAAGGAGGATTTTAAACAATTTCCTCATTAAAGAAAAGAGAACAATTTGGTCATTCTGTTTTTTCGTAAGTTAGTTTTATAAGCTACCCTCTAAGGATTTTTCCATTTTAGTGATTTTTCAGTTACAAAAACAAATAAATTGGATTAAAAAAAAAGATTTTAAAAGTAAAATTGACAAAGTAAATGCCACATTTATAAGGTATAAAATTAGATAATTTTTGACACGAATATATTCTTATTTTCAGATTTCTTTAACTCAGTACAGTTATTTTGGGGCTCAGCCATGTTATTGCAACTATCAATAATCCATTCCTTTTTATTGCTGGACCTATTACAATCTGTTAACCCCAGCAACAATTGTGGACATTTGGGTTGTTTCCAGTTTGGGACTATTAGCAAAACTGCTATGTACATATCTTTGTATGTATATAAATTTTCACTGGGTAAATAAGAGAATTGGAAAGGTAGGATCATATGATAAACATATTTTTAATGTTTTAAGAAAGTTCCAAACTGTTTTCTAAAATATAGGGTTTTACATTCACACTGGCACAGTGTGAGAATTCCAGTTCCTCCACATCCTTTTCAACACCTCATAAAAACAAGTTTGTGGGGTTTTTTTGTTTCGTTTTTGTTTTTTTAAGATTTTATTTATTTGACAGAGAGAGACACAGCAAGAGAAGGAACACAAGCAGGAGTGGGAGAGGGAGAAGCAGGCTTCCAGCAGAGCAGGGAGCTTGATGCAGGGCTCGATCCAAGGACCCTGGGATCATGACCTGAGCTGAAGGCAGACGCTTAATGACTGAGTCACCCAGGCGCCCCTGTTTTATTTATTTATTTTTTTGGTTTCTGCCATCCTAACAGGTGCAGAGTGGTATTTTATTGTTATTTTCATTTTCATTTTCCAAAGACCGAGGTCAAGCATATTTCCATGTGCTTATTTGCTATCCATATATCTTCTTTGGCATGTCTATTAAAAGAAACTGCAAAAACCTTTTCCAGTTTTTAATTGAGTTGCATCATTTCTCAGCACTGAGTTGTGAGAGTTCTGTATTACAGGCAAAAGTCTTTCATCAGGTGTATGGTATACACACATTTTTTCACAGGTTCAGCTTTTTTATTTTTCTTAATAGTGTTTTAAAGGATAGAACCACAGAACTTCCGGTTTCAACTCTGACTTGTAAAGAGTTTGGAGGGTGTCACTCTTATCCTTTCAACAAGAAAAAGCTGGACAGGGGCATTTGGGTGGCTGCATCTGACTCTTGATCTCAGGTCAAGTCTTCATAGGGTTGTGAGTTCAAGCCCCACATTCAGCTCTACCACAGGTGTGGCGCCTACATTTAAAAAAAAAAAAACATGAACAAAATGATGATCAACGCACTAATCAAGAAATTGGCTGTGAAGTTGTATCTTCACAGGTTTTTCTTTTCGTTTGTTTGTTTTTAAGATTTTATTTACTTATTCGAGAGAGAGAGAGACCGAGCAAGGAGGAGAAGGAGAACCAGGCTTCCTGCTGAGCAGGGAATCCCACGCAGGGCTTGATCCCAGGCACACACTTACCCAACGGAGCCACCCGGGCACCCTGCTTCATGTGGTTTTAAATTACATTTTTCTGTTAGTATTGATAGTTAACATCTTTTCATAGGTTTATTCCATATGTTTATTCATTAAGTCGATATTCTCATTTTCTGTAATTCCTCTTATTTTTTTCAAGTGTATTTTTTATGTTTATTAATTGAAAAACTTACCTAATGTTTTAAAAACGCTGATTTTTTACTTGGCTTATATGTAGAAAATATATTCTCCCAGTTTGTGGCTCAGTATTTCATATCTTTGAGGTATTTGGGGGGATTAAAAAAATTCATGACTTTAATTACTGATTTTAAGTTACCAGTACTTCCCTTTGTAGTTTTTTTTTTTTTGTATTTTGTCCAGAAAATACTTTTTACATCAAGGCAATAAATATTCTTTATTTGGTTTTTGATTTATTTATAGTTTTGGCTTTTACATTTATGTATTTAATGTAAATAGTATTGATGTTTATATAAAGTATGAGACAGGAGTTTACTCTTATATTTTTTAACATGGATAACAAATGGACTCACATAAATTATCAAATTCAACCTCTCTCCAGTGCCCTGTAAAACCACCTTTGTCATATTAAAGGCCTATCTGTATGTGTCTGTCTCTATGCTATCAATTCTGATCCATGGATCTATGTAGCTAAACCTAGGTTAATAACACACTGTTTAATTACTGTGGTTTTATAGCAATCTGTGAAGTTTTGCGAGGAAATTTGTTATTCATGATTATTTTGATTATTTATATTCCCTATAAATTTTAGCATTTTTGTTAGGTTGTACTGAATATATAGACTATTATGTCGAATATTTCAATATATGAAGATCTATCTATTTAGAACTCAGTTAATATATTTCAACAAAACTTCATTATTTTCTACATGAAATTGTATACATCTTTTTAGAATCATCCCAAGGTATCTTATATTTTTATGCTATTTCACAGTATATTTCTTTTTTTTTAAAGATTTTTATTTTATTATTTATTTGACACAGAGAGAGGGATTACAAGTAGGCAGAGAGGCAGGCAGAGAGAGAGGAGAGAGGAGGAAGCAGGCTCTCTGCCGAGCAGACAGCCCGATGCGGGCCTCGATCCCAGGACCCTGGGATCATGACCTGAGCCGAAGGCAGAGGCTTTAACCCACTGAGCCACCCAGGCGCCCTTCACAGTATATTTCAAATTTATTTGATAACTGTTGTTTTTCTTGAATGAAAATAAAATTGTCTTGGCAGTGATTCTATTGGAAGAAAATTTCCGATTCATCTTTCTTGGTTAGTACAAGAAATATATGTTTATTTATTAAAGTATAACAGACATATAATATCCTATTAGTTCCAGGTATACATCATAGTGATTTAATATTTTTATACAATTACAATTATACAATTTTATATGATTATACAATTACAAAATGCTCCCCACAGTAAGTCTAGTTACCATCTATTACTATGCAGAATTGTTACAATATTCTTGAATGTATACCCTATGCTGTATGTTACAATCCCATGACTTACTTTTTTTTTTATAACTGGAAACTGTACCTCTTAATTTCCTTCATCTATTTTACCCACCCTGACCCAACCTCCCCATTGCTGTTTCCCATGAGTTTCTGTTTTGTCTTGTTTGTTCATTTGTTTGGTTTTTTAGACTCCACGTGTAAGTGAAATCATATGGCTTTTGTCTTTCTCTATCTGATTTATTTCACTTAGCATAATACCTTCTAGCTCCATCCATGTTGTGTCAAATGGAAAGATTTCATCCTTTTTTTATGGTTGAGGTAATATTCATATGTATATCACATTTTCTTTACCCATTCATCTATCAGTGAACACTTAGGTTGCTTCCATATCTTGGCTATTGTTGATCACTGCAATGAACATAGGGATGCATATATCTCTTCAAATCAGTATTTTCATTTTTTTCAGATGATTACTCAGAGGTGGAATTGCTGGATCATGTGTTAGCTCTATTTTAAAATTAAAATTTTTGATACTGTTTTCCATAGCGAATGCACCAATTTACATTCCAACTAACAGTGTACAAGGGTTCTCTTTTATCCATATCTTCACCAGCACTTGTTATTTTGCCCTTCAAATAATAGGCCTATCTAATAAGTGTGAAGTGATATCTCAGTGAGTTGATTTGCATTTCCCTGATGATCAGTGGCACTGAACATCTTTTCATGCGCCTGTTGGTCATTTGCATACCTTCTTTGGAAAAACATCTATTCAAGTCCTCTGCCCATTTTTAATTTTTTATATTAAATTACATAAGTTCTGTACATATTTAACCCACTAAATATGGGTTAAATATTAACCCTTTATAAGATGTATGATTTGCAAATATCTTTTCCCATTTAAGAAGTTGCCCTTTTATTTTGCTAGTTTCCTTCACTGTGCAAAAGAATTTTAGTTTGACATAATCCCATTTGTCTATTTTAGCTTTTATTTACCTTGCCTTAGGAGATTAGTTCCCCAAAATATTGTTAACAATGATGTCAAAGAGCTTACTGCCTATGTTGCAATGTTTTCTACTAGTAGTTTTTTGGTTTCAGGTCTTCCATTCGGGTCTTTAATCCATTTGAATTTATTTTTGTTTATGGTATAAAATAGTGGTCCGGTTTTCCCAGCAACATTTCTTAAAGAGATTGTCTCTTCCTATTGCATATTCTTACATCCTTTGTCATAGATTAACTGACCATATATGCATGGGTCTAATTCTGGGATCTCTATGCTATTCCCTGATCTATATGTTTGATTTCATGTCAGTACCATACTGTTTTGATTATTATAGTTTTGTAGCATAGTTTGAAATCAGGGAGTGTGATATCTCTAGCTTTTTTCTATTTATCAAGATTGTTTTGGCTATTAAGGGGTTTTTGTGGTTCCACATAAACTTTAGGATTCTTTGAAAAATGTTCTATAAACAATGCCAGTGGTATGTTGATGGGGATTGCATTGAATCTGTATATTGCTTTGGGTAATGTGGACATTTTAACAATATTAATTATTCTAGCCCATGTGCATAGTATATCTTTCAATTTATTTGTGTCATCTTCAGTTTTTTTCATCAATGTCTTACAGTTTTCAGAGTATAGGTCTTTTACCTTCTTGGTTAAATTTATTTCTAGGCATTTTATTCTTTTTGTCAGTGGGATTTTTTTTCTTAATTTCTCCATCTGATAGCTTATTGTTAGTGTATAGGAAAGCAAATGACTTTTGTATAATTTTTCCCATTCTGTGACCTTACTGAATTCATATATTAGCTCTAATAGTTTTTTGGTCAAATCTTCAGGGTTTTCTATATACACTATTATGTCATTTATATTTTTTAATTAATAGGCTTTATTGTTTTTAAAGATTTTATTTCTTTATTTGAGAGAGCATGAGTGGAGGGAGAAGGGAGGAACAGAGGGAGAGGGAGAAGCAGATTCCCTGCTGAGCAGGAAGCCAATGCAGGGCTAGATCCCAGGGTTCTGGGATCATGACCTCAGCTGAAGGCAAATGCTTAACCAACTGAACCACCCAGACACCTGTAGGCTTTACTTTAAATGGTTTTAGACTTACAGAAAGGTCAAGCAGATAGTACTGAGTTCCCATATCAATGTCCCCACCCCCCCACACGCACAGTTTCCCCTATTACTAACATTTTTCATTAGTGTGGTGGGTTGGTTACAAGTAAGGAACAAATACAATGAAAAATAATTATTACCAAAATTCACAGATTGCAGTAATATTCACTCATTGTGTTGTATAGTTCAATGAATTTTGATAAATGCATATCATCATGAATCCACCACTATGGTATCATACATAATAGTTTTGCCCCCTTAAAAATCTCTGGTGCTTTACTTATTCATCTCTTCTCTCTTTCCTTCCAAGCTTTTGAAACCACTGATATTTTTATTATCTCTACAGTTTCACCGTTTTTCAGAATACCACATAGTTAGAATCATCTTTTCAGACTGGCTTCTTTCACAAATCAATTATGCATTTAACATTCCTCTATGTCTTTTTGTGGCCTGCTAGCTCATTTCTTTTATAACTGAGTAATATCCCTTTGTATGGATGTACTATAGATTGTTTAGGGATGCCTGGATAACTCATTCGGTTAAGCGGCTGCCTTCAGCTCAGGTCATGATCCCAGGCTTCTGGGATGGAGTCCCACATAGGGTTCTTTGCTCAGCAGGGAGCCTGCTTCTCTCTCTGCCTCTGCCTGCTACTCTGCCTGCTTGTGCTCTCTCTCTCTCTGACAAGTAAATAAATTCTTTAAAAAAATAGATTGTTTATCCATTAACCTTTGAAGGACATTTTGATTGCATCCAAATTTGGGTGATTATGAATAAAATTGCTATAAACATTTGTGTGCAGGTTTCTGTATAGACATAAGTTTCAAATAAATATCTATGAATGTAATTGCTTGATCTATGGTTATGTTGGTCTTTGTAAGAAACTGCTGAACTTTCTTTCAAATTAGTTGTACCACTTCGCATTCCCACCAGCAATGTATGCGAGTTGTTGCTCCACATCCTCACCAGCATTTGGTATTGTAGGTTTTGTTTTGTTTTGTTTTGTTTGTATATTAGTTATTCTAATAGGTGTATAGTGATATTTCATTCTTCTTTTAGTTTATAATTCCTTAGTGACATACATACCATATGGAAAATCTTTTCATATGCTTATTTTTCATCTGCATATCTTCCTTGAGGAGGTGTATGTTCAGAAAATTTGCCCATTTTAACAATAAATTGCTTTCTCATTATTGAGTTTGTGTTCTCTATAAATTTTAGATACAAGTCATTTATCAGATCATGTGTCTTACAAGTATTTTCCTCGAGTCTGTATCATGCCTTTTCATTTCCTTAACAGTGTCCTTTGGAGGGCAGATGTTTTTAATTTAAGTTGTATTTAGATCTATGTTCTATTTCGAGTTAATTTTTGTTAAAGATATAAGATCTATGCCTTCATTATTTTTTTCTTTTTTGCCTCTGTATACCCAATTGTTCTACTACCATTTGTTAAAAAGATTATCATGAATCCACTGATGTGCCTAGGTATTTTAAATTTCTTTCCTATTAATTCCAATTATTTGTGTCATATCTGAGGTCTCATTTATTTTTTGCTTTTGTCTCTTCAAACTGTCTTTTTTCTTGACTTTCAGTTTCCCTTATAATTTTTTGTTAAAAACTAGAAATGATGTATTGGGGAATAGAAACTGAAATAAATAAATTTTTATTGTGATATTTTATATTAATCTGTCCAGTGGTTAAAGTTTTCTACAGGTGTAGGTACCAGACGGTTTAGTTTACTCTACCTTCCTTGTGTTTTGTTTTTCCTCTCTTGTCATCTTTGGGTTTCTGAAAGAACTCCTTCTTAAATAGAAAATATGTATCCTGAAGTTCTTTTAGTTGTAATTTACTATTTTTATCCTGGGTCTCTGTTAATATTGTACTGACATCTTAGGGATAGGAAACATTCAATAATCTCATGATTAAATCTCAGATTTTAGGAAACCTGAGTCTCTGGGATGTAACCTACCAAAATATTTCTTAGCTTCATTTTTCCTCCTGCTACATGAGAGAGAAAGACAGATTCTCTTGTAATAAAAAATAATCTGAGTATATTTCAACATGGCTACTTTCCACCTGCTTCTGCCTGTAATACAGAGGATTTTTTTCTAATCTTCACTATGAGAACTTGGCTGGGAAACCCACTGTAGTGTGGAAAACCTCTGAAGACTGGGTCTTTTTGAGTTTTGTCTACACTTAGCCTCCAACAATACATCAAAATGACTATTTAAATGATCCTAACAATTAATCGCTCCAGCAGCTTTTGTTTCACGTAAGCTGATCTCGACTGTCATTTTCTGTATTTGCCTATGTCTCAAGATTTGGGGCTAGTGATTTTCCCTGTGACCTCAATTCTCATCTGGATCTAAGGAAAGTTGTTGATTTTCCATTTGTTCAGCTTTTTTCTTGTTAAAATGAGAATGACTACTCCAAGCTCTTTATGTGTCAGAGTTGAAACCAGAAGTTCTTCTGGTTTGTTTTTAATTCATTAAATATATCATATTAAATATTTAACTCTTTCTCTTATAATCAATTAAAAGACCATAAGCACATCTACTATCATTTCACTTATTCATATCATGTATGCCCTGGAGACATGTGACCTTGTATTCATTCATTCAAAAATTCTAACACAGCTTTAAGTATGTGAGGGACGTAAAGATGAAGGGAGCTATTACCTTATAATAACATCAGAAGATGTGTGAATTATTTATGTTAGCATAAAATTTATCATCTTAAACTTCCAAATAAATGGTTTCCATCTCATTTTGGAAACAACAGAAATAGTAGCCTATTTAGCTGCACAAATGGACACAGACTACTTTTTATTCAAGAGAAAATATTTTTACAGCATTTTTCTTCTGATGAAGAGTAAATTCCCTTTCGTAATTATAGAAATAACACCACTTTAAATATTAGAGCATATTTGCATTCATTTATTTTCAGATTATTATCAACTATTGCAGAAGCTTTCAAAATTTAATATGAAATATAATATAAATTGAAATCACCCAAGAAACTTGCAAAAATGCATATTCCTGTTAAAATGCAGAAACAAAGAATTATTGTAAAATCCTTCAATGTGGAATTAAAAAAAATAACACAAATATTTATGAAGATTTGTGAAGTAAAATGAATTCAGAATCCAAAATGGAGAATCCAACCTTGGCTGTAAAAGCTGGTAGATGCAGAAATCTCTAAGTCTCATTTCCCTAAAATATGAAAAACAATGATTAAAAAAAAATACTAGAAGTCTAAAGATCTCAGGGTTGACAAAAGAATGAAATGTGATAATATGCAAAGAAGTTTATTTTTAAAATAAATACTACATTAAATAAGTGAATGTTATTATACTCAATTCTTAATATTATTATATCCATAAGAATGAGCAAGAAGAGAGAGCGAGATAGAAAGGAATGGAAGAGGGAAGAAAATAAGAGTGAGCTTAGATATTTTTTCCAATTTTCCCACTTTGTTTTTTGATGATAGGACTTGAAAAAAGGGGGCCAGTTGTCTCTAGAATATTTGGATTGCTTATTCATTTATCTTACCCCCATCACCTAAATTCCCACTAAAATAAAAGTTAGTTTAAAAGCTTTGTGTATATTCAAGTAAAAACGTGAATGAGAACACATCATTGGTGATGTTATGTCACTCATATAGTATCTCGTAAGAACCTACCTGACCTAAAAGCCTTGTTTTAGTGAGTGGTATTTAATGTTTTTAGACATTTATATTTAGACGTGTTAATTTTAAGCTGCTAGTAGGCATTTGAGTGAGAATGTCAAATATATAGCTGGATATTTATATTAGGAGCTTTGAAATTCATGTGAGTTAGAAAAATATTTGGTTGGGTTGAAGACATCAACATACAAAGAAATCTTGCAGGAAGGTCATATAGGGAATGGAAATAAGAGAACTAAAGAGAGAAGAGCCCTAAGAGGGACCAATATTTAAAGAAAAGGCAGAAGATAAGGTAGGGGGGAAAAAAGCAGGGCAAACATAAAAATAAATATCAGTATATCTCCAATACATTATTGTTCCTAGAATAAGAACATAAGTTCTTCTGGATATTGCTTTATTTGGAGAAAGAGAATATGGCCAAGAAGTTCTATTGAGGCATAACTGACATATAATAAACTGCACATATTTAAAGCTTTGATGTATGCATATACCTGGGAAATCATCATCACAATTAAGACAGTAAAAATATCTATATGCCAAAGATTTCCTCATGCCCCCTTTTTAAAAATTAAATAACAAATTTTATTTATTTTTCAAATACTTTTTCTTTGAGTATAGTTGACACACATTAGATTAGTTTTAGGTGTACAACATAATGATTCAAGTACTTTAAGCTGTGCTCACCACAAGTGTGACTATTATTTGTCATCATACAACCACACAGGGCTATAACAGGAACATTGACTGTGTTCCCTATGCTGTGCCTTTTATTCCCGTATTCATTTCATAACTGGTGTCTGTTTCCTCAGCCCCCTTCACTTATTTTATCCATCCCCCTACCCACTTCCCCTCTGGCAACCATCAGTTTGTTCTCTGTATTTATAGCTCTGAGTCTGCTTTTTGTTTATTTATTGATTTGTTTTGCTTTTTAGATTCCACATATAAGTGAAATCATATGGTATTTGTCTTTCTCAGTCTGATTTATTTTGCTTAGCATAATACCCTCTAGGTCCATCTATGTTGTGGCAAACGGGTTGTGTAATATCCCACTGCGTGTGTGTGTGTGTGTGTGTGTGTCTGTGTGTGTGTATTACATCTCCCTTATCTATTTGTTTATTGATAGACACTTGGGATGACAACTTTAACTTCTCCCTCTGACTCCAGATAATCACTGATATGCTTTCTGTCATTACGGATTGATGTGCATTTTCTAGAGTTTTATATAAATGGAGTCATATAGTATGTACTCTGTACCATTTGACTTCTCTTACTTGGTATAATTATTTTAAGATTTATACATATTGTTGCATGGTTCAATAGTTCATTCATTTTTAGTGTGGAGTAATATTTCATGGTATTGATATGCCATGGTTTATTCATTTACTTGATAAGACAAAGTCTACAGGAAATCTTATTATTTTAGTCAACCAATATTTAAACTCCTACAATGGCCAAGTACAGGGCTAGGTACTAAGTTGGATAGAACAAGACAGATAAGCCCCCTACCCTTTTGGAATTCATAGTTTTACTCAGGCAAAATAAAGCACGTGTCTATACAAAGACTTTAGTATGAATGGTCATAACGGCTTTATTGGTATAAAACCCTATTCAAATTATTGTCTCCTAATAAAGATAGAATGGGGGCACCTGGGTGGCTCAGTGGGTTAAAGCCTCTGCCTTCAGCTCCGGTCATGATCTCAAGGTCCTGGGATCAAGCCCCACATCAGACTCGCTGCTCGGCAGGGAGCCTGCTTCCTCCTCTCTCTGCCTGCCTCTCTGCCTACTTGTGATCTGTCTCATCTCTCTCACTCTGTCAAATAATAAATAAATAAAATCTTTAAAAAAAATAAAGATAGAATGGCTGAATCACATGGTATATATATACTTAAATTTTTAGGAAATTTCCAAACTATTTTCCAATGTAATTGTACCATTTTACATTCCTCATTCCTATATTCCTCAACAGTATATGGGAATACCATTTCTAACACACCCTCACTTACATCTTGAAAGATTAGTAATTTTAATTTTCATCATTCTACAATTAGCATCTCGTTATAGTTTTCATTTGTATTTCTCTAATGACTGATGATGGTGAAGATCTTTTCTTGCACTTATTTGCTATCTGTATGTATTCTTTGGTGAAGAGTGTTAATTCCTTTTACCGCTATTTCTTATATCTGTGGCAGGTCTGGGTCAGCTTGTATTGATTGAGCTTTCTCATTATGTATTATGTTCTTCTGCTTCTTTGTATGCCTGATGATTTTTAATGGATGTCAAGCATTGTGAATTTTATCTTGCTACGTGTTGGGTACTTTTGTGTTTTTATAAATATTTTTAAGCTTTGTTCTGAGGTGCAGTCAAGATACTTGGGAGCAGTTTAACCCTTTAAGGTTTTGCTTTTAAAATTTATTAGTTGGACCGTGAGCAGTATTCAGTCTAGGTTAATTATTCCTACTACTGAGGCAATACTTCTGAGTACTCTACCCAGTGTCGCTCTCAATTATGAGTTCTGCCAATCTGGCTGGTGAAAACAGTCACTAGTCCTGGGCCTGTTTGATCCAGGGCACTGTGGCCTGTAATTCTTCCAGCCGGATCTTTCCTAGCCTCAGATCATTTCTCATCCACATACCGCGACCCGTGCTTATTTCTTGAAAGGCATGCTCCATAGAACTCAAAGCTTTGTCTCTGTACAGATCAATCCTCTCTATTATTCCATCCTGAAAACTCCAGTGTCCCTGACTCTCAGCTCCGTTTTCTTTCTAACATTCTGCCAGCTCTGTCCTGTGCCACATCTGAGAAATATCCTCAATGTATAAACTGGGGAAAATTGTAGGCTGTCTCAGAAATTGCTGTCCTTACTTGTCTGATGTCCAGTATCTTGAAAACTGTCATCTTATATGTTTGTCCGTTTTTAGATTGTTGCTGGTGGGTAGGTAATTCAGCTTCCTGATACTTCATCTTGGCTGAAAGTAGAAGACGCTTTGTTTCAATCTTTAAATTACTGCTTTCCTTTTTCTCCATTACAAAAGAGAGACAGAAAGTCTAACTTTAATCTAACTTTATACCTCTTTTTATACCTTAAGGGAAGAATTGACAATGTCCTTTTTTCATATCTGTATATATTTCAACTGAGTGCCATTTTCAGGTCACCTAAGTTTAATCATTTGAGATATGTTAACATTTCCATGACCATAAATCAATTAGTTAATCCCTCATTTCAATTTGAAAGTAAAAATTTTAATGTTACTGAGGGACTCAGTTAATACCAGCAGCACTAAAGTTATTCCAGGGGGGAAAGAAGTTAATCTTCAATCATCTTTCATTTTTGGACATTATACTAGAAAGATATTTGCCTTAACTGATTTTTTAATATATTCACAAAATTATTATTTCTGTCCAAAGAATCCTAGATGTAATACTCAATAAATCCAGTATTACTTTATAGTTAAATAGTAAGCTAGATGTATAGGCATTTCTAGGTTATGTGACCAGGGAATTTGGTAGAATTCTGCCCTTAATTCTATCAAAATGCATATCAAAAGAAACAAAAGAAAGAAAATGCAAAGAACTGTGAACTAAATATGGAAGAAAACATATGCTAAAATCCAAAGGGACTTTACCCTAATTACATTAATTATGAGAGAAAGTTTAGAAACACTATTATAAACTAGTAACCATATGTTCCATCTTCTGAAAGAAAATAGTACAGACAGCATCAAAGAAATTTATTAAAGTCCGTTGGTCCCATAATTCTGGGGTGGAAAGGCTTCAGCTAACCTGGGAAATAAACTGCAGCTCCCCAAATGCACAGAGCTCTCTAATGAGCTAAGAGTAACCCAAGAATCTCCTTTTTCTATCTCTCTCCCCTTGTGAGCCATCATCCTTCTTTTCCAAAATCCCAATAGAGATTTTAGCCATCTAAACAATGATGAACATGGACATCTATGGAAAATGGTACACGGGCCTCTGAACACAGAACTCAGAATAAGAAAAAGTCTTGTAAGCTGTGTTTTTCATAGGAAAAATAATAAAAGCAAGACATTCCAAGAAATACAATTGATCATCTTGAGTCCGTGTTCCAATTTAAAAGGTAGCTTTTTCTCCATATTTCTTTTCTCTTCTCTGTCACTGTTTGCTTAATAAGATGATTAGATGAAATACAGCATGTGAAAAGTTTAGCCCAGGAGCTTGTATGTAGTAAACATTCAGTAAGTTTAATTATAGCAGTATCATCATCACCATCATCACAATCATTTCCTTTATATTGATGCATGGAAAAATTAATAGCAAGAATCCTAACTTAGTAAGAAAAAGAACATGAGGAGTGCCTGGGTGGCTCAGTCAGTTAAGTGGCTGCCTTCAGCTCAGGTAATGATCTCAGGGTCCTGGGATAGAGAGCCCTGCATCAGGCTCCCTGCTCAGCGGGGAGCCTGCTTCTCCCTCTCCCTCTGCCTGCCGCTCCGCATACTTGAGCTCACTCTCTATCTCTCTGTCAAATAAATAAATAAAATCTTTAAAAAAAAAGAAAAGAAAAAGAAAAAGAATATGATACAAGTCAAAACATCGGACATTAGGTTCAAAGCCCCAGCTAATAACACAGAATATGCATAGTTCCAGATTATCTCCTCCAAAAAGATCTAGCTAACAGTGCCATAGAGAAATTTAGTGAGATTTAGCAACTATTCCTCATGAAAATGCTGAATGAATTGAAAATAAAAGGATATTTTCTTCATGTGATGAAGAATATCTATTATTCTGTAATCCATTAGCCAATATTACACTAAACAAAGAAACACTGGTGGCACATCCTTAAGTCCGGAACAAACAACAATAAGATAAATAAATAAAAGCTCTTGCTATTGGACAGGGAGACACTATCATCATTTTCTAATAATAATTTCTTTTATTTCAAAACCTAGAATTTCTTCTGAGAGGCCTTTGAAATTAATAAGGGATATAAATAATATGCTAACATAGACAAAAATAAATCGCTGGTGTATTTAATTTTGAAAATAAAACTGCTTAACTGGAAGAAAATGTGGAATAATTTTCTCCAAGATGAGGAAACACATTCTAAACATAACATCTATGGGAGAAGTCAACAAGGATAAGTTTTAAATATTTTATTACATTAAAAAAATCTTAATCTGTATCACAAAGCGAAAAACAAAGTGAATAATTATAAAATGGGAGAAACAATTGTAAAACTTATTTTTTAAAGATGTGTTTATCTGTTATTTTAGAGAGAGAAAGAGAACATGGAGGGGGAGAGGCATGTGGGAAGGGAGAGTGAGAATCTTAAGCAGACTCCCCACTGAGTGTGGAGTGTGATGTAGGGCTTGATCTTATCATCCAGAGATCATGACCTGAGCCAAAATCAAAATTCAGACACCTAACCAACAGAGCCACCCAGTAACCCCAACATTATAAAACTTATTGCATAAAATGGTTAAATTTGTTGGAAGTTATAAAATTAATACAAATTCATAAGAATATAAACATCTCTTTGTATCAGTGGGCAAGACATGGATTTCTGGTTTATAGAAAAAGTACTTAAAAGTAATGAAAGTTGAAATAAGAATATAATTTTTACCTAGAATATCAGAAAACATTTTATAAAATATATAAATTAATGTTCACAATGGTATGCCATTAGTACAGCACACTTATATATTGTTATTAATATTTATCAAGCAGTTATTGTATTAAATCCTTCCCATACAGCATATTTATAAAATATTATTATTCTATAAATATTCATAACATCCTTATGAAGTAGGTACTTATTACCATCACTTTACAATAGATAAATAGATAGACAGACACAGAATGATTAACTAACACAGTTAGCTAGAGGTAAATTGATGCTTTAACTCCTGTGGTCTGATTAAAGATTCCACCTCGTTAATCATACCACTGTGCTGAAATCAATACAAAAAAAAATGATTTAAGCACATCAATCAAAGATCTTTAAAAAGTACATATTCTTTAATATCTTAATTTTTAGATTCATTAGCCAAGTGTTCAAAAATATGAAAAAGTCTTATGCATAGAAATGAATAACACAGCATTATTTAATAAAATGTGAAAACAAAATATCTAATATTAGAAAAGTTAAATAGGGGCTTCAGGGTGGCTCAGTCAGTTGAACAGTCAGCTATTGATTTTGGCTCAGGTAATGGTCTCAGGGTTCTGGAACCCCATATTGGGTTCCATGCTCAGCAGGGAGTCTGCTTCAAGATTCTCTCTCTCCCTCTGCCCCTCCCCCATGTTCTCTCTCCCTCCTAAAATAAATAAATAAATCTTAAAAAAAGAATAGTTGAATAAATTATGATATACAATTTATGAAATACTATTCAACTAACGAAGTATGTTAATACAACTTTTCACATAACAAGAAATGTTTGTGGTAAGTACATGACATAATGAAGAATAAAAATGATACAAAAAGCAAGGGAACAGTGAAAACAAAATTTGAGTAATTGTTATCTTGGGTTAAAAAAGAAACTTATAATATTGTATTTAAAAATTAGGTTCAGGTTCTTCATATCAACTAGTAATCTTTACACTTCTCACCTATGCTATAAATACCCATTTGTATTTAATAAATGCCTTATAAAACAGTTTAAAAACAAAAATGGAATAAAAAGTGATACATTGAGTATGATAAAATGTGAATTTTTTTTTTTAGCTNGAACAGTGAAAACAAAATTTGAGTAATTGTTATCTTGGGTTAAAAAAGAAACTTATAATATTGTATTTAAAAATTAGGTTCAGGTTCTTCATATCAACTAGTAATCTTTACACTTCTCACCTATGCTATAAATACCCATTTGTATTTAATAAATGCCTTATAAAACAGTTTAAAAACAAAAATGGAATAAAAAGTGATACATTGAGTATGATAAAATGTGAATATTTTTAACTACCCTGTTAAAAACAGAAGGAAATAGTCTAAAGCTTTTATGGGATAATTCTTAGTGGTAAATTCTTATTTTATGACCAAATAATAAAATTCTTATTTTACTTTCCCAATTATTTATGTTAAATGTATCATATTTCTAGTTTCTAATAATGGGAACTAGCCTATCATTAAAAACATTGACTATTATGCAGCCACAAAAAAGGATGATATCAGGCACCTGGCTGGCTCAGTGGGTTAAGCATCTGCCTTTGGCTCAGGTTATGATCCCAGGGTCCTGGGACTGAGTCCCACATCAGGCTTCCTGCTCAGCGGAGAGTCTGCTTCTCCCTCTACCCCTCGCCCTTACTCATGCTCTCCCTCTCTCCCTTCTTCCTCTCTTTCTCTGTCTCTGTCTCTCTCTCTCTCTCTCTCTCTTTCAAATAAATAAATAAATAAATAAATAAATAAATAAATAAATAATAACTTTTTTAAAAGGATGAAATCGTGCCATTTGAGACAACATGGGTGGACCTTGAAGGTCTTATGCTAAGTGAAATAAGTCAGGCCAAGATAAATACTGTATCATTTGACGTGTATGTGGAATATAAACAAACAAATAAACAAAAACCAAATATATAAACATACAAAAGACAGAATCAGACCTATAAATACAGAGAATAAACTGGTAGTTGCCAGAGGGGAGGCACTGGGGAGGTTGTACAAAATGGGTGAAGGGGGTGGGAGGTACAGGCTTCCAATTATGGAATGAATAAGTCCCAGGAATAAAAAGCACAGTATTTTACATGTAATAGTATATGGGGACAGATGGTCACCACACTTGTGGACAAAGATAATGCATAAACTTGTGGAATCACCTTGCTGTGTAACTAGTGTAACTAATCTAACACTGCATGTTAACTACACTCAAAACAAAGGAACAAACAAAAAACAATGAAAAGTTCTCTAAAAGCCACAAAGAGTTAAAATTCAAGTGGGGGTGGGGATAACCAAAAAACCACCCCCAAACCCAAGCTGGAACTTAAGAGAAAGAAACTAGAACAGTATGTTGAGGCTGGAGGTTGCTTTTGTTTTTTGGATTTTCTGTTTTTGTTTTTGTTTGTAGGGTTTTTTTTTAAGATTTTATTTATTTGACAGAGAGAGAGAGCAAGAGGAGTGGCACAAGCAGGGGGAGTGGCAGGCAGAGGGAGAAGCATGCGTCCTGTCCCCATGCAGGACATAATCCCAGGACCCCTGGATCATGACCTGAGCCAAATGTAGACGCTTAATGGACTGAGCCACCCAGGTGTCCCTGGAAGCTGTTTTTGTAATAAGGGAATTTACTTAACCTCACAGGAAACTGACTTTTATGGTGCAAGGACAGAGGCCAAAGCCCAAGATTACCAAAACTAGGGGACTGGATCAGAGATCCTCTAAGTGACAAATAATTATATCGTCAGGACAAATATAAATCAGAAAACAATTTCCAACCCATCTAACCAATGCTAGGCAGCATTGTGGAAAGTATGCTTTGGCTCCCACGCCCAAGCAAAGTGGTTCAGGAACCCAAGTCTTACTATTTTACTCCTAATACTGTTTGCACTAACCCAAATTGTTGAAGATTATAGAGTATTTTATTGGCTTTTTATTTTTTATTTTATGTTTCCTACAATGGCACTCCCTCCTGTTCCAGATGGATATAACTATAGCCTGATGCTGCAATAATATCTTCAGGAAACACATAATTAGATGCCTGAGAAAGAATGGCAATAATGATGAGGGCGTTATTAATCACAGAGGCACCTGACGCTTTTTTCCCCATCTACGTCCTTGTGTAATAAGTATAGTCTTCCATCTCTGACAAAGAGAATTTTAAAAACACTTTATAAACCAAAGAATATCCTTCCAAACTAGGAAAGAATGATGTATAATGAATTCCCACCAGCATTCTCCCTGCTATCCAGCTATCAATGTATTTTCCAAAATTTGAGTCTGATGTAAATTATATTCCCCCTCATAATGACAGACGTGGTCTTTTGAACCTAAAATAAAAAAAATGGTCCAGTAATACACTTGCAGAGAGACTCATGCAAAATTAATCTAGAAAGATTAAGACTTAGATCCCTGAGATGAGCACAAAGCCATGGTTCATAGCCCTGGCCATTAAAGCCAGTCATTCTCAGTGCGAGGGAGGGAATGATGAAGTTCCCCAGGAGAAATTTTGCATTGTGTGCAGCCATTTTGGGGTGTCAGAACTGGGGAAATGATATTGACAGAGGCCAAGAATTTTGTTCAATATCCTACAAGGCACAAGACAGATGCCTACAACAATAAATTATCTGGCCGGATATCTCATCAGTGCTGAGGTTGAGAAACCCTGCTTTAGGCTGAGTTTATCACTGACTGCTTTCTACAGGCTGAAGCTAAATAGAAGCTATTCAAAGACGATTTGGTCTATTTTATGTATTGCCAAGTTCTGTACTTCCCTCTGGAATGACTTCCCTAGAATCATCCTTTGGTCAAACTTTGGACTCTTTCCTCACCCCTTACTGTTCTGTTCATTCATCACAAGAAGAGAAGTGAGTTTCTGATTAGCAAGTTTGGAAGAAAGTACTGAGCCTGCTTTTTTCAGCTTCACCCTCCCTCCTTTTTCAGAAACTGCTCACAAAAGCAAACATACTAGATATATCCCACTTTTCCATGCCACCTCACCAAAGCAGTCCACACCAGAGTCCTAATGTTAGCCACTCATGCCAATGACCATGCAGCAGACTGTTTCGTTCAAATACAGCAAGCTGATTGACTATCATGTGGCCAAACCACAAACCTCAGCCATTGAGCCAATTTACTTATCTCTACTTTCTAGAATCCTGTGGCCTGCTTCATAATTGGTTCAGAACATAATTGGTTCAGAGGAGTTTAATCATTGAATCCTCTCTAATCTGTACAACCCCTATATTCCCAAGTCTTTTAACAATTTAGCCTTCTTTAAAGTCACACTTTCACGCTGCTTTCTTAATGGTTTTGTTTATCATTGCCTTATTTTCTGAACTATACCAATTATCCAATTAGTCTGCCTCTTTTTGTTCACCTTCTGTCTATCCTCATGCACCACCACATTGATCTTTTCAGAGCACTGTTCTGATGAGGGGAAACTTTGCTGAGCCTTCAATCTTTCCTCTGATTCTACCCATAAAAATACCCAAATTTCAGGAAACCTGGCTTACCCCATCTTTGGATCTTGAGACTCTTGATCACCAGGTTGTGGGCTCAAGCCCCACATGGGATATAGAAATTACTTAAAAATAAAAAATAAGGGCGCCTGGGTGGCTCAGTGGGTTAAGCCTCTGCCTTCGGCTCAGGTCATGATCTCAGGGTCCTGGGATCGAGGCCCACATCGGGCTCTCTGCTCAGCAGGGAGCCTGCTTCCTCCTCTCTCTCTCTGCCTGCCTCTTTCCTTACTTGTAATCTCTCTCTGTCAAATAAATAAATAAAATCTTAAAAAAAAATAAAAAAAAATAAAAAATAAAAATAAAATCTATAAAAAAAATACCCAAATTTCTTAGCACTAATTTCAAGTACCTTTTCAACCTGTTCCAACAGAAATCTCAAATCTACACTCCAGGCAAATTGGAACAATGATGATTCTCCTTACATGCTCTGTATATTCCCATCAGTAGAATGAATGTAATGTGAACTGAGACTCATTAATGTGACCATAGATCAATGACTTAAGCTCTATGCACTTCTATTTTTTCATTTATGATAAAGGACTGATTATCCTGGCTTTCTTTCTCACAGGATAATTGTGAGAATTAAAGAAATATACAAGAATGCTGTGTCAAGTTAATACAAATGTAAGATGCTAATATAATAATAAGGAAATGTACATAGCGCAAATGTGTATAGACAGGACTTTGGCTGTAATTACCAATGATTGGCAAGATCTCTTATTATAATTCCCTATATTTAATTTTCAAGAGGTTAATACTAACTTGAAGATTAAACTCTAGCATTTTATAATCATGTCATAAATTTTGTATTACATTAACTTTTTGTCGTGCTCTTACTTTTAACAGAAAAGTGAAAAATTATAAATTGTCAGTGTTTATTAAGTGTGCATTTACNACTCTAGCATTTTATAATCATGTCATAAATTTTGTATTACATTAACTTTTTGTCGTGCTCTTTTAACAGAAAAGTGAAAAATTATAAATTGTCAGTGTTTATTAAGTGTGCATTTACAGGGTTCATGTAGATTTTGAAGTTAATACATCCTTTAAGATGAGTGTGTCTAGGAGCCCTGAGCATTCACACATCAGTGCAGTGAATAATAATGTTCTCTATTTGCATAATTCTTTTTCTCTGAGAGCTCAAAGCACTTTACATATTACAAAATCATTCAAATTAGTACCTCTGTATATACTCAGAAACTAAATACAATCAAGAAAGAAATTGGGCTAACAAAAAAATGTTATAAATTCTCCAGTGTAGTGGTAGGTAACAAATATAAAGTAACTACCATAAGCCACGGATGACGTTTTTGGGGGGAAAGGGGCCCTCATATCTTCTTAATATCCACGCAAGTTAGTTATTATTATCCCCATTATCTCCATTCACAGATGAATAAATTAAGAATCTGAGAGGTTGTATGATATGTCCAATGCCTTCAAGCTACTGAATAAAAGTCCTAG
Organism: Ailurus styani; assembly: GCA_002007465.1. Taxonomy (NCBI): domain Eukaryota; kingdom Metazoa; phylum Chordata; class Mammalia; order Carnivora; family Ailuridae; genus Ailurus; species Ailurus styani. The sequence goes on along the minus strand of LNAC01000294.1, from coordinate 1,407,015 downwards.
AATCCGTATCCATAATTATTAGCCCATAGCCCCCACCCATGCCCACAGTTCTGCTAAATCTGTAAAATTACGTATGCAATTCTCCAAAGCTACCCCTATGGTGAAACTACAATATCATTCAACTTTGTAATTCTGAAAGTGAAAATTTCAGTAATACTTCATCAAATGTCTCCGTATACCAGAAGGAAGAGTTGAAATCCAGAAAAATGAAGTGATTAGTTACTGTCAAATACCAGGTTCTCAGTAGTGTACCAAAATATTCTGAATCCCACCCAGTGATTTTTTTTTTGGTATTCTGGTAGAAAAACAATTTTTTTACCTAAATGTAAATATAACTTATACATTGTAAGCACAAAACAACTAATAGTGAATCTCTATTAAGGCTGGAAAGCTAGAATGCAACATTTCCCAAATGTGAGGAACTTGAGAAGGGCATAATCTCAGGTAAGGCAGTGCTCTGCAGTTGATGAAAGAAGGAAGGAAGGGAAGGAGGGAGGGAAGGAGGGAGGAAGATACTGTATTTGAAAAGGATTATACCTCATAGGAGACAATTTTTCTGGTAAAACTCCATCTAAACCATATTGTTTTCTGTCTCAAGACTAGGAAAAAACATTTTTACTTCCTTGGAAGCTCATGTAATCCCTTTGTAAGTCATTCATAAAAAGAATGTTGCTGAAGCTTCTTGGCCAGCTAAACATTTTTGCATTTACGGGGAAAATATCTCCTGAATTTGCAGCACTTATATAAATCTGTGTAATGTCTACTAAAAAGAAGGAATAATCAGATTAAATGGAAATGCAGCTGAAGCCTTGTATATGTGGCAGAAAGACTTTTTTATCAAAGAATTTTGAGTATATTCTGACCAAAGCCTTGGGAACTATCCACAATAGTGAATCATATAAGGATGTAGCTAATCTGGTGTGGGATCTTGTGACAGAGGGAGCAAAAGGGAAATATAAACCAAAAAGGACAATGTGAGCCATTACCATAAGAAATCAGTACTCTAACAAATCTAAGTACAGGTCTTTAACTACACTGAGGTTGTACTGATAGTCAATCATAAAACCACACAGTTATGATTGAATATTATTTACAGTTTCATCCATTATGACCGCAGATATGTGTATTCATTTGCTTAAAATTTGTCTATAATTCATGCCCATTCTCCTGACAACATTATAAATAACAGTTCCTTTAGATTTTTAGGAAGAAAAGCTAGAACAAGCTAACTCAAATTTTCAATCAAAACTGGGGTGCCTGAATGAGGGAGGCTTTAGTACTTCATTCCAGTTACGGGTTGGGGTCTCTGGAAGTAGATGCTAACTCAAAGATGAGGTATAAAATCTGATAAGGATCAGCACCTGTGAAGGAGAGTGAAAAAAGCAGAACTGGGCAGAGAAAAATGTCAAACAAATGCACAAAAGATAAAGCCTGGCTAATCTAACAGGTAGTTTGAAGAGCCTCTGAATTTCCTCTGATTGTCCAAAATATCTGGGCTTTGCTCCCTCTGCCTCACTCAGTTATGCATGTGGGTGGCCTGGGAAGGGTGAGACCTTGAGTAAGGCAGGGATCCTCAGTTGAGACAGACACTGCAGGAACTGACAGCTGCCCCTGTGCAGCTGGACAGAAAGTCCTTCCTTAAGGGACTTTCTCTATAGTGCCATGCAGAGCCATGCTAGAGCCCAAGGCAGAAAACTTCACAATACTTATCCCATCTTTATTTAAATGCTAATATTTGACATACCATTCGTTTCTGCATTAATTTTGACTTTAATACACTACATTAAAATACTTATCTTGGTTATCAAGTTTTCTGCCACCCCCTTAGATTTTTGCAACTCTACTCTAAGACCTACCTATTCATCTACCACATTATTTAGAGAAAGAAATGAAAAAGATCATTGTATGTGCTTTCTCTTCCAGGAGGCACACTGTCCTCCAGATGATTTCAGTCCCATAGAGATATTATCAACAGTTTATTATAACAGAAAATAGTATTGAGCAAAAATTCAGAAATACAGAGCTTATGTCCCATTGCTACTAGTTAGGTAGTATAAATCATTTTATTTTCGGTGCAGATTTCCTATAATACCTATATCCCCAGTTGTCATAGCACTTGAGGTAATTTAAAAGACAGAGTTGCCATATGGCTTAAAAAATATTAGGATATATTATTGGCCATAGAGTATCTACCATATAAATGGTAAATAAAAATATTCACAAAGACTTTGGAAGTACCAAATATCAGAATATTCTCTAGATGCTTTTAAAGTCCAGTTAATCCATCATCAAGCCAACTCACATAATGTAAACAGCAAGAGGAAAATTTTCTGGTGTTATCTCTCCAAGAACATTTTCTCCTTTATACAACATGATTGTCAAAGCCACAGTACATTTACCATTGTATTTTAAAGCACATGAGAGATATTAGTTTCTATGAGGAAAACTGGATATTTGAGATAAAATGATTTCAAAACACTTTGCAATCCAGGTTTCCTTATCAAGAAGGCTACCTTTATCTCTTGGGCACTAGTCTCTGCTACGGTTTAGCTGTGAGGCTAGAGTCAGAAAGGATGCAACAAGGAAGAAGGAAACACCTACTCTGTCTCTCTAATGGTCTAAGAAAAACCTTGAGTACTCAAAAAGAGAAATGAAAAAAATAAAAATGTTGCCCTTCTGCTTGAGATTGTGGGAGAAGAAAGGGTTCCATTTTGCCAGTAAAGCAGAGGGTAAGGCAGGTCTGCCCATCTTCCATATCCAAACCAAACTGCCGGAAGAGAGAGGTGTGTTTGGAGATGTTGAGGGAGCTACTGAATGCAGAAGGGTCCCTGAAAGATCACTGTGTATGTCAGTCTAAGGCCATCCTGTAGCAACCCCAGCCAATGTCTCCTGAAGCATGGCACTGTTAGTCAGACAGAGGGCTCCTTTCAGCTTTCTTGGTAAGATAATNGCATTTACGGGGAAAATATCTCCTGAATTTGCAGCACTTATATAAATCTGTGTAATGTCTACTAAAAAGAAGGAATAATCAGATTAAATGGAAATGCAGCTGAAGCCTTGTATATGTGGCAGAAAGACTTTTTTATCAAAGAATTTTGAGTATATTCTGACCAAAGCCTTGGGAACTATCCACAATAGTGAATCATATAAGGATGTAGCTAATCTGGTGTGGGATCTTGTGACAGAGGGAGCAAAAGGGAAATATAAACCAAAAAGGACAATGTGAGCCATTACCATAAGAAATCAGTACTCTAACAAATCTAAGTACAGGTCTTTAACTACACTGAGGTTGTACTGATAGTCAATCATAAAACCACACAGTTATGATTGAATATTATTTACAGTTTCATCCATTATGACCGCAGATATGTGTATTCATTTGCTTAAAATTTGTCTATAATTCATGCCCATTCTCCTGACAACATTATAAATAACAGTTCCTTTAGATTTTTAGGAAGAAAAGCTAGAACAAGCTAACTCAAATTTTCAATCAAAACTGGGGTGCCTGAATGAGGGAGGCTTTAGTACTTCATTCCAGTTACGGGTTGGGGTCTCTGGAAGTAGATGCTAACTCAAAGATGAGGTATAAAATCTGATAAGGATCAGCACCTGTGAAGGAGAGTGAAAAAAGCAGAACTGGGCAGAGAAAAATGTCAAACAAATGCACAAAAGATAAAGCCTGGCTAATCTAACAGGTAGTTTGAAGAGCCTCTGAATTTCCTCTGATTGTCCAAAATATCTGGGCTTTGCTCCCTCTGCCTCACTCAGTTATGCATGTGGGTGGCCTGGGAAGGGTGAGACCTTGAGTAAGGCAGGGATCCTCAGCTGAGACAGACACTGCAGGAACTGACAGCTGCCCCTGTGCAGCTGGACAGAAAGTCCTTCCTTAAGGGACTTTCTCTATAGTGCCATGCAGAGCCATGCTAGAGCCCAAGGCAGAAAACTTCACAATACTTATCCCATCTTTATTTAAATGCTAATATTTGACATACCATTCATTTCTGCATTAATTTTGACTTTAATACACTACATTAAAATACTTATCTTGGTTATCAAGTTTTCTGCCACCCCCTTAGATTTTTGCAACTCTACTCTAAGACCTACCTATTCATCTACCACATTATTTAGAGAAAGAAATGAAAAAGATCATTGTATGTGCTTTCTCTTCCAGGAGGCACACTGTCCTCCAGATGATTTCAGTCCCATAGAGATATTATCAACAGTTTATTATAACAGAAAATAGTATTGAGCAAAAATTCAGAAATACAGAGCTTATGTCCCATTGCTACTAGTTAGGTAGTATAAATCATTTTATTTTCGGTGCAGATTTCCTATAATACCTATATCCCCAGTTGTCATAGCACTTGAGGTAATTTAAAAGACAGAGTTGCCATATGGCTTAAAAAATATTAGGATATATTATTGGCCATAGAGTATCTACCATATAAATGGTAAATAAAAATATTCACAAAGACTTTGGAAGTACCAAATATCAGAATATTCTCTAGATGCTTTTAAAGTCCAGTTAATCCATCATCAAGCCAACTCACATAATGTAAACAGCAAGAGGAAAATTTTCTGGTGTTATCTCTCCAAGAACATTTTCTCCTTTATACAACATGATTGTCAAAGCCACAGTACATTTACCATTGTATTTTAAAGCACATGAGAGATATTAGTTTCTATGAGGAAAACTGGATATTTGAGATAAAATGATTTCAAAACACTTTGCAATCCAGGTTTCCTTATCAAGAAGGCTACCTTTATCTCTTGGGCACTAGTCTCTGCTACGGTTTAGCTGTGAGGCTAGAGTCAGAAAGGATGCAACAAGGAAGAAGGAAACACCTACTCTGTCTCTCTAATGGTCTAAGAAAAACCTTGAGTACTCAAAAAGAGAAATGAAAAAAATAAAAATGTTGCCCTTCTGCTTGAGATTGTGGGAGAAGAAAGGGTTCCATTTTGCCAGTAAAGCAGAGGGTAAGGCAGGTCTGCCCATCTTCCATATCCAAACCAAACTGCCGGAAGAGAGAGGTGTGTTTGGAGATGTTGAGGGAGCTACCGAATGCAGAAGGGTCCCTGAAAGATCACTGTGTATGTCAGTCTAAGGCCATCCTGTAGCAACCCCAGCCAATGTCTCCTGAAGCATGGCACTGTTAGACAGATGGAGGGCTCCTTTCAGCTTTCTTGGTAAGATAATTGTCTGTCCTGTTTTTCACAGAACTACCCTAGTCTTAGCACTGAAATGTTCAGTTTCTGGGAAATCCTTCAGGATTTACCTTGGATTCATCCTCTATATTTTGCTTCATGCCATACTACTTTTTACCACAGTGAGAGGGAGCTCAGCACAGTGCTTAAGAGCTGGGGTATGGGGGTGTCTGGTGGCTTAGATGGTTAAGCATCTGCCTTTGGCTCAGGTCATGATCTCATGTTCCTGGTATGAAGCCCACATAGGGCTCTCTGCTCAGTAGGGACTTGGCCTCTCCTTCTCCTTCTTCCTCTCACCTCTCCCATTCGCCCTCCCCTCTGCTCATACTTGTGCTCATTCTCTCTCTCTCTTTCTCAAATGAATAAATAAAAATCTTTAAAAAAACATAGAGNCCTCTCACCTCTCCCATTCGCCCTCCCCTCTGCTCATACTTGTGCTCATTCTCTCTCTCTCTCTTTCTCAAATGAATAAATAAAAATCTTTAAAAAAAACATAGAGCTTGGAATATTGAGTTAAAGTGTCTCAGTTCAAATCCTGACCCCATTACCTATTAGCCATATATTAAGCAAGTCATTTAACTATACTCTCATTTGCAGTGTGGTTATATGAATAGTGTTACTGCATACATTTGTGGTAAGAGTTAAGTTATATATGTGTATCACTAGAACAGGATCTAATACTTTGTAAGGATTTTAAACAGTTTTCAAAAATAGAATTAATGGTTGGAATGCACCATGAAATGTTCATTGACTCTCCTAATTTTGTAAATTTATGCAATTATTAACTATTTTAAAAATTCTATTGTAACAGAATTTCTTGTAAGTTAGAATTACATGCTCAACTCACATCTTTAAGTCTTACAGAATACAACAATTTACACATCTGCTAATGGTTTATAAGAATGTACATTTCAAAATAAATTTGCCAACTGAAAACTATTATTTAATAATTGGCAAATTAATAGACAAACATTTTATCNTGCTAATGGTTTATAAGAATGTACATTTCAAAATAAATTTGCCAACTGAAAACTATTATTTATTTAATAATTGGCAAATTAATAGGCAAACATTTTATTNGCAAATTAATAGACAAACATTTTATCGCTTAAATTTTAATTTCTTAAATTCACAACAATTTGTATATTTTGGAAAACTAATTTAGTGTTTATATAATTCAAATCCCTTATTACAAATAAGAAACTAAAGCCCAGAAAGGTAATGTTACTTGCCAAATACCACAGTCATTTAATGCTCAGTCTAGAGAGGAGAACTCAGGTCTCCCTCCTCTGATATCATCTGGAATTCTCTCTATGTTATGATGCNAAGCCCAGAAAGGTAATGTTACTTGCCAAATACCACAGTCATTTAATGCTCAGTCTAGAGAGAACTCAGGTCTCCCTCCTCTGATATCATCTGGAATTCTCTCTATGTTATGATGTTATTGTCAATTATATTTGACTTTAATCATGTTTATAGTCCTTACTTTATGCTGAGCATTTTCAGAGAAGAAAGGGACTATATTTCCTCTGAATGCGTTCTACATGCTTTGCACAGAGCATCTTTCTAGTCATTAAATATTGGATGACTAAATAAGTATATGAATCACATGCCAAACAAACAGTGCCAAAATAAATTATTAAGAAGTATTGAAAAAGCCAAAATTTTTAGTGTTCTTTTTGTCACTGTGAAGTCACAGCATTCGTTTAAAGATGTGCAGGACATTTTCTACAGAAAACCAAAACAGGAATAGAATTTTAGGTTAACCCAAAGGGACAAGGGAATCAAGAAGTTAAAAGCTTTATTCCAAGAAACATAGCAAATGTGTCATGAGTATAGGTCAAACATCATAAAATAGGGGGAATGTGTTTTGGGACTTGGGTCGATTCCTTGTTCCAATTTATCATCATGTCTTTTTTTTATATAGATTTTATTTATTCATTTATTTATTTATTTGACACAGAGAGAACAAGAGAGGGAACACAAGCAGGGGTGTGGGAGAGGGCAGAGCAGGCTTCCTGCTGAGTGGGGAGCCCGCATCACATCTTGTTAGAACATAATTGTTTTACTGGAAAATTGGGTTTAAGACCAAGGTCAAATGTCCCTGATTTTTCTTCTCCTTAATGCCAATGAGTCACACAGAGATAGGATGAGCCCTTGAATCTGTTTTCTATATGGACACACTTACTTCATCATTCAACCTGTATTTATGGAATAGCCATTATGTATAACGGAAACTGCACTAAACTCCAGAGATAAAACAGTGACAACAGACAATTTTCTTTCTTCAAGGAGTAGTACTCTTACGGAGAAAACTAACATCACACAAGAAGACAAGGACAGTCCAATGTGATAAAGAGGAACTTGCTGGGAGTGGGGTGNGATAAAACAGTGACAACAGACAATTTTCTTTCTTCAAGGAGTAGTACTCTTACGGAGAAAACAAGAAGACAAGGACAGTCCAATGTGATAAAGAGGAACTTGCTGGGAGCGGGGTGGGGGAGCACCTGAGTGGCTCAGTGGGTTAAGTGTCCAATTCTTGGTTTCAGCTCAGGTTATGATCTCAGGGTCCTGAGATGAAGCCCCACATGGGCATGGAGTCTGCTTAGGATTCTTTCCCTTACCCTCTCCTGCTTCTGCCCCTTCCTGTACTCACGCTTGCTTTCTCTCTCAAATAAGTAAATAAATAAATTAACCATTAAAAAAGAGAGAGAAAGAGACTTAGTTGTAAGTGAAAGCAGGTAGAGTTGATAAGAAGACCTTTCTGCAGAGGTAATATTAGACTGAAATCATGTGCTAGGATGCATTAACTACATAGAGGAGAAAAACAGGAGTGAAGGCCCAGGTGTGGCAAAATACCCGCCAGTTATAATTTAGAGCTTAGCAAGTATCTAAAGGAGTGAAGAAACATGATGCTGCTAGTGAGATAGAGGCCAGGTCAGGAGACAGCATGCTAAGCTAAGGAGCTTGAGTTTATTTGCTGACATTGGGAAGCTATAAAAGATTTTTTAGCCAAGGGAATAAATGTTCAGACTTGCTTTTCCCTGTGGTCACCCAGCAGTCAAGTGGAGGATATATTGGAGGTGAGATACATTGGAACCTGAAAGAGAAGTAAGGAGGCAACTATGTTAATCCATTGAATAAGTAGAAAGAATCAGACCTGAGAAATTGACAAGGTATCTAGAAAAGTTAGGGGGAGAGACTGAGACATTTAAAAACATCTTATATCTGTTTTATAGTAATTATTCTTTAATCAAAAATTTAATTGCAATTTAATGAATAGTGTTATATTAATTTCAGGTGTACAATATAGTGATTCAACAATTTTATACATTACTCAGTGCTCATCACAGTAAGTACACTTATAATCCCCTTCATTTATTTCTACCATCTGCCCACCCACCTCCCCTCTAGTTACCATCAGTTTGTTCTCAGTTAAGAGTCTGTTTTTATATTTGTCTCTTTTTTTTTCTTAAATTCCACATATGAGTGACATTATGTGGTATTTGTCTTTCTCCAACTGACTTATTTCATTTAGTATTATGCCCTCTAGAATTATCCATATTGGTGTTAAATGTAAGATTTCATAGATTCCTTTTTATGGCTGAGTAGTATTCCTGTGTGTGTACACACACACACACACACACTGCATCTTCATCCCTTCATCTATGGATGGATACTTGGGTTTTTTTCATGCCTTAGCTATTGTAAATAATGCTGCAATAAACACAGGGGTGCATATACCTTTTCAAGCTAGTGGATTTTTTTTTCCTTTGGGTAAATGCTTAGTAGTGGAATTATTAAATCATATGGTAATTCTATTTTTAATTTCCTGAGGAACCTCCATACTGTTTTCCACAGTGGCTGCGCTAGTTTTCACAGCCACCAACAGAACATAAGGGATCCATTTATCCACATCCTTGCCAATACTAGTTTCTTGTTTTTCATTTTGGCCATTCTGACAGGTGTGAGGTGCTATCTCACTGTAGTTTTGATTTGCATTTCCCTGATGATTAGTGATGATGAGTATCTTTTCATGTGTCTGTCAGCCCTCTGTATGTCTTCTTCTCTAAATGTCTAATCATGTCTTCTGCCCAATTTTACTTGGATTATTTGGGGGTTTTTTTTAGTTATATACATTCTTTATATATTTTGGATACTAACACTTTGTCAGATATGTCACCAGCCTTTTATTTCTTTTTGTGTTCTGATTGCTGTGGCTAGGGCTTCCAGTATTATGTTGAATAAAAATGGTGGTAAGAGTGGATATCCTTGTCTCGTTCCTGATTTTAAGGGAAAATCCTGAAGTTTCTGACCATTAAATATGATGTTAGTTTTGGGTTGTTCATCTATGGTTTTATTATGTTGAGGTATGTTCCTTCTAAACCTACGTTGTTGAGAGTTTTTATCATGAATGGATGCTGTTATTTGCCAGATGCTTTTTCTGCATCTATTGAAATGACCACATGGTTCTTATCCTTTCTCTTGTTGATGTGATATATAATGTTGATTGATTGACCCAAATATTGACCCACCCTTGTGTTCCAGGAATGAATCCCACCAATCATTGGGAATGATTTTTTAAATTTATTTTTGAATTCATTTTGCTAATATTTGTTGAGGATTTTTACATCTCTGTTCTTTAGAGACAGTGGCCTATAGCACTGCTTTTTTGTAGTGTATTTATTTGCTTTCAGTATCAGGGTAATGCTGGCCTCCCTCACAGAATGAATTTGGAAGTTTTCCTTCTTTTTTTTTTTAGAATAGTTTGAGAAGAATACATATTAAATCTTCTTTAAATGTTTGATAGAATTCACCTGTAAAACCATCTGGCCCTAGACTTTTGTTTGTTGGGAGTTTTGGGATTACTGATTAAATTTAATTACTGGTAATAAGTCCATTCAAATTTTCTATTTCTTTCTGATTCAGTTTTGGGAAGGTTATTTGTTTCTAGGAATTTATCCATTTCATCTATGTTGTCCAATTTGTTGGCATGTAATTTTTCATAATATTCTCTTGTAAGCCTTTGTATTTCTGTGGGGTTGGTTGTTCTTTCTTTTCTTTCATTTCTGATTTTGTTTATTTGAATTCTCTCTCTCTCTTTATCTCTCTAATCTGGCTAAAGGTTTGTCAATTTTGTTGATCTTCTCAAAGAATGAGCTCCTGGTTTCTTTCATTGATCTATTGTTTTCTTCAGTTTCTGTTTCATGTATTTCTGCTCCAATCTTTATGATTTCCTTCCTCCTACTGGCTTTGGGTTTTGTTTGTTCTTCTTTTTATAGCTTCTTTAGGTGTAAGATTAAGTTGTTCGAAATTTTCCTTTCTTCTTGAGGTAGGCCTGTATTGCTATAAACTTCCCTCTTTGAACAGCTTTTGCTGCATCCCAAAGATATTGAACCATTGTGTTTTCATTTTCATTTGTCTCCATGTACTTTTTTTTCATTTCCCCTTTGATTTCTTGATTGACCCATTCATTATTCAGTAACGTTATTTAAGCTCCATGTATTTGTGGTCTTTCCATATTTTTTCCTGTGGTTGACTTCTAGTTCAATAGCGTTGTAGTTAGAAAGGATGCATGGTATGACTTTGATCTTTTTAAATTTGTTGTGATAGTTTCATGGCTTAATATGTGATCTCTTCTCCCTATGCATTTGAAAAGAATGTGTATTGTTCTGTTTGAGGTGGAATGCTCTGAATTTGTTAGGACCATCTGCCCCAATGTGTCGTCATTCAAAGCCACTGTTTCCTTATTGATTTTCTTCTTTCTTTCTTTCTTTCTTTCTTTTTAAAATTATGTTCAACNTGTATTGTTCTGTTTGAGGTGGAATGCTCTGAATTTGTTAGGACCATCTGCCCCAATGTGTCATCATTCAAAGCCACTGTTTCCTTATTGATTTTCTTCTTTCTTTCTTTCTTTATTTATTTTTAAAATTATGTTCAATTAGGCAGCATATAGTACATCATTAGTTTTTGATGTAGTGTTCAATAATTCATTAGTTGCATATAACACCCAGTACTCATCACCACACATGCCCTCTTTAATACCCATTACCTGGTTACACCCTTCCCCCACCCCCTCCCTTCTATAACCCTCAATTTGGTTCTCAGAGTTCAGAGTCTCTCATGGTTTGTCTCCCTCTCTGATTTCTTCCCATTCAGTTTTCCCTCCCTTCCCCTGTCATCCTCCATGCTATTTATTCCTTATGTTCCACATGTGAGTTAAACCATATGACATCTGTCTTTCTCTGCTTGACTTATTTCAGTTAGCATAATCCCCTCCAGTTCCATCTATGTTGATGCCAATGGTGGGTATTCATCCTTTCTGATGGCTAAGTAATATTCCACTGTATATATGAACCACATCCTCTTCACTCATTCAGCTGTTGAAGGGCATCTTGTCCCCTTCCACAGCTGGCTATTGTGGACATTGCTGCTATGAACACTGTGAACAATGTCTATGCTGCCCAGAGCAATCTACACTTTCAAAGCAATACCTATCAAAATACCACTGACATTCTTTCACAGAGCTGGAACAAACATCCTAAAATTTGTATGAAACCAGAAAAGATCCTGAATCAGCAGGGAATTGCTGAAAAAGAAAACCAAAGCTGGGGCATCACAATGCCTGATTCAAGCATATTACAAAGCTGGGATCATCAAGACAGCATGGTATTGGCACAAAAACAGACAAATAGATCAATGGAACAGAACAGGGACCCCTGAAATGGACCCTCAACTCTATGGTCAACTAATCTTCAACAAATCAGGAAAGAATTGACAATGGAAAAAAAGACAGTCTCNATGGAACAGAACAGGGACCCCTGAAATGGACCCTCAACTCTATGGTCAACTAATCTTCAACATATCAGGAAAGAATTGACAATGGAAAAAAAGAGTCTTTTCAATAAATGGTGCAGGAAAATTGGACAGCCACATGCAAAAGAATGAAACTGGACCATCCTCTTATACCATATGCAAAGATAAACTCAAAATGGATGAAGTACTTCAATGTAAGACAGGAATCCACCAAAATCCTAGAACATAAGCAGTAACCTTTTGACATTGGCTGCAGTGACTCCTTTCCAGACACATCTCTAAAAGCAAAGGAAAGAAAACCAAAATGAACTTTTGGGACTTCATCAAGATAAAATGCTTCTGCACAGCAAAGGAAATAGTCAACAAAACTAAGAGGCAANTTGGGACTTCATCAAGATAAAAAGCTTCTGCACAGCAAAGGAAATAGTCAACAAAACTAAGAGGCATTCCACAGAATGAGAGAAAATATTTGCAAATGACATTACAGATAAAGGGCTGGTATCCAAGACCTATAAAGAACTTATCAAACTCAAAACCCAAAAAACAAACAATCCAGTCAAAGAATGGGCAGAAGTTACGGACACTTCTCCAAAGAAGACATACAAATGGCTAACAGACACATGAAAAAATGTTCAACATCACTAGCCATCAAGGAAATACAAATCAAAATCACAATGAGATACTACCTTACACCAGTCAGAATGGCCAAAATTAACAAGACAGGAAACAAGTGTTGACATGGATGTGGAGAAAAGGGGACCCTCTTATACTGTTGGTGGGAATGCAAGCTGTTATAGCCACTCTGGAAAACAGTATGGAGGTTCCTCAAGATGTCAAAAATAGAGCTACTCTATGACCCAGCAATTGCACTACTAAGTATTTACCCCCCAAAATACAGATGTAGTGAAAAGAAGAGGCACATGCACCCCAGGGTTTACAGCAGCAATGTCCTTATTTTCTGTTTGGATGATCTATCCATTGATGTAAGTTGGGTGTTACAGTCCTCTACTATTGTTGTATTACTATTGATCACTTCCTTTATGTTTGTTAATAGCTGCTTTCTTAACTTTGAATATGTCATATCACTCTCTTCTGGCCTGAAAAGTTTCTGCCAAAAAATCAGTTGATAACCTTAATGGAGTTTCACTTGCATGTAACTGTTTTTTTCTTTTCTTTTGCTGCTTTTAACATTCTCTTTATCAGTACTTTTTGCCATTTTAATTACTAAGTGTCTTGGTATGGAGCTCCTTGAGTTAATTTTGTTGAGGGCCCTGTGTGCCTCCTGGATGTGGATTTCTGTTTCCTTCCGTAGATTTGGGGATTTTTTAGCTATTATTTCTTCTAATGTATTTTCTGCCCTTTCCTCTCTCTTCTCTTTCTGAGATCTCTTTAATGTGAATGTTATTATATTTGATGGTGTTACTGAGTTTCCTTAATCTATTTTCATTTTTCTTTTTTCTTTATCCTGTTCAGCTTTATGGTTTTCTATTACTCTGTCCTCCAGGTCACTGCTCCATTCTTCCGCTTCCTCTAGTCTACCATTTATTCCACAATTTTTAAATTACAGTTATTGAGTTATTCATCCCTAATTGGTTCTTCTTTATGTTTTGTCTTTCTTTGTTGAGAGTTTTCCACTCTTCCACTCTTTTCTCAAGTGCAGTGAGTATCTTTATGACCACTACTTTAAATTCTCTCTCAGGCATATTACTTATCTCCATTTTGTTTACCTCTCTTGCTGTGATTTTGCCTTATTCTTTCATTTGGGACATAATCCTTTGTCTCTTCATTTTGTCTAACTCTCTCAGTCTTCTATGTGTTAGGAAAGTCAGCTATGTCTCCTACTCTTGAAAGTAGCAGCTTTATGAAGAAGAGCTCCTGTAGTGCCGTGTAGTACAATGTCACTTGTTCATCAGAACCTGGGGCTTCAGGCGTATTTCCTGTTTGCCACACATTGCTGCACACACCCTGTGGTTGTGGATGAGCCCTATTTCCCTTCAATTCAGTCATCTGCAATGGTTCTACTTGGTGGTGTAAGCAGGCTTTTGTCCGTGTTGTTAATGAGACAATCTGGGCCATCTTGGACTCCTGTTGGGTCAGACCAGGCATTTTTGATAGCTATAATAGCACCAAACTGTGGGGTGTTCTCCCTGTGTTGTTACCTGAGAAGCTTTCATTGGTAATGGGACCTGCAGTCAAAAGAGCTTTCTGCCCCTAACCCACTTCTGGGCTGCATGTGGTTATCTTTCCCTTTCCCCAGGGCAGGAGTCACTTTGGAGTGGTGCTGACCCCTGTCAGGGCTGCTTGCATACTGCCAACCTTATGGCACCACTTTGTATGGACCTTTGCCAAGGGCATTTGGGGGGGGAGGTGAACATGGGAGTAGGACACATGTGCCAGCAAGGTCCACAGCCATCCACTGTGAGAAGGAACATGCAGCTTCCTGGGAAACTCCTGCTGCTGGGTTGGAGGGGGCACTGCATAGAAGAGTGCGGGTGCGGGGCATGGTGTTAGTAAGCTTGGTGGAGAGTTTTCATGTCGTACTGGTTCTCGCAGGTATTCCTGTATCCAGGCTAGGGTGGGGGTGGGAGATGGCACTAACCAGCTCTTTTGTTCTTGGAGAAGTCTTTCTGAAATCCCTGTGTTTCCAGCACAAGCTTCGAGGTTAGTAAACAAATCTCCCTCCCATACGCTGCAGGCATTTTTCAAACTGCTGCTTCTATGCTGTATGTTAGTAGGGCTGTTTTGAGCTATCTCTTTAAGGGCTGATACTCAGTTTCCCCTCACCTTCTGGCTCTCCCAGAGCCAAGCTCATGGAATTTTGAAGGTTCAGGTTTTAAGCCCCACTGATTAGAAGAACTTGCAATGTTAAACCTCTCTGGTTTTCAAAGCCAAATATTACTGGGATTCATCTTTCCAGTGTAGGGCCCTGTGCCTGGGGTGCCTAGGGTGTCTGGGATGGGGTTTGCTCTTCTCCTTTCTCTGTGAATCAATGTCGGTCTCTTCCTCAGGTTAGCTTGTTTCCTGACTGTATTTCCACCCTTCCTATCATCTTGAATGTGGCCTCGTCTCTACATTAGCTATGGAGAGTCTGTTCTGCCAGTTTTTGGGTCGTTTTATAGGTTATTTACAAGGATGTGGGTGTTATCTAGGTGTATCTGTGGAACAAGATGAGCTTAGGATCCTCCTACTCTGCCATCTTCCCTGGAAGTACTCTCTCTTTTCTAACAACTACTAAGTTATCCTGAGGTGATTGCTTTTCTTGCCTGTGTTCCCCATCAGAACATAGCTCTCTGCAGATGTTAGATTTATCTCATGGCATGTGTATTTGTGATGCTTTTCAAAGTATTTACACATCGTAATTACTTTTCATATCTATTGGACACATGAATAAATGCATGAAACAATCTCTATGAGGAAACACATTTTTGCTACATGCTTTTATATGTAGTGCCACTTGCAATATGTAGAACTGCTTAATTTTTCAGATGGGGAAAATGAGACTGATACGGGGAGGTGACCGTCTTACTCTCTTCAAATTCCATTTTTCTTTCCACATAACCACAATAATTTTTCAGGAAAGGAAAGAATATTTGAGCAGGGATGTCATTGACAATTCATAGCTCTTCCCCTGTTCTTCCACTCTCATTAAGATAACTTTAAAATAAAATTATCACATATGTTTAACTTTTCAAAGCATGACTTTTTGTCACTTTCACAGAATTAACAAAAGTAAAACAGAATGAAAGTAGATTCAGTCTTCTATTTCAGTTTATTTTGGGCTCAAGACTTAAGATACTTCAACAAATATATTTTTTTACTAAAGATCACATTCAACTGGAGGCTTTCTTAAGTTATTCATTGGCATGGACACCAGCCTTGCAGAACTAGCATTTTGCACATCAACTGTTAAAATAAAATTTAATTATTTTGTAAGTATACATCTAATGTCTTCTGCACATTCTGTATTTATGTAAGCAGGATGATGTGTTCCTTCTGAAGCAATATTTATAGTTGGAAAATGAAATGTTTAAGAAAAGTTAGAGTTTATAATGACAATATTTGAACAAGGTTATGTAGTATGTCCAACATCTACTTTCATCTATATCCTTTCACTAGGATATAGAGACATAGCAGCAAATATTATATTAAGGCAGCATTTTGGAGGGGTTTTTTCTCATTATTTTTGCACACACTGTGTATGAACCAAAAGTCATTTACAATCCCTTTCTCCCTTTCCTTCCTTTACCACACAGATAGTAAAGATTCATTAGAACCACTAAGAAAGCTTGTTAAGCCACAAATTTCTGATTCAGTGGGTCTGGGATAGAGATGAGAATTTCCATTTCTAACATGATCTTAAGTGATCATGTTGATAGTGGTCCAGGGACCACAAATTTAGAACCACTGCTTTATAACAGACACTGAAAAGCCACATTTACTAACCTCATTGTCTATGTGACCTTGTATATCTCAGTAGCAACCGTGTTATGCTGTATTAACAACTGCCTAATATAAGTGGCTTAAAAATCAAAGAAATACCTCTCAACTCAGGTTTCACGTACAAGGAAAATCATTGAACTCATCGATTTTCACTATGGGACTCAGGCATAAATAGGTGTTATCTGGAATGTTCTATAGACAGTGAAAGAGGGGAAAAGATGTGACAACTTTTACCTTAGGGTCCTAAAGGTACAGCTCAGAAGTAACATATATCATTTTTACTTAAAATTTCCTTGACCAATGCAAATGATGTGCCACACTTAATTTTAGGGGACAGGGAAGGTACTTACTTGTTAAGAAATGAACATGAAGGGTAGTAAACATCTATAAGGCCCACCACAGATACAATTCTAACCAGAATGATATAGCAGAAAGTCATTGGGTAGGTGCTTCCGGGGGAGGAACAGACTTGGAGGAATGCCCCTTCTGAATTCCACCCTCTTCAACAGACACTTTAACTGGATTGTACATGTGATTTCTGGAGGTACAACATACATATTGAGGTCAGAGGGATCAGTAAAGTAGAGCCTATCAGCCAAAACTGACCCACCATTTGTTTTTTTGTAAATAAAGCTTTATTGGAACACAATCACACTCATTTATTTATGTATTGTTGATGGTGTTACTTTCACCTTACAAGGGAAAATATGCCCCCAAAATCCTAAAATACTTATTCTCTGTCCCTTTACAGAAAAAGTTTATCAACTGCCATACTAAGATGACATATTGTAAAGATAAAGAGAACTTGGATCCTTAACAACATCCTTGATTACTTATACTACTGTGGATTTCCATTTTTAGATTTTTTTTAAACAAGGGAAACATTAAGCTTTATTTATTCAATCTAAGCTAGCAGGATGTATTACTTACAACTGAGAGCATTCTTAACTGATATATCTTTTCAAACATCCTGACACATTAGAACACTAGGTATTATCCAGAGGTAAAACAGACACAGAGGTAATATGATTTGCTTAAGTTCACGTAGCTACCTATTAGGCAGAGTCAGTTCTATAGCCAAGAATACAGGTCCCCAGGTCAGCACATGGGTAGATGCATTGCAGTATCTATTTTTTTATTATTATTATTGCATTTAGCAAAATCTTGAGAAATGCATCATGATTCTGGAGAAGTTATAATAAATACAAAATCATCATAGTGACAACAAGTTTGGAAGAGATACTTGGATATAAACACACTAGAATTCCTATTTTTAACTTTGGGTGGAGGTATAAGATTAGAGTATAAATAATTAGTAGCATGGATATAGGAAAAGTACAAGGTCTGGGAAATTTATAAAATGGAAATAGGGCACACATTGAGAGTTTAATTTGTGCCAGGGTTTTATACAAAGAAACATTAATTCTTGTAACAACTCGTGTGAGTGAAACATATTTTCATGTCCCTCTACACATCAACCACCTGAGGCTCAGAGTTATAAAGATTTAAAGTCGCACCAGTAGTTTAGAGTGAAGCTCAGCTTAGAGTTCTTATCTCCTAATAGGCCGTGTTTTTTTGTCTCCCTCTGTTCCTCTCTCTTTCCCTTTCAAATATAGTATGATGTCAGAAGTGAGTGGATCGGTCTAGGAGAGCTTTGTCGTTGATGGGTGCCTCACTTTCACCTTTCCTTTCCAATCACTATCTATGAGCCTTATTCCCACTGTCACTTTCCTAGGCAGTAATTCTCAAAATGTGGACCCTGAACCAGAATCATCACTACTACTAGGAACTCGTTAGAAATGCAAATTCCTGGGTCTACCCCAGGTTTACAGTATCAGAAGAGCTAGAAATTCCAGCCCAGAAATGTGTGTTGTAAATGCCCTCAGGTTATTGTGATGGACTAAATGTTGCGAACTACTTTTCTATGACATTGTATTCAGACTCTGATAGATTACCCTCTTATTTCCTTGAGTTCCCAGCTGAACACAACTCACTTAAGCATTCTTCAAAAGGAAGAACTCAACATAGCATACTTTGTTCCTAACCTGGAGTACTTGCATTTTAACGGGAAGTTCTGGGTCCTAGATATGGGATAAATGCATGGAATAATCAACAGGAGGAGGGAGGACGACGCCTGAAAAGCCAAAGCAAAGGTATATACATTTCAGTAGCCTGGTGGCAGGTGATAAAATTTAGTGAGCTATCTGCACATTGTAATAGAGTAAACATTGAGTTTTAAAATCTGGATAAAAGTGATAATGGCCTGGGGCACCTTAGTGAGTCAGTGGGTTAAGTGGCCAACTCTTGATTTCAGCTCAGGTCATGATCACAGGGTCCTGGGATCGAGCCCCACACTGGACTCTGTGCTCAGTGGGGGGTCTGCTTAAGGATTCTCTCCCCCCCCTTTGCCCCACCCCCCACTTGCACATTCGCTCTAAAATAAATAAAATCTTTTAAAAAGTGATGGCTGTCTGATGATGGAAATATTGAGTTTGAGGTTGGGTCATTAAAAAAAAATTGTATGTAACACACACTAAGTTCTAGCTAATATGCCAGTGAACAAAATACAGCATTCCTGACTTCATAGATGTTTTATACTAGGAGAGGAGATATATTTTGATGAAAGAATTTGAACAGAGACCTAACTGATTAAATTTTAGAATAGAAGTGATGTTCAGTGGTGTGAGGTCCAGAGCCGACAACCAAGAAAGAATTCTTGAGACATCTTTGGTGCAAATTAGTGGTTTATTAAAGCATGGGAACAGGACCCATAGGCAGAAAGAACTGCTGCCTGGGGGTTGAGGGGTGGCAGGTTATATAAGATGGGGTTGGGGGAGGTAAGGAAAAAGGAAGGTTTAATAGAACTTTCATATGCTAAAGAGGACCTACAAGTGGCCTTGCCATTGTCAGGTTAAGGTTGTTTTTCCCTCTCATGAGGTATTAACATAAGATGGGAGATTCCTGGAAGAATGTCACACACATCCAACTCAGGAGTGAAGGGTGGGGGGGAAGGCTGCAGGGTGTCAGCTTCTGCTTTGTCCTCAGCTTGCCTTCTGTTCCCTCATCATTCCCCCCTGAACAATTTTGACCCTTAAATCTTTAAGGGTTGTTGAATGTGGAAGGTCTCATCTTTTGTAATGTCTTCCTGCTGAACACAGGGGTAGAAATGTCCCTACCTATGGAGTCAGTACTGGTCAGTTGGGAAATACACAGGGGGAGTTGTGAAAGGTGGAAGCAGTTGAGTCCAGGGGAGACTGCTCAAGTGATCTTCTCAAATGGAAAGGATCATCTGTTGAGAAGTTATGGCAGTGAAGGAGTCAACACCAGGTGAAGAGACATGGTAGGAAGCAGAAAAACAGGATTAGTTAACAGAAAATGAAGCTGAAATGAGTTTTTTGGTAGCTGACAAAAGATTCTTTTCCAGTCCAGGAGTTTTACCATTAAAGAAGAGGGAGGGGCTGTTTAAAGTGCCAATTTGAGTATGTCAGATTACTGTGATAATCTGGAACATATACATAGTATTTTTTTTTTGTGATAGCACAATATGTGGCAGCTAAAACATCCAATGCCACTCTATTTTGTAAAGCTGCTTTACACATTTGTATTACCATAGCACTGTAATAGAGAAATGCTACTTCGAGGGTCAGTTAGGGCTGATCGTGTACTTATGAAGACCTTCTACGTGCCAAACATCCTCCAGTCTCAAAGAGGGTACAAGATGGATGTTAGGTCGTCATACCAATGTAATACAAATCGTGTCCACCATTGTTTAAATGGGGGAGATTAGCTGGAGTAGTGATGGTTTTACTAATGCATCCATGAATCCAGGCAAAACCTAGGGTGCAGCCATTTATCCATCATGGAGAAAACCAGGGCCACAGGTTATTTCCACATATCCAGTGGGTTCCATTTGGAGCTAGCCATCTGATGCCTAGTCATCTTACCCAATTAATAGCAAACCAGTCAGTAGCCTGAAGTACTATTACTTGGGAACATGTTTAAGCCAACTGTTATGTGTATTTTCAATAGGGACATCTTAAATCTGGTCGACTAGAATAAACAAGATCAATAACCTATGAAAAATTATGCTCTATAGAGAAGTATAGTCCAGGCATAAGGGTAGACAGATTTAAAGTCTGACAGGTTAAGTATTATTTCAGGCATATCTATAAGTGTAGCCTGGTATTTAGTAAGTAGGCCTCCATCATCCATTGGTGGCCTTTGGTTTCTAAGACACTCTGGACCTGATGTGAAGTCATTACAGTCAGAACTGTCCCATAATGAGTTTTGAGGATCCTTTTACCAGGAGCACTGTTGTATGCTTAGCTAAAGCCTTTGTTTGCAATTGCACCTCAATAGAGGTTGCTTTTAGGATAAGTATGACTAAGGAATGAAACCATTAAGAAGCCCTTTTTGAGTGGTCCAGACTTAACAATATCCTAATTACAAAGCATCACTGGCAAGTGGGAGAAAACTTGTCAGGAGGAAAGGGCATCCCCATGTACATCATCCAATCCAACCATAAAGGAAGTAGGGCCATCTTCTCCACAAGTCTGTAGTTAATCCTGTGGAGTGGGGTGCAAGGTGCTGATTGAGTTATAGAATTGTTGGGGACTTAATCCCATTTCCAGCTTAATCCCATTTCTGTTATTATCCCCACAGAATAAAAAGCAAGATCGCCTAAAGGAGCTATTGCACAACTTCTGAGTTTACCACAAGTTGTCCAACTTAGGTAAACAACAAACATTTAAAGACAATCAATCTAGAATTTAACATCCACGAAGGTGGGTTATTTAAACAATTTTTCTCTCTAAAATAGCCCTCATTTCCAAAGGTAGACAAATCAAGACTAATTTATTTGAAAAATAAGTCCAGTTTTAACAAACTTGGCCTAATCATTTATGTAAGCTCCACAAGAATAATGAATGATCATATAGATCTTTTAGAATCTGCTTTACTAGAACTTTTTATAAGGAATCTCTAGGTTGAACTTTCAGTAGCCTTTCCAGGCCAGAAGCCAAGGCAAGTATTTGCCATCAGACATGCCTGCAATACCTGTAGATTGGGCAGAATTCCTCTTCCTGAGGTTCTCAGATTATCTTGAGGTTCCTGCATCTGCCAGGAAGTGACATTCTTTACTCACCTGGTGAGGCTGCTAGGAACTCGGGCCAACAGTTCCAAGGGCCTTTATGGCTCCAGACCTCATAAAGCTAACCTCAAGTCCTTAAAACTATCTGGTCATATCAGAGTCTATGCATGTCTTTCTCAAATATGACATTCCAGTCAAAGCCTTGGTAAAATAACCAATGTTTCCATGGCGTCGTGTTACAAGGAGAACAGATGCTTATTGAACTTCTGCAGATGACTAGCATTGCCATGGAAGAATACTCACGGAGACCTTTTGAGTTTCAGAAGGTTCAGACAGAGAGAAAAGTTGAATGCTTTAATTTGTTTACAAGTGAGTATTTTTACATATCTTTAAGTCACATATATCTTAAGAAAAAGTTTCCTTAGTCTGAAAGAACAAACATTAAAGAACCAGCAATGTTTCAACCAAGAGTCACAACACTATAATCTTTTAGTTTGTTTAGTCCCATGTTACTAATTCTGGTTTGGTTTGAATGTAGCTTTAGTTAGTTCTCCAAATTCTTATGCATTTCAGTTTTAGATTTTTAATATACTGAATACCTGCAGTTGTCCTGAAGGTCCTTTATATGAATCTCCTCGAAGATGAAACTCATTCTTACAAGAGAATTAGAATTATAAATGATAAAAGCTCAGAATGGACATGGTTAAAGAGCTGATGGGAGTTTACAATATAGCTGGCAAGGAAATCACCTTATTTCTGTGACACATTAACACTTCAATAATTAAAAAATCTCAAGGATGACCTTATTAAATAAAACATTAAAACTTTAGGAATTGCATAGAACCTCTAGAATAGTTATAGCATTTACCCAAATGTAACCCAAGGTTTACAGATTTGTTTAGCGTACTTCCTGAGTAACTTAGCATACCAAGGAAAAGGCCTAATGAGTTAAAAACATCATTTAGAATCTAAATCTTGTAAAAACTTGTTAAAACCTTAGAAAGCTTTAAAGCACATGCCTAAATAGGATTAGGGATGTTAAAGATCTGTTAAAACAAAACCTAGAAACCGGTTTTTCCTGGCCAGGCAAAGAGAAAACTATTTACATTTTCTTAATCAAGATCAGACCGACAAGAGAAAACTTTTTGTCTTTTTGAACAGAGAGAAAGCAGGTTTCACTCTTACATCAGTGTCTTTAAAATTCATTCATTTCCATCTTAGTCGTCCTGACCACACCTTAAATTCCTTTTGGAAGATTTCCCTTCACAAACCTTCTACAACTTTCCTTTGCATTCAGATTTTGTCCCATGCCATCTTTCCAAATAACCAGTCTCATTTAGGACAAAATTACCCTTTTACCTTGAACAAAAATGCATTCACATCAGTCCTTTAGAATTTTGCATTCTTTAGAAGCCTTAATCGCCAGCGAAGACTAAGCAGTAACCAATTGTGAACTCTTACATCAGACTTTTTAGATGGCAAATTTGTGAATCAGTTAAGCAAAACAAAACATATTTACCAACAGATTTAAATATCCTTCATTTCTTTGCAATAAGAAGTCAAAAGCAGAAACCTAAGTCCAGTAATTAATGACTTAGCACTCTATCCTATTTGGGAAAGACCTAGATGTCCAATGAATTTAATTCCATTTAATGCCATCCGAGCAAAACTTTATCAGATTACCAAAGACTTTGAAAGCTATCTTAACAATTACCCACAAAAACTTTGAGACTGACAATTAACGATCAGTTATCTTTTTGCTAACAAATTGCAACAGAGATAATATGAGCTTATTTGACCTTCAGCAAACCTGAATAGACTTCACATTTAGTGCTGATAACTTTAAAGACACATCTATCTTAATTAAACCAACAAATTTACTTAGTTTAAATACTGATTTACATTCCACCTGGGCCCACCCCACTTTTAATTTTTACCTGAGACACTGGTGGGGAAATCTGGAATGGGAGGTGTTAGGTCCAAGGGGTGCTCTTCTTGCTCCTTGACAATGGAGAGAGAAGGGGCCATGGTGCAGAAGGCACGGAGGATGGTATAGAGGCCAATTATGCAGGCTGCACACAAATTGGTGCAGAAACAAGAGAAGGGGGAGACAGAAGAGGCAAAGTGCTGCCAAGAAGGCAGAGAAAGAGTTCCTGGTTTTAGAGCTCATCAGCTCCAACAGAGGAGCAGACGCCATGTTTTCCCACCAAAGGGGGAGGGCTTAGACAGTCCATGTCGGGCCAGAGAAGACAAGGAATTTCCCCAGAACAAAAGGAGTTTTGGCAGCTGCTTGGGAATATTCCTTAAAGTCCTCATCCAGAGGGAGACTAACCACAGTTGGCTTCAGTTGTAGCCATTAACCCAGGAAATGAGTGAGGAAGAAGCTCACACATCTATTAGGAGCAACACAGAGAGAGAGTCAGAGAGTCCCCTTTGCTAGGGAAGGCCTGTGTATCCTCCAGCAATCTGGGTTTACTAGGAGGAGGCTTATTTAGAGAATTATCCCCCAATATGTCAGGAAGGGGTTTACTAGCCAGACATATTCCGGCAAACACATTCTGCAAGAGGCCCTTAGGTCAGGGTCCTGGTGTAGAGCAATTAAGGCCTAGGTATGAGCAATGCAGGTATCCTAGGTCCATTTGCCCTGTTTCCTGCAGAGAATATCTGACCCATAGATCCCACTGAGGCCATGCAGTGTTACAGGAGTTCAGTCCTTTCCTAAGTTTTGCAATGCAATTTGTTTCCAGTGGGTTAAAAAGCACTCCAAGGTAGAGTCCTTGGAACTGAAGAAGCCTACTGAGGCCATGCTACCAGAAAAATAAAGAAGGTCCATTACCAAATCCCCACTGACTCCTGGGTTGGCATCCCACACAGGATATGTCAGAGGTTCCCATGTGTCAGAAGTGACTGGAGGCATCCCTCAACAAGACACCACTATGAGCACAATTCTGCCTTCCTGTGAAGGCATTCCTGCCGTAAGAGTCCCTGGAGGGATGCCGGTGTCCTCCCCTTCCCCAATCCATCCTAGGCTACAGATGGGTGCCTGGTGAATGGACTAAGATACTGTGTCGTCCTATACTCTCTAAGTTGTGTTATTGCCCTTCCATTTTTAACCCATGGAAAATACTAGGAAAGTTTTACAAGGGGAAATTACCGAATAATGTAGCTTTAAGTAATTAGTAGAGGACACTGACAAGAAACAGTAAAGATTGAAATCCATCATGATGTGAGCGACATTTCAACACACGTGGTCCTTACAGCCAACTTCCCTAGGAAGCGTCCCCGGTTGGGTTTTAATTGGTTGGGTTTTAATTCCATCGGGTACTGGTTTTGGCCAGCTCCCAGTGGAGGTCCGGNGGGGGGCGGGGGGGGGGGTGTCACATTCGATCAATCAGGAGGAAACCTCACAGGGGAGTCTTAAGATTGACAACCGTCCTGGTGACTTAGGTGGCTATCATGTGCCCAAGACAGACAACTTCGTGTAAGAACAGAAATAAAAACAGGGCATCAAGTTTCTGGGTCTTATTACCATTCCAGCCAAGGTACTGACTTCCAGCCAAAAAGCAGACATTCTCCTCCCCATAGTAGCCATGGGCTAGAGGATTACAGCCTGACCAGTCAACATGAAAGTGTTCCAATAAGACCATATTCCTTGAAAAGACGCTGAAACGAGAGTAAAGGAATAGGAGAGAAAGTACTCACCAATTTTGCACTGAAGCTCAGATTCCAGATGTAAAGACTCAAAGCCCCATGCTCAGGTGCCAAATGATGAAGTTTTAGAATATAAGTGAGGTTCAGTGGGGTGAGATCCAGTGCCATTGACCAAGAAAGAATTCTTGAGAAGTCTTTGGGGCAAACTGGTGGTTTATTAAACAACAGGAACAGGATCTGTGCACAGAAAGAGCTGCTGCCCCTGGGTTGTGGGGAGTGGCAGGTTATATAAGATGGGGTTGGGGGAGGTAAGGAAAAAGGGCGGTTTCAATTGAACTTTCATATGCTAACGAGGACCTATAATATACCAGAAGCCTTGAGGCCTTGGGATTGTCAGGTTAGGGTTGTTTTTCCCTCTAGCAAGGTATTAACATAAGGGAGATTACTGGAAGAATATTACACAGGTCCCACCCAGGAGTGAGGGGGTGGGGGGAGGTTGCAGGGTGTCAGCTTCTGCTTTGTCCTCAGCTTGCCTTCTGTTCCCTGATCATAACTGCAGTGAAAATGAGCTTTGCAAATGTCTGAGAAATGACCATCTAAGTAGAAGAACAGTTAAGTGTGAGGATCCTGTGGTGAGAATGTGGATCAGCAAGGCCAGGATGACCAGAATGCGATGAAGAAGGGGAAGCATCTAGGAAGTGAGGTGGAGAGATACTCCACAGAAAGATCAAGGATTCAGGATTTTATTTAAGTGTGATGAAAAGTCATTGAAAATGACTTCAAGGGGTGACATGCTGTAATTGACATTTTAAAAGGATTCCTCTGGGAGGNCATGACCTGAGCCGAAGGCAGCGGCTTTAACCCACTGAGCCACCCAGGCGCCCTGTAATTGACATTTTAAAAGGATTCCTCTGGGAGGTGAATGGGGGAATAGTCAGAGAGTGTAGGGTGGGAGAGAATCCTATAATTATAGAAATGGGCAGAACAGTTAAGAGACCAGTGCAATAATCCAGGTGTTTCACCATGAAGTAGTAGCGGTAAACAAGAAGAGATGTAATTATAGCTGGGTTATTTAAACATAGTGATGAGAGAATTTCATGAGAGTTCAGAGGTCAGCATCAGAGGAGTCAAGTTGACAGAGATGCCTCTAAAATGTTTGGCTTGACCAATTGCCCTAATGGTGGGATGCCATTTTCTATGTCAGGACAACCTGAGGGAAATGTAGTCCTTTTTGGGGGGAAAATATGACAAGAATCAAGAAATTGGTTTTATGTGAGATACATATCAATATCTAAGAAGATACAGAGTCTGGAGCTCAGAGGAGAAAGTTGGCTACCTTGAGAGTCACTGGAATATAAAATGGCAAAGGCCAAATATCTTCCCATAGGGGACTGAAAATAGAAAAGTCTTTCAGATGGAACAGGTAAGCAAAGAGATACCAACTCCTGCCCACAAAGTAAAAAGAGGCTCAAAAAGAGATGACATGTGAAAAGAAGAAATGTGGGACATCATAGAATTCTAAGGAAGCAGAGAGTTTTGAGAAGGGTTGATCAACAGCAGTAAATGCAGCTGACCTGTCAAACAACATCTGAAAACAGCTGTTAAAGAAATATAGAAGTCTCTCCTATTTTGTTGTGCTGGTGGGAAAAATCAAATTAGAATTATTTGCTGAGGTAGGTGTTGTGGAAATTCTGAGGTGACCGAGAAGCTCAAGTGGCACGCAGAGAGCTGGGAGAACACAGCTTTATTAAGGCTGGTGGGCTCAGTGGGATCATTCCCAAAGACTGAGCACCCAACTATGATTGGGGCGGATGTTTATAGGTAAACTAGGAACTTTTCACGGGGTCTTTCTATTGATTGGCTCGGGGGCATGAGGAAGTTCTTAAAGCTATGCGGAAGCAACCGGGCAGAGGAGTGCTGAGTCATCCCCAGGGGTTGCTCCTCTCAGGAAGGCGGCCATTTTAGATTACTTTTCCGCCTCAATAGTGAGGGAAGGAGGAAGAGAGAGACAGTAAATTAAGCTAGAATACTTGTATATTATTTTTCTTTAATCAACAGTACAAAAATTTTGACAGGATATATATGGTCATGTTTTTATTGATTTAAAAAAATAAAATTTGATGAGGAAGGCTTTAATAACCTCAGGGAATATTCTTACATGATTTTAAGCTCAATTTTCTTGTTTCTGAAGTAGGGTTAATATAAGACTATGCAGAGGTCTATTGTGTGTATTAAATTTAATAATCCAAATAAAATACAGAGCACATAGCTTGAGGAATAGTAGATACTTAATAAATGTTAGCTGTAATTATTTCATAATATTAGTATTGGTATTATAATTTGATAGCATTTTTCATTCCTTGTTTCTGCCTCTCCCCCAGGACTATCAATTATTGATAGGCTGTTGGTTTAGTCACTGGCCATATCAATCCTATCTTTCACCATTATAGAAATTTGCCCTTTGCCTTTTTTCTCCCCATTCTGAGAGNCTGTAATTGACATTTTAAAAGGATTCCTCTGGGAGGTGAATGGGGGAATAGTCAGAGAGTGTAGGGTGGGAGAGAATCCTATAATTATAGAAATGGGCAGAACAGTTAAGAGACCAGTGCAATAATCCAGGTGTTTCACCATGAAGTAGTAGCGGTAAACAAGAAGAGATGTAATTATAGCTGGGTTATTTAAACATAGTGATGAGAGAATTTCATGAGAGTTCAGAGGTCAGCATCAGAGGAGTCAAGTTGACAGAGATGCCTCTAAAATGTTTGGCTTAACCAATTGCCCTAATGGTGGGATGCCATTTTCTATGTCAGGACCACCTAAGGGAAATGTAGTCCTTTTTGGGGGGAAAATATGACAAGAATCAAGAAATTGGTTTTATGTGAGATACATATCAATATCTAAGAAGATACAGAGTCTGGAGCTCAGAGGAGAAAGTTGGCTACCTTGAGAGTCACTGGAATATAAAATGGCAAAGGCCAAATATCTTCCCATAGGGGACTGAAAATAGAAAAGTCTTTCAGATGGAACAGGTAAGCAAAGAGATACCAACTCCTGCCCACAAAGTAAAAAGAGGCTCAAAAAGAGATGACATGTGAAAAGAAGAAATGTGGGACATCATAGAATTCTAAGGAAGCAGAGAGTTTTGAGAAGGGTTGATCAACAGCAGTAAATGCAGCTGACCTGTCAAACAACATCTGAAAACAGCTGTTAAAGAAATATAGAAGTCTCTCCTATTTTGTTGTGCTGGTGGGAAAAATCAAATTAGAATTATTTGCTGAGGTAGGTGTTGTGGAAATTCTGAGGTGACCGAGAAGCTCAAGTGGCACGCAGAGAGCTGGGAGAACACAGCTTTATTAAGGCTGGTGGGCTCAGTGGGATCATTCCCAAAGACTGAGCACCCAACTATGATTGGGGCGGATGTTTATAGGTAAACTAGGAACTTTTCACGGGGTCTTTCTATTGATTGGCTCGGGGGCATGAGGAAGTTCTTAAAGCTATGCGGAAGCAACCGGGCAGAGGAGTGCTGAGTCATCCCCAGGGGTTGCTCCTCTCAGGAAGGCGGCCATTTTAGATTACTTTTCCGCCTCAATAGTGAGGGAAGGAGGAAGAGAGAGACAGTAAATTAAGCTAGAATACTTGTATATTATTTTTCTTTAATCAACAGTACAAAAATTTTGACAGGATATATATGGTCATGTTTTTATTGATTTAAAAAAATAAAATTTGATGAGGAAGGCTTTAATAACCTCAGGGAATATTCTTACATGATTTTAAGCTCAATTTTCTTGTTTCTGAAGTAGGGTTAATATAAGACTATGCAGAGGTCTATTGTGTGTATTAAATTTAATAATCCAAATAAAATACAGAGCACATAGCTTGAGGAATAGTAGATACTTAATAAATGTTAGCTGTAATTATTTCATAATATTAGTATTGGTATTATAATTTGATAGCATTTTTCATTCCTTGTTTCTGCCTCTCCCCCAGGACTATCAATTATTGATAGGCTGTTGGTTTAGTCACTGGCCATATCAATCCTATCTTTCACCATTATAGAAATTTGCCCTTTGCCTTTTTTCTCCCCATTCTGAGAGTTTCAAGTTTGTGAGCTGTATCATTGATTTGATACTTTCAGTGAAGATTCATACTCCGCTGCTTTATTTCTGTGTCCTTCCCATCTTTGCTCATCTCTTCTGTCTCCATTTTCATCAGCCTAAATTCCCCTTCTGCCTGTCAGATCCATTTCGCACAAATCACGACTTCTTTTATTCTGAAGAAGGTCTTCAAACAGATTCCTGGAGTTCCTTTTGGATCTTACAGTAGTGCATTTTCAGAAGTTATGTTATTTTTTTAAAGATATTATCTATTTATTTTGAAAGAGTGAAAGCATGCAAGCAGGGGAAGGGGCAGCGGGAGAGGGAGAGACAATTTCAAACAGACTCTCTGCTGAGTGCAGAGCCTGTCACACAGCTCCATCTCAAGATGCTAAAATCATGAACTGAGCCAAAATCAAGAGTTGGATGGATGCTTAACTGAATGAGCTATCCAGATGCCCCAGACGTTATGTTTTTCTTTTGACTCTCCTGGACACTGTGTTTGCTCTCTCATTCAGTAAAATTTTCTGCTAAAGCACATGATGATCTTTTTGAATATTTTTTTCTTACTTATCTTCAAAAAAAAGGCCAGGTCTTTGTCACTAGACAACCCTTGCTATTTCTCCCAGTTCATATATGTGATAGTGTAAACTTCTTCAGATTCACAGCTGAGGAACAGAGTGATGTGCATAGCTTCTGGATCTCAAGCTGACTTTCATCCAATGTACTGCTGCGCTACTGAGGTGGTATCTTTCACCACCTCCTTTTGGCTGGTTCTTCATTAATCTAAATTGATGTAACACATGAAAAGTAAAATTGTTAGCAGGGATTGTTACTGGTGGCCTGCCCATTTCTGTTGACTTGAAGGTACTGCTCTTGTGAGGATTATCCAGCCCAATTGCCACATGTCACTTTCAGATTTCAATACTTATAGGAGACTAACTATACAAATGGACCATGGACAGTCTATATGTAAAGATAGCACTCTGGCTCACAATGTGCAGGAGCCAACCCAAGAAGCCAACCTATCTATCTATAGTCATTAATCTAGGAAGGCAGATTACTATCTGTACTACCAATCCAGGAAGTTAAACAGTAGTCCCTTGAGTAATCAGGGTCAAATAGCCAGGACTTCCCTGATAACTGGTAGCTTCTCTAATATTTGCCCCCACTTCCAATTTAGGGTTAATCAGATAAAGCCAACTATGCAACCCAACCAAAAACATAGGATGCCCTGCTTTTAGTTTTCCAGGCTACAACTTCCCTATGCCAACAGCCTCTAATCAGGACATACCTAAAGTTTTCCCTTTTCTCTACCATCAAGGTTTCCCACTCCACTGTGAGCCTTGGAGTCTCTGCTGAACACAAATGATAGTGATTGACCCTTCCTGTAGTGAGCTCTACATAGCTCTAAAAGTTCTAAATAGCTTTTGCTTACTCTCATTTGGGTAGTCTTCACTGGTTTTCACACTTGCTGCCTAGTTGCATTCTGGGCTACATAGCTTCTACCTACATGAATAAATATCAACCAACTAATATTTTGGAGAACAATGGATCTTAAGAAGAAAAGCAAGATCTACCATAAGCTAAAATTTGGCTATTTTACTATTATCATTCATTTGCATCTGCCTCATAATTATATTATGAAGTTTTTTTTTAAATCAATTTTAGTTTTCAACTTTTTTTTGTCTTCATGGATGTTTTAGTGGGAGATTGTAAGAGGGTGCTTATTGCTGGCATCTTATACCAGGAGGAGTCGTGCTACTCTTTACAGGTACATTTTATTACGACACCAGTTCTGACTCACTAAATACAAGGTTAATGTGTTTCTCAGGCTGACAACTTTGACTCCCTCTCCTACACCTACAAACACACACATACAGTTCCATTGATTAATGAGTCCATTATCCAGATCATTTTGGTTTTTTTTTAAAGTTTGCCCTCAACTGTATACATATTTTACATGACAATATTATTTTTCTTGAATTAACCATAAATTGATTCACTGAACCACCAGACTATCTAATAAATCTTCTAATTAATGGGATGACTTCTAATTAAAAAAATGTTTATTTCCCACATAATGCTGCTAATCACTCTGTGGCTTTTATAAATGAGGACCTAGCACTCACAGGTACCCTTAAAAAAAGGAAAGCATCAAGCTATTGAAAAACAATGAATAAGTTTCCTTTTCAGCTCTTTCCATCAACTGAGAAAAGTTAAATTTCACAACTTGTGTTTGCTGTGTGAATAGTCTCTTTTCCTTTTATCTGCTTTTCACCTCTGCACATAGCCTTGCGTCCTTGAGACACAAAGTAATTTAGAGTGGCTCTTTGCTATTCCTGGTAATTCAGGCTTGTTTTTCTATTGCACACTCCAAACTCGGTGTGAAACATTTATCCTACTTAATCATGACAATGTAGATGCCAGGAGGAATTGAGTGCAATAGCAGTACAGCAAGGATATGGCCTTCATCAGGAAGAATCCTGGCCTTTGTTCTCCCTTTTGAAACTTCCTTCATGGGTCCCTTTTTGTGTCTTAGTATTTCCTTCACATATGTTTACTGCCTCAAATGATCAGTGTGCATTCTGCCCCAATCTAAAATTACTTTTCATTTTAGCCAAATCTCACAGATGTATTACCAGTTAACAGGCTGATTTCTGCATCTTCAATATCAATAGTGGATAATGTTAACATTTTCTATGAGGCATTTGATTTTAAGGATTTCATGGAGACACACCTTCTAATGTCAGTTGACACACATACTGACTCAGAGAACTGCCTTCTCTAAAGTATGTGGCTAGTTGGGAGTCAGTTGGTTTAGCAGCTTAGTTAGCATCAGGCTAAGTCCTCTATCATTTTATTTCCTCTTCAGTGTTCTTTCTTCTACCAAACAAGATACAAAACAGAAGTATATATTTTACTAAGCAATAACAGTTGAGTCACCTGATTATTATATTCATTCCTGACAATGCAAACTTTAATAATAATTATTGTCAGTGTTTGCTCTGTGTCAGGCACTGTGCTAAAGAGTTTATAACTCACGACAACGTCATGAAGTGTATACCATTATTATCTCCATCTAACAGAAGAACCTGACTCATCAAATAAATAAAGACTTTGCTCAAAGCCACATAACTTTCAGTACAAGTTATTTTTAATGAAGTATTATTTCTTTGACAATTCTTCCTAAATTTCCATCATAGACAAAAGTCTCATGTAAAATTGTGTTATTTAAACTTTACAATTATTTAAAAATAAAGTGGAAAAGTGTATGGGAGGGAGGGATTACATTGCATTTAAATTTCAAATCTGCTATTTCTCTATCAAAAAGATTGAAGGGTAAATTGTAGAACATCTCACAATTCAGATCAAGTCAGTAGATCTAGGAACCAAGGCTGGAGAATCTATTTTCTCAAGACTCAATATTGCCTCTCCAAAATGCAAACTCTGTGACTTATCATTTTTGCTTTCTGAGGCAGGTCCATAAGCTTCAGTTTCTACATCTAAGTGGAGATATTTGAAGGGTTATGAGGATTAAATAAGCTCACAGCTGTAAAGCTTACCAAAGTGACCAGCACCTGTTAAGCCTTTCTAAATATTAGCTACCAGCTTCCATCAGAGGGCATCATAATGTGAGATTTGCCTACATTGGCCACCCATTTCTTTGCTTCTCTATCACAGTTCTACTATGGAGATGAAGATGAGACTGTGAGTCAATATGTAGCATGGCACAACATAAAGAACATTGACCCCCATCCCAGGTTTTCTGCTAACACGGTGTGACACTGGGAACATTACTAAACCTGCCTGAACTCAAATTCTTTCTTAGGGAAAAATAGGTAAGTGCAATGACTTCCAACACCAACTACCTGGACTTGGGCCAAACTTCACATGCTAAAGGCACAATCTCCTTTAAGACTCCCCTCACTTCAGAGCACCAGCGTGACTCAGACAGTCAAGCATCTAACTCTTGATTTTGGCTCAGGTCATGATTTCCAGGTCATGAGATTGAATCCCACATCTGGCTCCATGCTGAATGTAGAGCCTACTTGATTCTCTCTCTCTCCCCCTCTCCCTCTGCCCTTCCCCCTGCTCATGCTCACTCTAACTAAACTAACTAACTAAATAAATAAATATTAAAAAATAAAGACTGCCCTCACTTCAAACACCATCCACAAGTTTGGAGGTCATCAGGCCATGCTTTCTTTTGACCAACTAGCTATAAATTTAGGGGTCCCACTACCCTCTCAGGTTCAATAATATGCTAGAAAGACTCATAGAACTCAATAAAGCACTATACTTCAGATTACAGGTTTATTATATCAAGGGAAAATAAAGATAATCAAAGGGTGAGATCCATAGGGTAAGATCTGGGGAAGTCTTGACTGCAAAGCTCCCATCATCCCCAAGGTCTCATTACCCTTCTAACACACTGATGTGTAGTAATATGCAGAATATTGGCAGCCAGGGACACCCACCTGAGCTGTGGTGCCCAAGGTTTTAATTTGACCTTTGGTATGTATATATGATTTATTTAGTCATTAATTATAGAGTTGAAGTTAATCCCTCATCTTCCTCCCTCCAGAGAGATTGGGCTAGTATCACATGGCTCAAAGCTCCAGGTTTCTAATCACATGGTTAGTGTTTCTGGCTTGACCAGCTCCCATCCTGAGTCATCTTCTTAGCATAATCTATCCAGGGGCCCACTGTGAGTCACCTTTTTAATATAATTTATCAGATGTGATTTGAAGGGTTCACCATGAATAACAAGGACACTCTGGGAAATTCCAAGAACTTAGAGGTTACTACTCAGGTAGTAGAGATGAAGCCAGCCAAATTCTTTATTAGAAGTAGGTGATATAAAAATATGCTCTCTAGTTCTACTTCCTAACCTTCTGGAATAAAGAACCTAGGATTTTTTTTAATGGAATAATCAGGAAAAAGAAAAGCAAAGGAAGTGTATATAGAGAAAAGTGCTTTCCTCCATGATTGTCTTTCACAATGTAGGTACAGAGGGAAGAGATGACTCTGGTATCAGAAACATACTATGGAGGAAAATAAAAGTGGCTGAAAAGAATGGTAATGAATTTTGTGTCCAATAGCTGATTGGTCCACTATCTAAAGTTTTAGCTAATTCCTTTGTTAACTAATAAAACAGTCATATTCATAGTCCTGTATCTTGGAGACCTTTTAATTATGCACCAAACAGCTTAGAATTATAGTAGATTGTGGGATTTGGTTCCAGCCACCTTTCCTTCCTAGTTCTTATGATCTGACCCCTTTCTCATGCAAAGGTTATAATGGAAGTTTCCACATATTAGACAAAAAATAGTGTCGACACAACATACAAACCTTAACCACATTGCTTGGTGAGTCATTTCTAAAAGAATATAACATGTTGAGGAAAATAATTATTTTAGCATATTGTAGTAACTTACTTTATCCATACAGGCACAGAATAAATCATCACAGATTCTCTGCTCTTTACTAACAAAAAATGTCTTCTGTGCTTCTCTTCCAAAGCTGGTAGGTAGAATATCACCCTGCTGTAAGTGCATGTGTATGTGTGTAAGGTGGTATACTTTTTGTGAAAAGAAGTGATTAATGCTCCCACGGAAATGAACAACAAAATTCATTGAGATTATTACTTAAAATGAAATGATTTCACATGTGTATTATTGTATGTGGTGACTTGTACAGAAGGTACAAAAGATTAAAGAAACAGTCTTTATGCTTTTTCTTGTGGCAGAATGATCTTTAGATATTATATACTCAGACTTTTAAGACCAGTTTATAGTTTAATACATGAGGAGGAAATATTCCTCATATGTAATAGGGAACCAACTGAGAATGCATCCTCAGCTTCCTTTTTTTTTTTTTAAGATTTTATTTATTTATTTGACAGAGAGCCAGAACACAAGCAGGGGAAGCAGAAGGCTGAGAGAGAGAGGGAAAGAGACACAGAGAGAGAGACAGAGAGAAGCAGGTTCCCTGCTGAGTAGAGAGCCTGACATGGGGCTCAATTCCAGGACCCTGGGATCATGGCCTGAACCAAAGGCAGACTCTTAACTGACTGAGCCACCCCCCTTAGCCTCCCTTTATTCAACCATTTACTTAGCCAGTATGTGGTCAGGCTAAACCAGTCTTAGGTCCCAGCAACAGAGATGTGGAACGCCTTGTTCTCTTGGGACTCACCAGGTGTTGATAAAGTAGACAGTTTTATGATTTATTTAAATTAATTTGACAATGTCATGCGAGTAACACGAACATAAGACGTCAAGGAATGAATTACCAGGTAAATAGAGGGAACAGAGATCAATGGAACATAACCAGAAATAAGGATAGATTGCGTTGAGATAACCACTGCCTAAGAGAAGATAAGAGGAATGGAAAGGAGCACACTGATAAAGCACAGCGATAAAGGGAAGTCTCTGGCACTAATCAGCCACAAGTCAAAAGTACAGGTTGCTAACACTTCCATCTCTGGTCTGCCAGGCCCAGGCCCCGTCGATGAGCTGTTTCTGGTGCTTTCATGAGTGTAATCTCCTACATCTGCCCCAATGAATTTATTGGGTTGACAGTGATGGGAAATGAATCACCACCTGGAAACTTCCCTTTGTTCTACCTATTTCTCCCTGTTCTGCAGCCTCATCCAATTACTTTCTCTCACTGCGTTTACTCTGAACTTTTCTATTTCTGGATGCAATTTGTCCTCCTTCCTGGAGGGCTTTATTCACTTCTTGCCTCAAAGTCAACTTTTCAAACCATAATTCTTGAAAGCCTTTCCAAACCACCCAAGCTGAGATTAATCTTCCTCTGTCCTTCCACAGTGCCAATTGTGTGTCTATTTCAATAGATCATTGTCAACCTTATACTGTCATTAGCATGTGTTTTCCCCATAGAAGCTAAACCCTCAGGGGAAGTCATCATATTTGGGTTCTCAGTAGTTCCTGTGACCACGTATGGCACATAATGGATGCACAGCATGCACTTGGTCAATAGAAACTGAGAAAATATTTTTAATAAAATTGTCAAAGTAGAAATCAGGTCTCTATAATAATTTGATTTTTTTTTGTACATCTAAGAGACAGTATCTTATAATATATATTCAACTTTATTCTAGACTTTTACTCAAAACAGAAAACATGATATTAGTTAATTGGGGACAAAATATTCAGGTACAAGCTTATCTTTTTTGGCACTTCAAACTATAAATTCATTTTCCATTTTCAAAGCCATAAACGATGTTCTTTGATAGCCAGACTGACCAGAAGGTTTTACTATACAATTTTATACTCCCTTTGTTGATGTACCCAGATAAGTTATGCTTTATGAGCTATGGCCTATTAACAGGCATTCATATTGAGCAACTTCTTTTGCATAAAACATTCCTGGGGAAATACAATTACTGTGACACTATTATTAAAGTGGCAAGGAAATATATCACTTGAGAAAAGGCAAACCCTATACTAACTACATTCCTTTGCTCCTAGTGTTAAATGCCTTTTAACCAGTTAATAGCTCTTCTCTAGCAAACTGATTTCCCCTGTTTCTTGCCTTCATAGGATGTTTAAAAATATCTACAATCCTAATTTTCTCTCTCTTACTTGGCATTATAAGGTTCACAAGTAAACCTGATCTTTCTGTCTCAAGTTCCCTTTATTTAATGTGGTAAAGAGTTATCTTTACTATTTGGTTTAGCAATTATAGAGGAGATATACTTTTTAAAGACAGATACAGATTATTTGCTATTTAAGTCAACATTAGAAGTGTTAATGAAATGGTAATTTATAGATGTACCAAGTTAATTTCTCTTCATACTGCTGAGTTGCCCCACTATAGCATCAATACGATTAGCTTTGATTTTAGGTACTAGTATATGTTACCTTTTAATGTCATGCTTGAAATGATCTCTGAAGAATAAGAATTTGACAAAGAGAGAAAAATCAGAGTGAAAAGAGCTTGATACTTCTGTTTAGGATTCAGGTGTGCCAAATTAACTTTCCTGTCTATGATTTAGTTTCCCCATCTCTAAAATAAGGTCAGATCTGATGTTTAGGGCCCTTCTCTACATAAATGCTCTATGGTTTCCAGATGATGGCTCTTCTTTAGTGCATTTAGCCATAAGCCATTCTAGATAAACCTGTTTTCAAACACCTACCTGATTCTTTATACTTGATAAATTATTTGATAACTTTTTACACCCGGGAACATAAAATTCATTAAAAGTAACTGGTTGTTATTGTTTTACATATCTTGGAAAATTTTCTCTCTGTTTGTTTTTTCTATTGGGTCCAGCCTAAAGATCAATCTTCTAACCAGAAAAAATAAACAAATAGATATTTAATGAATGAGTAATGTGGTCCCCTCTCATTTTGTCTGAAATCTTTCTCAGATAAGAGATCTAAGATACTTAATTCATTTTTTTAACCTCTAATAGTTAAAAAACCTCTCCATTCAAATATAGCAGAAAGTTTCTTATTAGTTATCGGAAAGAATGCCTTTGGGTCCCCATGAATATGATGCTGGTAGACTCTAAGTCCATTAAGCATCCTTTTTCCACATCTTCTAAGAATTGACTATTTGATAGTCATGATGTCCAGAATTATATTTTATAGCTAGTAGAGCAAAAATTTTTTTGCTACCTAAAGCAGCACAGTAACCGCCTATCTAGTCAATGCACTTACGTTACCTTCTTCAAAACAGTTCTGAACCTAAGTTTATAAATAATAAATAAATAAATAAATACAAACAAATAAATAAATAAAGCAAGCAAACAAGCAAGCAAGCCATTGAGGACTAGAAATTGTTTTTACAGTCTCTCCTACTACTTTTTGAGCTCTTACTCACAACTCTATTAAATTACTGGCAACTATCCTGTAATGCAAAATATATCATACGTGGAGTCAAAAGGTTTGAATTCAGTTCTCTAGCTAAAACTTAATGGCTATCTGGACTTATGAAATATAATTTACTTCTTCAAGATCCCATTTACTTATTTGTAAAGTGTAGATGATATATACCACTCTGATTTGCTCTAACAATTAAAAAATTACATTAAAACGTTTTGTAAAATGTGAACTGTCATATAAAAATATTTTATAATTATGTGTAATATATAATTCTTGATTTATTTGCCCCCTCCTTTTCAGCTCACAAAAGATAAAGGCAGAAAACAAGAAGGAAATCAGAGCAAGAGAAATATTCTTAGTGGAAAGCAAATGTATTAGAAAAGAAATGCTAGCTGACCACCCAACATTAGAGAAGACTATTAAAGTCACGAACATATACTAACTATATTGCTCTATGCTAATGGATATTCATAAAGATAACCCCCAAAATCAGCAAAAATGAGCCAATGCCCTGTGCCATGGAAAACAAAAAAGAGTTTTCCATTTTCACAAGGCTTTAAAAAATTTTAGACTATAAATCCAAACTATCTGAAAAATTCAATTTGTGAAATACCACGTCTAAAACCTTTTGAATAAATGAAATTTCATTGAATCTAGTTCCTGGTGATGAGAGACCTTTTAACATTCTTCATGAGAAGACGGCTTGAATCTTATTAAAACCAGAATCACTGGGGCTCCTGGGTGACTTAGTCGGTTAAGCAGTTAAGCGTCTGCCTTCAGCTCCGGTCATGATCCCAAAGTCCTGGGATCAAGCCCCGCATCAGGCTCCTTGTTCAGCAGGGAGCATGCTTCTCTCTTCCCCTCTGCCTGCTGCTCCCCCTGCTTGTGCTCTCTTGCTATCTCTCAATCCCTGTTAAATAAATAAATAAAATCTTAAAAAAAAGAGAGAGAGACAGATTCTCTCTCTAAAAAACTTAAGAATCATTAAAGGAATATATGCTCATTGATATTATCTTCCTTGTTATAGAAAAATTGTTTCCTTGTGTCACATAAAAATGAATTCATTGGGCAGAATAAAGGTCTGCATGAGTGAAAAAGTAGATAACCATAGAGAAATGAGCCCACTCTGCCTATTTCTCACTTTGGTTAATGAGGACTTCTTTGCTTTTCTGATATATTTAACTAAATCATGGTAGTTTCTCCTGAGGCCAGGGGAAACAAAACAAAACAAAACAAAAAAAAGCAGAGCCTAAAGATGATTTTTCTTAGAAAGAAGTTAGAAGTAGGTTTATCCCACCAGAGAGAAATTAGCATAACAGCCCAATTTGTTTTATTCTAATATCTATAAATACTTCCCAGGGATGAAATAATCTCCCTTAGATTGCTTAATAATCTGTGTGTTTGTGTATTTGTGTTTATTTAAAAAAATGGCTAAAATCATTTTAAAAGAGGTTTAATGTTTAAACATGTTTTTCAAGATTGTTTTCAAGATGGATAGATTAAAAACCTGGTGACAGAAGAGGTCAATAAGCAATTGTCCATAGCGAGAAAATCTTAGAGACATAGGAGAGTTGAATATAAAATCTATAAAGGAATGATGGGAAAACTTAGCAAAAACAAAAGGACTTAGGGCCAGAGCATGTGAAAAATTGAGTATCAGGCTAAAGCCCTGAGATTATATTGTCAACATAAAAACTATTGGGAAGGGCGCCTGGGTGGCTCAGTGGGTTAAAGCCTCTGCCTTCGGCTCAGGTCATGATCTCAGGGTCCTGGGATCGAGGCCCACATCGGGCTCTCTGCTCGGCAGAGAGCCTGCTTCCCCCTCTCTCTCTCTGCCTGCCTCTCTGCCTCCTTGTAATCTCTCTCTCTCTCTCTCTCTCTCTCTCTCTCTCTCTGTGTCAAATAAATAATAAGAGATCACAATAAATAAATAAAATCTTAAAAAAAAAACTATTGGGAAATTTTAAAACAAAGCTGAAGCTACATCCTGTCCGTATGATTGAAAAATTAACCAAGTGGTGTAAGTGGAGTAGATTAAGAACCGGGGGGAGAAATGAAAAACCAGAGGAGCTCTTGCAATTTCTCCAAGGAAGCAATAACAGTACTTCCTTTAGCATTACAGTAATAGCTGAGGAAATTGAGAGCAAGTGATAAATCTCCCTTTCTCCATTTCCACCACTGCTGCCAAATCAACAAGATTTAGCAACTGATTAGACATCAGGCTCTGGAGATATGATGGAGTCAAAGATTATGTCAATATTTAAAGAATGGGTGACTGGAGATGGTAACTATATAGCAGTTTGTAGCTACCACCCGTTAAAAACCTTATGACTGATAGGGAATGTATGATTTCCAAGGTGCGAAGTAAATGGCATCTCTATGGTAGGACCATATTGATTATTTCCAAGGCATTTATATGTGTTCATTGCAACACAAATGTTTTTGAGCCTCTCAGCCCCTAATGATTATTAACTTAGGGTGTAGAATGACATTTAAAGTGCACATATTAATTGTACCTAGAAAGCTCTGAGATATGTTAGTCAATCAAAATAGTGCAGTTTCAGTTGTGCAAATTCATCTTGAGAAATATTTATACCCACCACTATTGTTTCTACATTACTTATAAATGTTAACATGAAATGTGAAAGATTTCATAGTATCAGTTAAAATAGCATCTGACAGGTTATTCGAAATACATTTCTAAATTTCTTTAATCAAGTATTTATTTCATACTATAGTTATAAGATTCTGTTTTCCTCTTCCATACAGTACTTTTTTTGTGATGCCTTGCCTTGCCTTTATCTTCTTTTCATTTGAAACTGAACAGATTAAAGCATCAGACTTGAGAGCAAAGGAAAAGTAAGGGTGCTTTGGGGGAGATATAAATTGTCCATGTTCATAGAAGCAGAGGTACCCTAAGGACTTTGTCCTACAGTTCTGTCAGGTCAGAATGAAAAGTCTCAGACTCATAGAAGTGTTTGGAACTATTAGGTCACTTATGGAAAACTAAAAATTAAATAGCCTGCACTAAATTGCAGAAGAGCGTGGTGAATAAAAACAAACACAAAAACTTGTAGTGGATATGCTTAATTTGTTATTTAGTGATTGCTGTTAAGGGAAAGCACATAGAAATATCAGTAGAATCAAAGGATCTTGGTTTGAAATCTGTTCCAACACCAACTTATGTGAGGATCTTAAAGAAATCACTTCCCCTCTAAGAATCTCAGTTTCTGCACAGTGTAACCTTAGAAACTATTAAATATGAGAATGAAAATTAATTCTTAAATTACTAATGGATATAGAGGTACAAAGTGTTAAAAGAATATTATTCCAAACAAGAAAGTTATTGGGAAGTTTCTCTAAAGAATATAAAGATGAGTATCAGAGAAAGGAAAATAAAACACACACACACATACACACATTTTCCACTCATTTGTACATATACACAAACATTAATTGTTATAAGCTAAAAATAATATTAACCCATCAAAAGTTATCATGAGTAGAATTAAAAGGCAAATCAAACACTGGAAAAGACATGTGAAATATGAATATATGAAAAGTACTTATTCTAACTATATATAAAATGTTTCTTCAAATCATTAAGTATAAAGTAACAATCCAATTTACAAAATGGGCAAAGAATTTGAATAACTGTAACACAAAAGAGGATATTCAAATAACCAATAAGTATATTAAAAGGCTTAAGTAATTTAAAAAGATATATTCACTCTCTGTTTATAGCAATATTATTTATACTAGCCGAGCTATGGAAGCAATCTAAGTGTTGATCAACAGATGAATGGGTAAAGAAAATGTGGTATATATTTACAATGGAATATTACTCGGCCATAAAAAATAATGAGATCTTGCTATTTTTGACACCATGGATGGACAGGGGAGGTGCTAAGTGAATATGCTAAGTGAAATAAGTCAAAGAAAGACAAATACCATATGATTTCACTTATATGTGGGATCTAAAAACACCAAACAAATGAACAAACAAAACAACAGAAACAGACTCATAAATACAGAAAACAAACTGGTGGTTGCCAGAAGGGAAGGGCGTGAAGAGTATGGGCAAAATAGGTGAACTGGATTCAGAGGTACAAAATCTCAGTTAAAATAAATGTCATGGAGATGAAAAGTACAGCATAGAGAATATACTCAATAGTAGTGTAATAATGTGAAGGGATAGATGGTGACTACAATTAATAGTGGTGAGCATTGAGTAATGTATAGAATTGTCAAGTCTCTTTGTTGTATACCTGAAAGTAATATAGCACTGTATGTCAACTACACTTCAATAATCAAAAAAAAAAAAGACAATATCATTATTCATGAGGGAAATGCAAATTTAAATCACAATGAAATACCAGCCAATGCTCATTAGAATACCCAAATTAAAAAAAAAAATTTAAAAAAAAACCACTGGGTGATGGACATTAGGGAGGGTATGTGCTATTGGGAATGCTGTGAATTGTGTAAGACTGATGAATCACAGACCTGTACCCCTGAAACAAATAATACATTATATGTTAATAAAAAAAAATAGCAATGCTAAGTATTGATGAGGATGTAGAGAAACTAGAATTTCCATTATGACTAATGGGAGTGTATACTGATAAAAAACATATTGGAAAATTGCTTGGCAATATCTACTAAAGCTAATTAGATGCCAACATCATGACCCAGTATTTCTATTTTCAGGTACGTTTCCAATAGAAGAGAGCATATATGTTCATCAACAGACATCAAAAGGGTATTACCGGAAGTTTTATTTATAATTGCTCCAAAGTGAAAATAATCCACACATCCATCTAAAAAAGAACAAACTGGATACAAGGGAATACTATGTATAAGAATGGACCACTGCAACAAATAGATTAATCTTGTAGACTAATGATAAGAAAACGAAGCCCAACACAAAACCCAATATTCTGTATGATTCTAAATTTAGTTGAAAAATCAAGGATAGACAAAATTGAGAATTTCCACTATGATAATAAAGCACAAAATTGCAAGAGACAGTTGCTTCCAGCCTGACAATAAAAACAAGACATATGTGTGACCAAATTATAGTTTTTCTTTTTAAACCTACCAGATAACAAAGGATATGAATAAACCTAAATGAATTTAAGATATCCATGGCTGCTTTCATCCCTTGCAGAGTAGAAGACAAAGAAGAAACATGACTTAAACGGGGATACAAAAAAAAAAAGCCTAGATTTTTGCAGACTTTGAATGGGCAGGTGTAATCTGGCATGGTGGATTCGAAACCCCAGGCTCCCCAGCCACAGTGCTAGTCTGCACATATCTGCTATTCTTACTCAAGCTGTCATGGACTGCATGAAAGGAGGAGCGGGACCCAGAGCTAAGAGATCTCTAGGAAGGGCTCAGTTTCTTTAGCATGTGTAAGCAGTTTCCTGGAGGCTCAGGGAAGGGTAGGCAAGTACAAACACTCTTTTTTTTTTTAAGACTTTATTTGACACACAGAGAGAGATCAGATCACAAGAAGGCAGAGAGGCAGGCAGAGAGAGAGGAGGAAGCAGGCTCCCCACTGAGCAGGGAGCCCGATGTAGGGCTCGAGCCCAGGACCCTGAGATCATGACCTGAGCTGAAGGCAGAGGCTTTAACCCACTGATCCACCCAGGCGCCCAAGTACAAACACTCTTAGGCACTCGGTCTTCACTAAGTTCACTGCAGCTACCCTTCCAAGAGTGAGGTGGAGGACAGAGGACCCAAGGAAAATCTGTGTGAGGCAAACCGGGCATTCTTGCAGTGCACTAAAGTGGCCCTCTGAAGACTGCTGGAAGGACGGAAGGTATTCAGGATATCTAGAGCTTGAGGCAGAAGGGGAGAACAAAGAGAAGTCCAAGGAGATCAGAAACATTGGCACCCGGGACTTAAGGTAGAAACATTCCCACAGTACAGAAAGCTGGCACCTTAGGTATCGAGCCAAAAGTGACCTGTGGAATTTCACCAGGGCTCTCAGTCTAAGGACTATTAAAGAGAAAGCCGTGTATAAAATACTCCCAAAGTAGTATTACTCTCAAAGAAAGTCTTAAATAAACTACTCCCAAAGTAAAGCCTTACCCCAAACTCTTATATAAAATACTTACTCTTAAAATACTTGAAGCCAGAGGCAGATATAAATAGAGCTGTAAGAAAGCTCAGGCTACATCACTACAGATTAGACTTACTTAGAACATACACTTGCCCCATGACAGAAGAAAGGGCATCATATCCGGGGAAGGGAGGTGAATGTTATTTACTTCTAGCTCTAATGTTCTCTTATACAGTGTTTGACATAAAATTTAAAAATTAGGAAATATGGGAAGAAGGAAGGATGTCTGCTCATGGATAAGAAAGAAAAATAGTTCACGTAAGCCAAATCAAAAATGGCCAGAAATTTAGCCAGCAACAGGAGGCTGCATGCTCTAAATGTCTGAGACGAGGGAAA
The DNA here is from genome assembly GCA_002007465.1 of Ailurus styani. Taxonomy (NCBI): domain Eukaryota; kingdom Metazoa; phylum Chordata; class Mammalia; order Carnivora; family Ailuridae; genus Ailurus; species Ailurus styani. The sequence continues at coordinate 1,362,402 of LNAC01000294.1, read as the reverse complement.
CTTCCTCTCCGAATAGTGGAGAGGGGACCTGTTTTATCTCTCTCTCCCTCTCTCTCTCTTTCTCTCTCTCTCTCTGCTTTCACCACTTCATCCTCAATGTGACAAGATCACAGAATTGGTTAATTTCTGGCCAAAGGACTAAAAAGGGGATTACCGTGTGTCAGGGACTCCTAATTTCACCCCAACTTTCAGTGATGCACTAGGAGGACTCACAGGATTCAGTATACAGGTGTACTCATGGCTATGATTTATTATAGCAAAAAAGATGCAAAACAACATCACCAAAAGGAAAATGCATGAGTGAAGTCAGGGGGAAATCAGATGTAAGCATTTAAGGGTCCTCTCCCAAAGCAGTTGCACAGAAATTTACTTACTTTCCCCAGCAATGAGTTGTGGCAACATCTATAAAATGTTTGTCAGAAAAACTTAGTAGATACTCAGTGGCCATGTTTTTGTTGGGGGCTGGTCACATAGGCACTCTGCCTGGCGTGAATCAAACTTCCAGAGTCCCGGAAGAAAAACAAATGTTTAACATAAACCACATTGTTTTCAAAATGGGTTTTAGCACAGGGAGACATTCTTTTCAGGGAACGATGACAACCCTCTTGAAATCCAAGTTCTCAGATGTCAGCAGAGGATCAATTTTAAAAGCAGGTTTTTCTAAAGATAGCAAGATTGCCATATTCTCTCTGAACACCTATAAACTGGAATATGATGGGGATGTTGCAGAGAGGGAAGATCCTTGGATCTCAGCATATTACACACACACACACACACACACACACACACACACCCCTCAGCCTGAAAGGAAAATACAATCAACAGACACCAACACTGAGATGACACAGGTTTTGGATTTTCCAACAAAGACTTAAAAAAAAACAGTCGCAAAGAAAAAAAAAGTTTGAACGAACAATTGAAAATGTTCTTGAAGCAAACATTAAAATAGAACTTATCAGCAAATAAATAGAAGAACCAAATAGAAATTTCAGAATGGAAAAACACAATAACCAAAATAAAAAAATTTACTAGAAGGACTAAATAACAGTGATGATAAGCGAAGCAAAAGTCAGCATGATGGTTAATTTTGTGTCAACTCGGCTGAGCTATAGCATCCAGATATTTGGTTGAACATTAATCTAGATGTTTTTCTATGAAGGCATTTTGGGATGAGATTTACATTTAAATTGGTGGATTTTAAGTTAAGCCGATTTCCTTCCAAAATGATGGTGGTCCTCATCCACTCAGTTGAAAGTTTGAATAGAACAAAAGGCGGAGCGTCCCTCAGGAAAAAGAAGGAATTCTGCCAGTAGACTGCTTTAGGGTTTCAGCTGCAGCATTGGCTGTTGCTGGTCTCCAGTCTGAGTGCCTTTGGATTCAAACCACAACTCTTTCTGGGGTCTTCAACCTGACTGTTACCTGCATCACATTTTGGACTCACCAAGCCTCCACAATAAAGCATGTCAGCCAATTCCTTAAAATAAATTTCTTTCTATATATGGACATCCTATTTGTTCTGTTTCTTTGGAGAACCCTAACACAATCAGTAAAAACTTGAGGGTAGATCTGTGGAAATTATCCAATCAGAAAAACAGAAAAAGGAAAGATTGAAAAAGTCAACAGTAAATTAAAAACACTATTAACAAAGTGAAAAGCAACCTATGGAATAGGAGAATATATGTGGACTATAAGAATATATCTTACCATATTCAAATAATATATTAATATCCAGAATATATAAATAACTCCTAAAACAACAACAACAACAAAAATGTTTTTCAATGGGCAAAGGATTTAAACATATTTCTTCAAATAAGATATACAAATTGTTGATAAGCATATGGAGAGATACTCAACATCACTAATCACTAGGGAAATGCAAATCAAAACCACAATGAGTATTAATTCATACCTGTTAGGATGGCTATTACCAAAAATAAAAAAATAAAATAAAAATCCAGAAAATAACAAGGGTTGGTGAGATTGTGAAGAAATTGGAATCCTTGTGCATTATGGGAATGTAAGATGAGAATGTAAGGTGGAGAATAGCATGGTACTTCTTCGAAAATTAAAAATAGAATTACCGGGGCGCCTGGGTGGCTCAGTGGGTTAAGCCTCTGCCTTTGGCTCAGGTCATGATCCCAGGGTCCTTGGATCGAGCCCCGCATTGGGCTCTCTGCTCAGCAGGGAGCCTGCTTCCTCCTCTCTGCCTGCCTCTCTGCCTACTTGTGATCTCTCTCTCTCTGTCAAATAAATAAATAAAATCTTAAAAAAATAAAAATGAAAATAGAATTACCATAGGATTCAACAATTTCCCTTCTGGGTATATATCAAAAATAATGGAAAGCAGAGACTCTAACAGATATCTGTACACCCATATTCATAGTAGCATTGTGCACAATAGCCAAAATTTGGGAATTTGGGGAAGCGACCCAAGTGTCCATTGACTGATAAATTAATAAACAAAAAAATGCTATCTACATGCAATGGGATATTATTTAACTTAAAAAGGAATGAGATTCTGATACATGCTACAACATTGATGAACTTTGGAGATAGTATGCTAAGTGAAATAAGCCAGACATGAAAGTACAAATACTGTATAATTCCACTTATGTGAAGTCACAGAATTGTCAAATCCTAAAGTCAGAACATAAAATAGTGGTTACCAGGGTAAGAGGGGAAGACCACAGTAGGTGGAGTTAGTGTTTCATGGATACAAAGTTTCAGTGTGAGGTGTCAAAAAAGTTCTGGAGACAGGGGTGATGTTTGCACAACCGTGATGTATTTAATGACATGGAACAGTACACTTAAAATGGTTGAAATGGCAAGTTCATGTTATACATAAACTTGCAATAAAAAAGGAACAGAAGGAGGACAACAGTGAAAACAATGGAGTAGCAACCTCAGAAGTCATCTTCTTAATAACAGCAATGAGAACACTGGCAAAAATTGTCATATTCAAATCTTTCAGAACTCTGGAAATTATCTAAAGGCTTGCAAAAATCTGGAAAACATACACTCTAAATAAATAAATAAATAAATACCCCAATCTTGTTAAGAGCAGCAGGCTTAGTGGCATTTTACAAATGGCCCATAATCAGAGTGAAAACCAGCAGGCTAGATGCCACTGGAGTGTGCAGAATGGAGCTGGACCTCCTTCAAAGCCTCATACTCAGAGAATCGCCATTATTATCATTATTTTTTTATTTTATGTTGTTGATGTTAAGGTCTTTGGCAGACTCAGTGGTCTGGAGGACTATGCTCTGAACCTTGAGTTTGGCTAAATCTGGGTAATAATTATATAATTTTTAAAATTGTGTGTTTTTGTTTTGTTTTGTGTGTTTGTTTTCAGTTTAGCACCCTTTTCCTCTCAGGTTTCAATATTTGAATGATAGATGGTTGTTTTACTATTGGGCAAAGAGAATTTTTAAAGTCCTTATATGTTCTTTTTACATACGTCAATTATTATATCCTCCAGTTTTACAATTTTCTTTGTGCTACACTGTATGACAACATAAAATTTGGGGAATCTCTCTCTCTCTCTCTCTCTCTCTCTCTCTCTCTCTCTCTCTCTCATACACACACACATGCACACACACACACTCACATGTACATATTTTGGTTCTCCTAAATACTCCTGAGAAAAAAATAAAGTAGTATTATTCAGCCATGTCGAATAATGTTTTTAAAAGAACCAAAAATGACTTCCTTTCCAAACCTTAACAACCTTGTAAGATGAGTAATTTTCATTTCAAAAGGCTCGGCAGGACTACTGATGGAAATGATTTCCACTGAGACATAGAAAGAGTAAGTTTCCCCCAACACAAGGAACTTTAAAGTTAGGACACCTTGGGATGGGGGGGTGTCAGTAGATTTATTCACTGCTAAATCTCTCCCAGTTAAATTTTCCCCATACAGTAGTCCCCCTTATCTATGGTGGATACACTCCAAGACCCCCGGTGGATGCCAGAAACTATGGATTGTAATAAACCCTATTTACATTATGTTTATTCCCACACACCCATTTCCAAGTTTACTTTATAAATTAGGCACAGAAAGAGACTAACAACAACTAATGATAAATTAGAATAATTATAACAATATGCTCTGAGAGAAGTTAGGTGAATATGGCTTCTCCAATTACTATTCTGTACTTACCTTTTTTCTTTTTATGATGATGTGAGATGATAAAAAACACCTATGTGATGACCTGAAGCAAGGTGAATGATGTAGTTACACGACATAGTGTTAGGCTACTAGTGACCTTGTCACCATATGTCAAAAGGAGGGTCCCCTTCTACTAGACCACAGTTGACCTCAGGTAGCTGAAACCAGGGGTAAAGGAGGATTACTCTACACACACATTTCCAGTTATTTCTGGCATGAAATTTTATCTAAAATGCTGTTCATGTCTGCAAGACTCGAAATTTATATTTGTGACTAAGCATGGGTGTTGGCCTTATATATCAAATTATCATTAAAATACCTATGAAGATGTTTAAAATTCAAGATGAAAGAACACCAAAAGATATTTTGTTTGGCTTAGAGATGTTGGTCTGAGGAGCACTTTCTTTTTTTTTTTTTTTAATTTTATTTTTATTATTTGCCCAAGGGGTACAGGTCTGTGAATCATCAGGCTTACATCTTTCACAGCATTCACCAAAGCACAAACCCTTCCCAATGTCCATAACCCATCCACCCTATCCCTACCCTCCCACCCCCCAGTAACCCTCAGTTTGTTTTATGAGATTAGAAGTCTCTTATGGTTTGTCTCCTTCCCCATCCCATCTTGTTTCATTATTTTTCCCTCCCT
>LNAC01000294.1:1254547-1357451 GCA_002007465.1 Ailurus styani | reverse complement strand
CCCCCCACCCTGCCCCTCAAGTTCCTCATATCAGAGAGATCATATGATAATTGTCTTTCTCTGATTGACTTATTTCGCTCAGCATAATACCCTCCAGTTCCATCCATGTCGTTGCGAATGGCAAGATTTCGTTTCTTTTGATAGCTGCATAATATTCCATTGTATATATATACCACATCTTCTTTATCCATTCATCTGTTGATGGACATCTAGGTTCTTTCCATAGTTTGGCTATTGTGGACATTGCTGCTATAAACATTCGGGTGCACATGCCCCTGAGGATCACTACCTTTGTGTCTTTAGGATAAATACCCAGTAGTGCGATTGCTGGGTCATAGGGTAGCTCCATTTTCAACTTTTTGAGGAATCTCCATACTGTTTTCCAGAGTGGCTGCACCAGTTTGCATTCCCACCAACAGTGTAGGAGGGTTCCCCTTTCTTGAGGAGCACTTTCTTTAACGTGTCACATGAACCACATGAAAGCAGATGATCTCACCAAAGATAAAAAATATTTTGGCTCACCCTCATTTTGCGCATCTAATTTCCAAGTGCAGGGACATGCTGAAAATAAACACTGATGAGAAAAACTGATGGCCACCACCAGCTACACCAGAACTCTCTTCAGAGCTTGTCAGCTCCCTGTCTGGATCAACAACTCTCTCTAGAAATTCTTGTTCAGATTAGGGTTCCATATCCAGTTCATCACCTAATGTTCCTGGACACATTGTGGAAAAGTATTTGGAATCCCTACTGCTTTCACTGTGGTCCATGGTGAGTCACCTCTTGCCTGGGTTATTGAAGTTATTTCCTATGTGGTCACCTTCCTTTCATCCCTCTGTAGTCTATTTTCACAGCAGCAGCCAGAGTGATACTATTAAGATTAGATCAATCATGTGACTTCCTGATTTAGAACCTTCCAGTGGTTCCCCAATTCCCCAACTGAGTAGCAGTTAAAATCCTAGAATGATCTAGGACAATGTTCTACAACAGAAATGTAAAAGTAGCCACAATTTTCTAGTAATTGCTTTAAAAGATAAAAAGAAACAGGTCAGTTACATTTTAAATATATCCTGTTTAGCTCAGTATGTCCAATATATTATCCTGTCAACATATAATCAATATAAAAATTATTAATGAGATATTTTACATTTTTAAATACTAAGTCTTCAAAAGTCATTGTGTATTTTACATATAAACAACACATCTTGATTCAGGGAAGCACTCAGGGTGGCTACCATATCAAAAGGATAGAACTATAAAATGCAATATGATCTACCACCTGCCCTCAACTCTGTGAACTCACCTATTTCTCACTCCTCATTCATTCTGCTAGAAGCGTGCTGGACTTCTTGTGGTTTCAGTCACTTTTTCGTGAATCTTCCTTGAGTACCCTCTTTAAAATGAAACTCAAGTCTAAAGCACTCTCTGTCTTACTTGCTTCGTCTGTTAAAAATATTTATCACCAGTAATATATTATATTCTTTACTTTCTCTATGCTTACTTTTTCTGTATTGTATTACTCGAATTTAAGCTCCACTAGGGCAACAAATGTAACCTGTTTTGATCACTGCTTATATCAAAGGACTAGAAACATGCCTGGCAAGCAGTGCCAAATAAATATTTAGCAACTATTAAATAAAGGGTTTGCATTCATATCATAGTTCATTACTCAGATGCTAAAGTCCTAGACAAATATCACTTTCCCTCCAGATACCATGGGCTACATTTTTCTCTTTGGAGTTTGGCCAAAGCTAAAGCAAGGGACCCCAAATCCACCAGTTAAGCTAGAGAGCATGCATTGTTCCAGCTAAAGAATAATCATTAGAATAAGAGGAACAGACATGTTTTCAGATATAGGTCTCTTGTGTGCTGGCTTCAGACTAGCACCATGACACTTTGTGCATTCTTTTTTTCTCTATTTTATATATTCTATTTAAGTTTAAAAATATAGCCAAGAAATGAGTGCAGAATCTCTTGCTGTGGCAGTGAGAAGATATATGTATCCCTCATTAAAATATTCCCAGGGTTTTTCCCCTAACTTAATAGTTTCTTCAAAATTGGAAAGTGTCACTCAGGATAACTTTAACCATTTATTCATTTATCAGCCCATTTTTTCTGATTGTTTCTTCAATTTTTAATAAGCAATTCAGAGTAATGGTGAAATTTGCTATCGACTGGTTTTCATATAGCAAGGATTCGCTGTTGCCATTTGCAACACTGGCATCAGAAATAGGCATAAAATCAAGGAATTATGTTTATCAAGAAATATAGGGTTCATAAAAGAAAAATTAAAAACCGTTTATGTTGAGTCATTTCCATATTTCTTTAAACTAGTCTAAGAGAATCCGAGTATTTTCCTTGATTACTGAAGCAAGGTAAAAGTGCCGTCTTTAGCATAGTCAATGACAGATGCTGGTGCGCGCGCGTGTGTGTGTGTGTGTGTGTGTGTGTGTACTTAGTATATGAAATAAGCATTGAAGACCATTTCCCAGATGGTTTTTACTTTTTTGGATTTCAGTTTAATCTTGCCTCTATGTATCCTTATATTATTTTTATATGTACTTTTTGAGCCCTTCAATGTCTGAAAAAAAGTCTTTATTTGGCTCAAGCACTTAACTGGTAATTTCTATAAAGAGAATTGTAGGTTTAAATCGTTTTCTTTTTTTCTCTCAGAACTTTTAATGCCAATTGTCTACTAAGGGCTTATGTACTGATGACAAAGTCTAATATCATTTCTTTTGCTAATTTATAGGCATACTATTTAAATGTTGTTTCTTTGGTTTTCTCTTTAGAATTTTTTACATTTTCTCTTTTTAATAAAGGTAAAATGGGTTTAAATTGCTTAAGTGACTGCCGTGGAATTCCTCTTCTTTCTTTATAATCTACCCTGAGTGAGAATCTTGACTGTGAACTGTGAGTGTTGGCGGAGCACAGGGAACGGCATACAGCCCTTTATAGAAGTGTGATGCACACAAACAAGATAGCCCCTTTCCCTCTCATTCCCAATGCCAAAATAAAGGATTTTCTGAGGCCATCTCTTTGCAGATTATTAAAAACCAGTTTACCAAACCTCCTTCCTATTTCAGTGATGTTTCTATTTCAGCACAGTGAGTTTTCTTCAATGAAATGGATAAATTAAAAAATTAAATGGATATGAGTCTATTTTCTAAGGACTTAAAAGAAATTCATAGTAACATAGTGTGAGTATCATATGACTATGTAATAGTATTATTCCATAGTAATTGATTTCTTCCACAAACAAATTTGAGCACTAGATTAAATATTTCCTTGATTCGTATAAATAAGTTGTAAGTACATGGCTGTTTGTGGCAGGAATGAAGGAAAGGAGGAAAGGAAGAAAAGTACTGTAATTCTCTTCTGTGCTTGCTCCTGAGTGAGGGCCTTCTAGCAGATGACGGTGCACCCTTTTGAAACATCCTTTTGGCACATTGTACCTACCCAACCCAAGATGTAAACAAAGTAGAACACCTGAAATCTGAATGCCCTGTTGATGGAATCTCATGCCACCAGAGAAATCTTAAACCACAATACTGTCCTAGTCTCAGATTCTCAATTCCGTGAGTGTACTTATTGAAAGCTGTAATCTTATGAAACAAAAATGTGGTGGTACCATGTGATTACATGAATGCAAAAAAAAAATACCAAGATTTGCTGTACTCACTTTCTATGATGCAATTCCAATAATTCCTTTCATTTCTTTGGTGCTTTATGAGATAGCAAGGCTTTCATCATCCATTGTCTTACTTGAGCCTCACAATAGTTCTGTGAGGTATAAAAGATTGATATTGTCAAATTCATTCTATTGAAAAGGAAGAGAGATAACTAGAGAAACTAAGTGATTTGGCCAAAGTTACAGAGGTAGACAATGTGACAATGAATAAAGAAATCTCATTTAAAACAGTCAGGAAGCCTGAAGCAAGTAGCGCTCTCTTGCACAGACAATTCCTTGCAGCCTGCATAACTAGCAGGAAGAGGAAAGATAAGAATTATTTTGACAAGGGAGGCCATTTTTCACATAGGAATTGTGTCTCCTGCTTTTAAGAAAAAGAATGATCGCTCCCTACCCAGCAGCAAGGGACTAACCACTGCTTACAGCAAATGAGAAACCACCACAACCTCCAACTCTTGCTCTTCTCCAATGAATTTTTGTTTAAAACAATTCTCCTCAAATCCTCCTAAAGCCCTATAATAAAGGTTGTCCTTCTTTTTGTCTCTTTAGACTTGCCTACGATTTGACATAGTTTGTTCCAATTGTATTTCCTCTCCTATTCCTAAGTAAACTCACTTGGGTAGTAAAATAACTGGCTGTTTTATTTTTAAGGTTGACAGCAGTACTGATCTATGCCAGATCTATGAATCCTGGTTCAACATTCTCTCTCAATATTGCAGTGAAGAAGAGCTCCACAAGCCCCCAAATATATCCAGCAACAAGATGGAAATAATCCAATAAAAATCTGAAGATTTTCAGTTGCCCTCTCAAACCCGTCTGAGGTCACGATTATCCTCAAGTCACTTTAATTTTTTTTCCTCTCATCTCCCTTGTACACCCTTAAAATGTAGAGCCGCATTTTTCTCTGCCAGGATAGAACTAAGATATTCCCAAGATTTAACTGTGAGGTATTCAACCCAGGACTTTTTTTTTTTTTTAATTTTATTTTTATTCTTTGCCCAAGGGGTACAGGTCTGTGAATCATCAGGCTTACATCTTTCACAGCACTCACCAAAGCACAAACCCTCCCCAATGTCCATAACCCATCCACCCTATCCCTACCCTCCCACCCCCCAGTAACCCTCAGTTTGTTTTGTGAGATCAGGAGTCTCTTATGTCAACCCAGGACTTTTACCTGAGCACCAGGAACCATGGCTTTGTCTTTCAGTGAGACAGCAGGGACCTTCTTTCATCTCACTGTACTTGTCCAAACGCCCAGAAACCAGAGATAAGAATAAAAGGACTGATGAAGTATAATCCCTCTTCCTATTTTCTCTCACCCCCAGTTACAGTTTTTTAATTCATTTCAACCTCTTTGTGGTATATAAAGGTATAGAAACTTCAACAAGACACGCAGTAGTGGTAGTGGAGCAGCAGGCACTTTTAAGCCCTATGATTTGCGTTGGCTTGGCATTTCCCAAAGGCATTTCTTTGGGGATCAAATTACTTATAAAGCCTGTATGCTCCACAGGGAAATCAGATGAGCGAACAGAACAAAGCTGTTTCAAAGGTTCATGTATCACTTTGGGAAAATCAAATTTTCTCATGAAACTCTAAATCTGGAGCTTAGCAATTTTGACAAGTCATTTCAAACCCTACGTTATAATTCCTGACCCCTTTGGAATTGCAGTTGGTTTTAATGTTTCTGGATAAGTAAAATGTTGTTCTACAATGTGGAACCAGCAAATTGCCATTTAAAAAACCAGGCTCTGGCAATCACGGTGGAACTTCATGAAGATTGTTTTCTTTCTCTCATCATTACCATGTGTCAAACTTAATCACAAAGTCACAGTTCTCAGTGGCAGGAAATACAGTCTTGGTATATATTCAACCACAAATACTTTTTTTGAACTCTAATTCAACTGATGACAGACTTGGACCATTTCATCTTTCAACAAAGCCTACCAGAAAAAAAAAATTAAGAGGAAGCAAGAAAGAGTCAATGTTAACTAAATTATTTTTTCAAGAGCTATTCCAATTCTTCAATTATATTTTTTTGTGAAATGAAAAATCTTATGAGGTCATATATGGTATTGAAAGAAAAAAAAACCCTCTGCTTTAAGACAAATTGCCTAAGTTCAAATTCTTAATCAAATATTTGTTTGATCTGTCATGGGCCATCTCCATTTTCTATTTTTGCATTTGAAAAGTTGTATTTTGAACTAATTTGATTATAACCCCAAATACTGGAAATGTTCTTGTTAGAACCAAATAAGGCAATAGATGTGAAAGCTATTCAACATTATAAAAAGCTATTTTAATGTCTGGAATACTTACTTTTTAATTTAGGGTCCCAGGTCATAAAGAATTAGACCTGGAGTCCCTGAAATGGAGGAAGAAGAAGTAATGGAGCTTCACGTGGGTGATATAAGCCAGGGTGCCCAAAATTAGTAAACATAGGGTTTTGTGGGAGAAATGGTGACTGGTCCCACACAATGAAAATATAACGTCAAATGTAATGAAGTGGCAGACAAAATGACAGGTTGGTGTCAGATCATGGAGAACCTCAGGTGTTGTGGCAGTCTTGGTCAACCCCAAATTTTTATATTGTTAAGCCCCAAGGTCATTTTCCAGGGTGTGAGATGCTTCATTTTCTTTGCAACTGGCCCAGGAAATCAGGCTGCTCTCAGGACAGCTGTTAGCACAGTTCACTGGATTCCATTCTGCCTGACTGCATTTGTGTACCCTAAGCCTTCCTGTGATGAGAGAGCTCACAGGTAAACTGTAGTATAATATAGCAGGACAAAGATTATGCATTTTTTAATGAAGAAGTTTGCAAAAATATTACCTAGTGAATTAAAATTTGGATTTGACCTCACTGAAGATAGTGTGAATTATAAATTAACACTGTCAAAATTTCTCTGTCTAAATAACTGCTAAATCATTAAAAGGTAATATGAACATTGATTTTCTCATAGCAAACTAGGATAACTCTCCAGAAGGATAAAATGTTATATCCGGAAATTAAAGCAATGTTAATATTTAAGAAATATTATTATATTTGAAAAGATAAAAATAAAATATTTCCTGCAAATAAAATACCTTAAGATTGAAATATGTTATTCTAGATTAGCATGTTTGGCAAATAAATGTATTTCACATGGCAGTATTGTACCAATAAGTAAAAGCCCTATTAAAAATTTTAAATTATAAAGACAAACTGTTAGCTTTTTAAGAAAAAAGCAATTATTTGGTAGATTAGGGCAATAGAAAATATCTTGACCTATTTCTTTAAAATCAAGTAGTACCAAAATGGTTGTCCTTTTATTACAGAAAAATTGGTATCATTGTATTGTAAGAAAAAAAAAATTACCCATTCTTGGATATAGAAAAATAGGATTAGATAAGAAAATAATTTCTTCAATTATAATGACAGATTCTGTTTTTCATATGCTAGTAAGAAAAGATCTAGTAAGTTTCTACAATGTCCTTAAAATTAAATGTTCCTTTTTGAGTTGTAGATTAATGTTAAAAATAAAATTTTGCAAATATTTTAACAAAATAGTCCTGAAAATATTTTAACAAATATTTAACAAAATGAATTTTCAATTCCTACTAACACCAAATGTAACAAAAATTTCACAAATATTAAATAAGATATGTTTGTGAAATATTTGTGAAATAATTAAAACCCATCAGGATGAGGCATCAGGTTAAAAGATAAGTTAATTTATACTTATTGTTTGCTACATATTTTACCAATAATTTGAATTAACTAATTTTAACACATATGTTATAATACATATTATAGTTTAATATTATTTTAAATTTTCTACATATTATTATTTTTAACCCACCTTTAGTATCTTTGAGTGGACTAAAAACAAGTCTAGAACTTATTTATTTATTTTTTAAAAGACTTTATTTATTTATTGTCAGAGGCAGAGAGAACAAGCAGGGGGAGAGGCAGAGGCAGAGGGAGAAGTAGGCTCCCCATTGAGCAAGGAGCCCCATGTGGCACTCAATCCCAAGACCCTGGCTTCATGACCTGACCCAAAGGCAGATGCTTAACAGACTGAGCCACCCAGGTGTCCCAAGTCTAGAATTTAAATGTAAAAATATTGACAAGCACCCTGTTAGACAGTTGTGAGAAAGACATTCTGCCATTGTGACCATTATTGGAAAATACATTTGTAAGGACCAGCTAACCCAAGATGCAGTGACAAACTGAAATCTCACTCACTTAACACAGAAACATTTATTTCTCACTGATTCCAAGTCCTCTGAAAATCAAGTTTCTTTCGAGTGCAGCTCCCTCCCAAAAGTGACTCAGGAACCCAACCTACTTACTTCTGATCACTGCCCAGTAGCCATACGCAGTGATATGGCTGCATCAAAACAAGGGGGCTGGGAAGTATAGCCTTTTGTTTGCCCAACACAGAGAAGAACACAAGACATTAAGCAGCACTGGCAGTGTCTAACACACCTCCCATCATATACTCTTTCCTCTTGTTATGTCTTCTTTTTAATTTCTTTTTCACTGTGGCTACACAAAATGCACTATGGCTACACACAATCCTCTATTACTACAAGGTAATGTCTCAGGTTTTGGCTTCTCCATTGCCCTGAATCTCAACATAAGAGTAGAAGATCTCATAACTAAATTCCCCTACACCAATAAAGGCCGGCACAGGATCTGCTGTATGATTATGATTAATAATATTAACGCCACAAGTTTTTTCTGTTTATTGAGTATATATCAAATGCTGGGATTTCTGCTATAGACTGTTGTTTAATCTATAATGAAAACCCATGACACAGATGTTATTATCCCTATTTTGGAAATTAAAAAATTGATACAGAGGTAAGTAAAGCCACCAATGTTGCATAGCCAATATGCGGTAACAGTATCGTGGTTGCAGTCAGTCCTTTTCCCCGTTCACTCTACTGTTTGCTCAAAGGGCTCACAAAGTACATATGGAGTCAGGGAAAGAAGTTAAATACAAACTCAACAATATGCATCTCACCTCATGAAAGTGAGGGTATTACTTCCTGTCCAATCTGTGAGAATCAGAGAAGAGTGTTAAACTCACAAAGGGGGCCAATAGCTGGGGAACTAGCAAGATCTCTGGTCAGAAGGTGAGTATGTTAGACTACTTCTGTCATGAAAAGGGCAGTAATTTGTCCTCACTTGAATAGATACTACTAATTTCCCTCCCTGCCCTCTGTGCCTGACAGCTACACTGTGGACTTAACGAATTCACTATGGTGAGGACCCCGACAACATTGATTCTGAATGCACTTACATCAGAAGTAATACAGTAGGCTTATGCTCATGGTAACGGCTATCCAATCATACAGACGTATTTGGCATCCAATATGTGGAGATGCTTACTGAAGACACAAAATTGAAGACCAGCTAGAAGACATCACTATACAAAGTTAAAATGCTTTCTTTCAAAATATGGCCCACTCACTGAACTAATGACCACTATATATTCTGGCTGTGTCTCTCATGGCCAGAATATATGGGTACAAAAACTAAAGGTTTGAAATGGAGGTGGCATTCATTGTTTTCCTCCTTGACTGTGGGCTTTGCTAGCTTATAGATCTTAATACACAAGAAAGATTTTTTTCATTAGGGTCAATAATAATGATTTCAATTAATTCTGAGTTGACATGAACACTGATTATTTCTGGTGCTGTTTATCACTGAATGTACGGGCAAAATAGAAAGAAGGAAAGGAAGGAAGGAAGGAAGGAAGGAAAGAAGGAAAGAAGGTAGGAAGGAAGGAAGGAAGGAAGGATGGAAGGAAGGAAGGAAGGAAGGAAGGGAGGGAGGGAGGGAGGGAGGGAAGAAGGAAAGAAAAAAGTAGGAGGAGAGGAAGGAGAAGAAGAAGGAAAAGAAGGAGGAGGAGAAGAAATAGAGGAAGAGGAAGAACAAGAAGGGAAGGAGGAGTGGGAGGTGAAAGAAGACAGCTGCTAAAGCAACTGATCCTGATTATCAAAGGGATAAGACTGGTGCTATACTTCACAATCAGGAAGAAATTTGTCTGAAACACAAAGGATCCTTTGGAATACAGAAGAACCCCTTATTTCTTCTATGTTTAGCGATAACGATGATAGCAATTCTAAACAAGAAGGAGCCATGGGTTCAAACCTTCAAAAAAAAAAAGAAAAGTTTTAAGAAACCTCCCTACCTAAAGTACCTTACCAGGTAAAAGTAATAAAATGCTGACTGAGAGTAAAGGGACAAGAAATGATACTGTAGAAATGAAGCCACCCATTAATAAGCACAACATTGTGACCAGTGACAGAAAAGATGACTAGAAACTAATTAAATTATTTTCCTGTGTTAAATATATATTCATGAATAATGCCATTTTCTTTCCATGTGTTATTGCAGTAACTTGCATTAGCTCTTTTAACAGATAATCAATAAATTAATTATGGATTAGTTCAATGAATTAACACAGTAAAGATCTGTTCTTTACTTGTGTGATCAGATACCTATGCACTTTGTTAAGCAGCTCTGGCTTTCCTTCAACCAGAGATTCAAGAATCCAAGCTGCTTCCATCTTGAGGCTCCACCATTCAGTGACTTAGAGTTCCACTCTCCTCTCCTCACTGCCACAAGGGTAAAGGGCATGAAAAATCAGAAGACTGTGCATCTCACAGTGAAATGGTTCAGCCTTCATGGATGAACAGACATGGGTACATCAGATTTGCCAAGAAATATGGAACAGAGGCATTTGTTTCTCCTCAGATGGCTTTCTTAAGAGTTCTGAGCATGCTGAAATATCACGTACTAGAAATTCTGTAGTAATACAATACTTCCTTGGTGTTAGCTTTGAATGTGTGTTCGCTGGGCACATGACTGCTAGATGTTTAGCATTTCAGCTTGGTTTGCGGTCCACACAAGTTTCCTCAGGCTACCTAACTGCCTTCAAAATAAATCTCCTCCTGCTAAAACCACTAGAGTGAGCTCTGCTGTTTGCACTCCTGAATGACTCATGTCTCAAATGGTGAACTATCATACATCGTGGCAATTTAGGAAAGGTGGTATTTTCAAGCAGTGAAATTTTCTTTTAATTTTTAAAATCATGTTCAAAGTTGGTGAAACTTAAATTCTAATTCTTAGAGCCAATAAAAAGAGGGATGGGACAAGAGACCACTCCCTTCTCAAGCAAAAGTCATTTGAAAAAGACAGTGTCCATTTTCCTCATGAATGTTAGATGTGTTATTTTCAATTTTATTATTATTAATAATAACCCTCTGACAACTCCTTCTATTTATCTTCTAGTTTTCATTTTTTTTCCTTTTTCACAGATTGCTTATAAAACCAATTTTCTTCTCAAATACGTTTTATCATAAATAAATTCTATAGAATACCATGTGTGCTGTGAGTTCAACCTTTCTATTTTAATTTGTATGACGATATAGCTGGAAAGAGCTTTAGAAATGACTGACTCTATGTCCTCACATTATAGACACTGAGACCTAAAGAGAGAAAATGTTAATTGTCTAAGGTCAGTAATGTTTGGTAAAGAAAGCTCAGTTCAAAACCCCATCTCTTAGCATCTAACTCAATGACTTTTCTTTTCTTTCTTTTTCTTTTTTTTTTCTTAAGATTTATTTATTTACTTGAGAGAGAGGCAGAGGTGGGGTGAGGAGAAGCTCAAGCAGACTTCCCTTTGTGCATGGACCCTGATGTGAGACTTGATCTCAGTACACTGAGATCATGACCTGAGCTGAAACCTAGAGTTGGACACTTAACTGACTAAGCCACCTGGGCGTTTCCTAAGTCAATGACTTTTCAATGTCCTTCCTGTCCTATCATAATAGTCACTGCTCTATAACTCACAATTATATGTCTCACATTATAATCCATATTCCCTCAAAGGCACAGAGCCTAAGATTCATAATTAATGCCAGTGTTAAAAAGGTGTTCTGTCAAATAATTGCTAAAAATACAACTCAAAAGTTTACCCTTATTTGGGTTCAGGTTGTGATTATTCTGTGTTCTACATTTCCCTCACTCCATTAACTCCACTCTTCAAATACCATTTTCCTTGCATTCTCATTGTCTTAGTTAAATGTGTATGTCAATATGAAGAAGCAAGCTTTCCCACTAAATTAATTAGTCTCTGTGATATGTTTTTTAAAGATATTTAATGTATTCCTGTGAGTGACTTTGCTTATACTTTGCTAACAGACATCAGAGTTGATCATGCATAACTAATTCCAGAGATACATTAATTATCCTACTTAAGTTGCATGCCCAGATATATCAATATTCCTTTCCTCCAAAAAATTGCTGTTTTCATGAAAACTATCTATTAATATGCTTTTTCTCAGAATGTGAATTTCTGCCCTGGTCTCATGTATTGGTAATTAAGTGATACAACAAACCATATTTAAATATGAAAAAAGTAATAGAGGTAAAGATCTAAACACATTTTAAAGGGGTTAGAAACCACTGGATTCACAAAAGTGAAGTTGAAAGATAAATCAATGATTAAAGACCTAGTTCTTGGGCGCCTGGGTGGCTCAGTGGGTTAAAGCCGCTGCCTTCAGCTCAGGTCATGATCCCAGGGTCCTGGGATCGAGGCCCACATCGGGCTCTCTGCTCGTCAGGGAGCCTGCTTCCTCCTCTCTCCTCTCTCTCTGCCTGCCTCTCTGCCTACTTGTAATCTCTCTCTCTGTGTCAAATGAATAAATAAAATCTTTAAAAAAAAAAAATAAATAAAGACCTAGTTCTTGTCCTGGAGAATCATTGGCTTATACCCAGCCCCATTATATTCTCTTTATTTCAAAAATGTTTTTATTCACGGAATACTTTCTTCAAATGAAAGTACACTTCAAATCCCAACATGTAAAGGAAGGGAAAACTGAGTCACTCTGGATGAAGTCCCTGCCTGATCAGAGCCTTCTCCTCAATTCCCATGCTGAACTTTGATGTTTGATGGTGTTTAGGGGAACACAGGAGACTCCACAGAGCACAGTTTGAAGGGAAAAGAAACTTGACACTGAAAGGCATTTTAGAGATAATCTTGTCTAGACATAAACAAACAAACAAACAAACAAAAACTCCTTCTGCTTGAATTAGAGCAAAAGAAGGCAGCCAAGGTCATATAAACTCATCATCACCCGTGAGGGGAGCACTACTTCTGGGTACTCTCTCAGACATTAAAGGCATTCTTGACCACAAGCACCAGACTGACTCAGTTTTATTCATGAGGCTCCATGAAACATTTGGATATGTGCCTAGCATATTTGGTACTTATATCCAAACATTAGCAGTTTAGGATTTTACCTCATCAGTCTTCTGTTAAGTATTTACTGAGAAGCGGAGTGAGACTTTTATTAGGGAAACAGCAGATACAAACTGAAATTTAACGGGATTTAGTTTCCAATTATATTGCTGCTAAAAAAATATTTGTTGCTCTACTGGGTGATAAATACTAAACACCAGAAAGAAATAATCACTGAAACTTCTAAAAACAGATATTTTTATAGTCCATGGTCATACATATGACTATTCACTATATTATGTTTTAAAAGTTTTTACCAGCTGACTACTTTTTTAAATTTTAATTCCAATATATTTAATACACAGTATTATATTAGTTTCAAGTGTACAATATAGTGATTCAGTACTTCCATACAACACCCTGTGCTCATCACAATGCAATCCTTCATCCCTATCACCTATTTCACCTGCCTCCCTCCTCACCTCCCCTATGGTAACCATCAGTGTTTGTTCTCTATAGCTAAGAATCTGTTTCTTGGTTTGTGTCTCTCTCGTCTTTTTCCTTTGTTCATTTTATTGTTGCCGTTGTTTCTTAAATCCCACATGGGAGGAAATCATATGATATTTGTCTTTCCCTGATTGACTTATTTCACTCTAGTTCCATCCACATAGCTGCAAATGGCAAGATTTCATTCATTCTTTTTTTTTAAATATTTTATTTATTTATTTGAAAGAGGTAGAGAGCACAAGCAGGCAGAGAGGCAGGCAGAGAGAGAGGGGGAAGCAGGCTCTCTGCAGAGCAGGGAGCCCAATGCGGGACTTGATCCCAGGACCCTGAGATCATGACCTGAGCCAAAGGCAGCAGCTTAACCCACTGAGCCACCCAGGAGCCCAATGTCATTCTTTCTTATGGCTGAGTAATATTCTACCGTGTATGTGTGATCTATATGTATATGTGGTGTGTGTGTGTGTGTGTGTTTGTATATATACATACCACACATACATATAGTATCCCACTGTATATCACATATATATGATATGTATATATCATATATATAGTATTTATAACTATATATACATATAGCATATCATCTTTATCCATTCATTTATTGATGTACACTTGGAATGCTTTCATAATTTAGCTATTATAAATAATGCTGCAATAAACATAAGAGCACATGTAACCCTTTGAAACACCTACTCATTTTGACTAAGGTTTATGGTCACTGTAGTCATGCAATTATGTTCTTCTAACTGTTCTGGTAAAGCCAATGTCTTGGTAAACTGACTGGTTGTTTGGATTCCTGTTGCCACAGCTACATAGAAACCCAAAGTGTCCTTCTTTGCTTTTAGTTCATTTGCATTTCCTCCCATGTGGTGCCACTTCACCCTTCATTTCAGGGTTAATTCTGTCCAGATTCAGACTAGCTAAAATCCAGACTTAGTTGAAAGCAATGTAAGGAACTTTGGATCAGTACTAATGAGACTGACCACCAAGCCTACTTGACTGAGGGTTCATACATACCAGTGCTAGTAAAAGAGCCCCTTCTTAGTTCAAGAATATTGACTCAGCAACACTGTGAATTCATTTCCTTGTGCCTGGATCCCTATGATAAGCTATCATTTTTTCCCAGACACCACCTTGGGTTTTGGACCGCATGTCAAGCTGTAAAGGCATGCCAAGTACTAGGACTCTTCCCGATATTAAAGGACTAGATAAACCTGTGGAAGAAAATCCTCAGCATCTCAGCATTATAAGGAAATAATGAAAATGATGTTTTGGCAGAGAACGTAAACAAATATCTAGTCTTTCATTCAACAAAGTAATTCAGTAGGTACCAAATACCTGTTACATGCCAGTCATTGTTTTAGGCACTGAAGATAGAATAATAACAACACAAATTAAATCTCTGTCTTCATAAAACTTACATTAAAATGGGTAGGCAAAGCATAATGATATAGATAAATAATAAATAATGATAAATAATGATATAGAGGATAAGATCAGGTAATGAGATATAAAGAAAAATAAATCATAGTAAAGAGATAGTGAGTGACATCGGCTCTTTTGATACAAAGATATTTCTGAGAAAATAGCATTTAAACAGAAATTTGATTTATGCAAGTCTCTCTCTCTCTCTCTCTCTCTCTCTCTCTCTCTCTCTCTCTCTCTCCCTCTCTTTTAAACTAAGCTCTAGAAACACAGGGCTCAACATAAGGACAAACATAGCCAAACCATGACCCAGTGACTTCTCAAGATGTGTCCAGGTGGTCTGCTGTCTTGAGGTATGAAAAATATCTACTAAGAGGAGAGCTTAAAATACTTGACTTCATCAAGATAGGAATTCCTTCTATCCTTCGACACCCTCCTTGTTAGGCCAGCAGTTCTTTTCTAGATAGTGTCCATACTCTTTCCCAGGAGCTGATGGTTAAGTCAGATATATCCAAAGCTAGGGAACCTGGATTATTGTTCATAAGAAGGCTAAGATAAATAGAAGAAAGTTCACAGGCTCAGATACAGTTAAGGGAGATGTCTACTTCTAGCAGCCTCAACATTATCTGCTGGTTCCCTAAGGTTTTAGATACTAATTGCAGTATCTCTGGAGTTCTCTGATTTGTTTGTTGCTATATCCCCAAGAATATAGCCCGGCAACAAGTTTATGAATGGTACTCAGCAAATATTTGTTGAATGAGTGAGTATGAAAGGACACCGGCACTAAATCTGTAAGTTTCACAATAGTTGGCAATCTGATCAATTGCATTCACCAACTATTCCTTGCATAAAATAATACGTTCAATAAACTTTATTAGGTGAATGACACTCTCCTAGATCTTTCTATTTTTTTCCCTCAGGAAATACAGCCACTTACTTGTTTTCAGTTATAACCTCTAAGGTCTAAATCTATAACTGTAATATTCCTTATTCTCTTTGGTCAAGCGTCTTGAAATCATCTCTTAATTGAACAAAACACTTCAGCTAAGCATTCTCCTTACAACCAACCTGAGCATATTGACAAATGGTGTTTATAACTTTCTTCTAATCCATCATTCATTCCAAATTTCTAGATTACATAAAAATCCCCATCACTTCTAGGCTCACAAAGCTGACTCATCTTTGGTTTCTTTGTCTCCTTCCCCCCCCTATATCGAATTGAATATAAAGTTGTGCCAAATCTTCTTCCACAAATATATTATGCCACAAGTATTAACCATGTACTTATGACCTGCAAGACACTGACATAAAAACTATCTCTAATATCAATGGGCTTACAAACTCATTAGGAGAATGTTTTAAGCAGACACATGGTTAATATGCTACAGAATAAAGAGATTTCCACACAAACATGCAAACACAGTGTGTTCACACAAAGTAAAGTATCCTGTTGTAAAAGGTCAAAGGAGGCTATGCCTATTTTCACTTTTACAAAAATATATTATGGAGAAAGACTTTTAGCAAATGTCAGTGGGGCTGACAATGTAATAAGATGTTCCTTAAATAGCATGTGACCACAACGTAGGCAGTGTAGGCTGCAGTTACTATACAATAGGCAGGTGAGAGAGTGATACATTTCAATCATACTAAACAAGATTCATCTATAAAATCCATCAATGTTTATAATACACATTGGAGAGGAAAGAAGTTAAAGTCAAGGATTAAAGTCCACTGGGAAGGTTTATCTAATATATACATAAACTAAGGTGGTTAGCATAAGAATAAACAGAAAATAGCTTAAAGAGATACTGCAGAAATTCATTCTGTCATACTTAGAACATATCTTGATTTGGAAAAGAAATCAATGATTTGGTGGCACACAAAGTTCTTTCATGATATTATCTCATTTGGGTCCTCACAAAAACTTTATGAGATAAAAATGATGTAGCTTCCTTTTATTAAAGAGTAAACTAAGACTAAGTGATGTAAATAATTTGTCCAGTGTCCTAGTAGATAATCTAGTGGCAAAGTAGGAACTTTGGCCCATGTAGCCTGTTCTAGCCTGTGTTCTCTTTCTTTAAAAGCTTAGGAAGATGGTAATTGAATTTATCAAGAATATCAGAATTTATCACTTTTAATTTCCACAGTCCAAGAAGAAAAGGAGTCTTAGCTCTAAGTGGCTCGTTCTAAATAAGTGTATTGTCTGCGGTGATCTATTTATTTAATCCATGTCAGAAGATATGAGCTGTGCCAATTACTAAGAAATTTTCAACCCCAAACCCATCCTTGTGTGGCTGGGAAGCTGGGCCTGAGACCAGTTTCTACCTGCACGGCTTTTCCCTGACAGATTCTGACAACAGAAGGTGCTAGAGAGAGCCTGCGGGCTTGGAAGAGGAAGCCAGACCAGGCTCCTGGCTTTTTTTGTTTTCCTGAGGGATCTCGGTCAGCTTGCGGTTCCCGTGAGTAGCACTTCAGCAAAGCCTTGTCCCCATGATGGCACCACAAGTTCCCATAGCAGCAGGGTCCCATTCTCAGAAGTCTGAGTCCTAGACCCAGGAGGCCCCTCCTCTGGGCTCAGAGACACCAGCTGCAGAGGACCTGAGTGCTCTCCCTCTCAAGTCAGAGCTGCAGATCTACAGGATCCCCCACACCCTTTTCCTTCCCTCACCTGCAGGGGTGGCAGTAGCTTCCAACAGTTGCCACCTCTCCTACACCTTAGACTTCTTCTTTTACTCTTTCAGTAGTTGGCAATGTTGTACCTAATTACAATTATGTATGTTACATCTTTTCTGTGAAATTACTGATAATGGGTTACGTCTCTGCCTGGACCCTAATGCATCAAGTTTCCAAGACTTCCCTACCAATCAAATATCTAAAGAGGACTTCCATTGCCTCTTGCTAACATCTCTAAATATTAAGTATATACCAAAAAATTTACCCATCCTAAATAGTTCTTATTATTCTTTACATACAAAGCCCCTTATCCTCCAAGATAATAAATTCCTTCTGGCTTATCTGTATATTATTTTAGAATCCCTTCTTTACACCTTGCTCAAACTCTATTATCTATCATTTTCTTTCCTTCTCTTCCTTTCTTTTATCTATCTGTCTCTCTTGGTTTACAATTTCTACTCATTCTAATCATTTCTGTTTTATAAAAATCACATAAATAATATGTTATATAAATATATAATATAAATCATATTTTAGGTTACGTAAATCATAATCTACTTCTATAGCAAAACAATGCAATATGAATGGTATTCTACTTTTTTTTTTAAGATTTTATTTTTTGACAGAGAAAGACACAGTGAGAGAGGGAACACAAGCAGGTGGAGTGAGAAAGAGAGAGAGAAGCAGGCTTCCTGCAGATCAGGAAGCCTGATGCGGGGCTCGATCCCAGGATCCTGGGATCATAACCTGAGCCGAAGGCAGATGCTCAATGACTGAGCCACCCAGGTGCCCTGGTATTCTACTTTCAAAAGAAGAATATTTTCATCCTAGTGTTTCCTAAAAGTGACAAATCGAAAACAACCTAAATATCTAACATTAGGAAAGTGTTGAAGTGAAATTGATTTTTCATTAAGTGGAATATTATATGTATAATAAAAATCTTATTTACGAAGAAATCTGGTGATATGAAAAAATTATTATGATGATATCAGGTGATCAAATAAAGATATAATATATAACTATGACCTGATCTCAACTACTTAAGAATGCATAGAATAAAAATGTGGAAAAATTTAAAATATCAATAGCGATTGCCTCTAGTTGGGTTATGTATAATTTCTTTCTGACTTCCATAAACTTTTATAATCAGGAAAAGAAATAGAAAAAAAACATATTAAATTAAAAAAGGAAACTGATTCTCATATCATTTTCCTTATAAGTCATTATCATTTCCCACTTTCTCTCATAAGCTCACATGGTCCTCAGAGAAATTTTTGTCTATTACACTCAAAATATACTCAAAGTTCCTCATGTTGTCCTTTGAGTGCAGTAGTGGTGGCAAACAAATTTTGTCAGATGGAGTTATTTCTCTAGCCATTATCTGCTGACTTTACATATAAATTTCCAAGATGAGATCCTCATCAATGTAGGGTGTTGAAGGACACAAAATTAGAGCCAGAAGCCATGGACTTTAGTTCTGGGTCTGACACTTTCTAACGATGTAACTTTAGACAGATCATTTAAGTTTTCCAAGCCTTATTTCCTTATCTGTAAAGATATCTTTATTGAGACCTCACAGGATTATTGAGACAGATTACATTTGCTGTTAACATGCTACAGAAACTATAAAAGTCATACTAAAAGTATTTTCTTTTGAAATAATTTTCCTTCTAGGACTACTTCATCCAAAACTCTTAAAACTGTATCATTCCCCAAGCCCTTTAAATTTTGATACAGGGTTCCTGGGTGGCTCAGTGGGTTAAGTCTCTGCACTCTGCCCAGGTCATGATCTCAGGGTCCTGGGATAGAGCCCCGCATCGGGCTCTCTGCTCAGCAGGGAGCTTGCTTCCCCCTCTCCCTCTGCCTGACTTTCTGCCTACTTGTGATCTTTCTCTCTGTCAGATAAATAAATAAAAATCTTTTTAAAATAAATAAATAAATAAATAAATTTTGATTCAAATGCTCTTTTTCTGTAAACAGCCATCATAATACTATATTGTGAGTACAAATGAATTACAAATGAATGGGTTTTAGTTTTTGGTTTTGAGTTTTTGTATATTCATTTTTGCTGTTGTTTTTCCTTTTGGGGATCCTCTCTCTCTCTCTCTCTCTCTCTCTCTCCTTTTCCTTGCTGTGGAATTTAGGTGCATCATCTAAACCTACAAGATGACATCCATAAACAAGACAAAACATTTACCTAAGATGAAGGGCTGTGTCCTACAAGTAGACTTCCCAATGAAGCAGATTCCTGGAAGGTCTATCTTGCTATAATATATCTTAATTGATCACCATTAGCATGTCATTTTAATGGTCTCATTATTCTGACCTTCCTCTATTTGGAATTCTGAATTTCAAGAAGAACATATTTCACAAGGCAGCTTTCACAAACATGTTAGGGGAATACATGGCGGCTTTTGTTGCCAATCCTATTTTCATACCTGCGTTACATTATTTAGAGAAACTGTTTTCAATATTAACACATGATAATTGGACTTCATCAATATTCAATTATTTTTATATTACCTACTTGACATTCAAATTGTTATCATGATTTTGATGATATGGAGATCTCTTAGGAGCAGATTATCTCCTGAGCATTCCATAAAGAACTGTATTTGTGGAGGTTAAGATGAAGTTAAGAATGCATTTCTGTTTTCCTACTTTAGGCATAAACTCACAAAATTAAAGCTGTGAAAGCTCTTAGTAATTATGCATCTATATCAAACTTCTTCTCAATACCAAAATTCTTTCAACTGTGTCTCAGATGGGGTCATGTCTTATGCCTTCGACTGCATCTCAGATAGGGTCCTGTCTTGAATATTTCGTAGAATACTCCTTGAGATGGAGTATACACACACATCAACGAAGTCTCTTCTTTTTAATGGATGGATCTAATTCCTTCATTTAAATATCGATCATCCTCTAATGCAAACCTGTGAAGGGGGATAGATTAGATGAGTCGAGGCATTTACTGCCCACAAAGTGTCAAAGGATGACTTGGTACTCATCTCTACTACAAGACTTACCATACTCTACCGCATAATGTGATACTGTACCATCCCTCCAAATGGAGTATATATTTCATGAGAGTATAGTCCATGTTTTATTCATTTCCATACTCAGAACTGAATAAATGCTAATTAACAAATGAATAATAAATGAATGGGAGGCATAATAGCACCATGATTTGTTGAGATAATTCTTTATATTGAACTGAGATAAATTACCCTTTGACTTTGACTTGCCTAGTTTTATCTTCTGAAACTACACAGCATAAGCATTCCCCATTTTTCCAAATTCAACCTACTGATCATAGATAGCTTACAATACATGCTATTCTTCTACCAACTAAATATCCTCTCTCTCTTTATCTGTTCTCTGTACCTGATAATTTACTGACCCTTAACCGTATTGATTATCCTTCTCTGGACACATTTTAGCTTGCCAACATCCTGACTTATCAAGGAATAAAAAAGAAACACGGGAGAGTATTAAAATGTTTCCCTCCACACAAAAAGAATGCTTTATTTGCGAACTTAAAAAAATGTTTTTAGCTGAGAAAGTAGCCTAAAAATGGAAAATAAAAAAGTCTCTATTGCAGGGGAAAAAAAATAGTGAGATAGAGGACCTAGGTCTTTTCCCTGACGTTAACATAGGTTATTTACCCTCCACTTTTGACTTGTTGGTTTATACATTTTATATCCTTAAAATGTATTTCCATGCATTTTCTCCTATTTAGATAAGAGTAAGGCACTTATAATGACTGAATTTCTGTCAAGGTAGTGTTTGAGATTCTTCGCCTTACACTCCATTAATTTCAAAAACATGTTTAGTCCTCACTGATATTTGGTTTCTAGGGGTTGAAAGAGTTTTGAGGGATTTCAGTGTGAGACTTCAATGAAATAGTATAATTGTTACTTTCATTATTTACAGATACATTCCAAGCTAAGTCTGGTGGAACCATAAAGGTACCATTGAACCTAATATTGCAAATCAAATAAGCATCAGATAAGACCTTTACAATTCTCTGGTCCCATAGCTGCACCTTTTCCTATACGGAGGGATCCTTTCAGTCTATGAAATACTCCTTCTCTGTCAAGTTTCTTCTCATCTATATTAAAAGGTAGTGGATTTTCCTTTTGCATGTGGGTCTCTTCATAAGATAAATTCTTAAACTTATAGATTGACAAATACTAAAAAGAAAAAACTCATTTGAGGAAATTTTTTCACTTTGCAATGGGAATAAGAACAATTAATTGACTATTTTCATTATATCTCTGTGGGGAAAAAAAAAGATTATGTAAGTAGCCAAAGAGTATTTATGTTTATGAAAGATTTATAATATCGATCAAGTTGTGGAATTTTCATTTTTGTTTTGTAGCCTTGCCATGGAGTAGTATAATAGCCTATTCTATCACTGTGGTTGATGGGAAACCAAGAAGACAGGATAACTAGAGTATTTCCTTCACATTCAGGCATTGCGAGCTGCAGAGGAGCCATTATATTTATAATATTCATTTATGGGTGTATCAAAACACTGTTTCATAAACATGCTCCATACACTCATTCTATTTTTTTCCCCTGTGTGCCACTGTAAGCAGTCAATTTCAAAAACAAAACAAAACAAAAAGATCAACTTTATTCAGGGAAACACAAGTGTTTGATTTTTACAAAAGTAGAAATGTGGCTTAACAGATCCATGCTTGCCACGTTTAAAAATGGGTATGACTTGCAGGGAAATGGGAAATGGAAATACGAAAGGTGATAAATAAACTTGATAATAACCTTCCCAATAGGAAAAACAGATCTATCAAAGCTGTTCAAATGAAGCATTTTAAATGCAAAAAGGACTGATATGGAGAACACATCCTTTATACATGAAAAAAATCAAGGTATGTTAAGAAATAAAATTCAAACTTCACAGGTGCACATTTCTCTAGAGAATGAGTCAGTAGATGTGACAGAGACATAACAGAAGATCTGAAGCATTTTATCTTTCTCCATCATAGGTGATTTTGATCCATCATTAAAAATAGAGTAAATTTGCATGAATCTAAAACAAAATCCTGACTGATAAAATGCAGCTTAATATTTGTATTACAAAGTGTATACGGTAATATTACTCCTCACTGAGATCCAGCTCTGAGACAGGGCAACCCAACTACCATCTTCGACAGTTGGTCCCAGTCAAAAATATAAAATTTATTGACTAATATCTCTTCTTTTTGCATAATGCATCCTTTAAATCCTCTCCATTTACCAGTAGTTAAATGGTTAAAGAATGTTAAGAATCAAAGTGCTGGTAGGTTAAGCTATGTTGATCCTACCTCTTCCACTCACTTAGATAAACAATTCAGGGCAAATCTTTCTTCATCTCAGTTACCTTTCCTGCATCTCCCTAATCCAGTTGTAAAGAAAAAAAATATGGGAAAGAGTAAATTTACATATATAATTCACTGGAGGCATCAGTAAATAAATCAGTAAATAAATAAATGTGAATATTTTATTATGCTTTTAATTTTTATAGTGTTTTAGTACCTTATTAGAAGGAAAGCAGGTGATAGGTCTCTGGTAATTAATTGACCTCCCAGCTTCCTCTTTTGCTTCTTATATCCAAGCCAAGTTTGTTCTTCAGGCCACCAATAGATTGATTTTCTTTCAAGACATTTTTATTTAAATTAATACCTTCTTCCCAAAACCTTTACTGGTAACCCATTAATTGCCAATTAGAATTGGCAGTAAAGGTGCTACCTGAAACATTTTTGATCATTCCATCTAAGAAAGTTTTATTTGATGCTAGCTAGTGATAGTATTTAGTAAAGAGGGACTATATCTCTGTAGAAGGTATATGTATCCTATGAGAGTGGGGACTACATCTGTCTTTTTCACGGTTCAAAGCCTAGCACAAGATCTGGTAATTCACATGTTTCTCGAATGAATGAATGAATGAATGAATGAATGAATATTCTGGTAAGGAGATAAATGCCAAACCCTCTTCACAGAAAGAAGTTAATTAGGAATTGCAGTTACAGGTTTAAATAGTAAACATTTGTTATTTTTGACTTGCAGCATATTTTCCTCTTTCTTTTTTTTTTTTTTTTTTTAAAGATTTTATTTTATTTATTTGACACAGAGAGAGAGACCACAAGCAGTGAGAGAGGCAGGCAGAGAGACAGGGAGAGGAGGAAGCAGGCTCCCCGCTGAGCAGAGAGCCCGATGCGGGCCTCGATCCCAGGATGCTGAGATCATGACCTGAGCGGAAAGCAGAGGCCTCAACCCACTGAGCCACCCAGGCGCCCTCCTCTTTCTTTTAATAAAAGCACCTTGATTTTCATTTAAGGAACTAGGAACTACCTCTACTATATTGCAAATGATCTTGGAGGCAAGGCCAACAAATGGACCCCTTCCATGATGGGGAGAGTGTTGCCTGACAAAGCTGGGTCAATCACGTAGTCCAAAGGACTACTCTGTTTTCTTTTTCTTTTTGAGTATTTGGTGTTAATTCTTTAAAGGCTGCCCACCACGTTACTAATAAATTGTTTTTAGTCTAAGTTAACCAAGTAGGTTTCTGTTTTTTTTTTTTTTTTTTAAAGGATTTTATTTTATTTTTTAATTTGACACAGAGAGAGATTACAAGTAGGCAGAGAGGCAGGCAGAGAGACAGGGAGAGAAGGAAGCAGGCTCCCCGCTGAGCAGAGAGCCCGATGCGGGCCTCGATCCCAGGACCCTGGGATCATGACCTGAGCCGAAGGCAGAGGCTTTAACCCACTGACCCACCCAGGCGCCCAGGTTTCTGTTTCTTATGATCAAACAATCCAGTCAATATACTACCAATTATGATTAATATATAACGGATTTGGTTAGGAAAGTAGTTGTATGGATACAATACAAATTAAGATTAGAATATCAATACCAGTGTGGTGAGCTGACATTGTTTGTATCAGCCATATTGAAAGGAAATGATGAGGTATGTTTATTGTTAAAAATTCCTCTGGTTCAACTCAATTGAACATCTTCCTCCAAGTCTGGCAATACATGAAGGATGGAAACCTTGAACACTGAACCATACTGCTCTCTGACAGACAAGCAGATGTCTGTCACTGAACCTATTACAACCACTCTTAATCCTAGCCAAGAGGTCCTTAGTTCTTGGCGGTTGATTCACAAGCAATGAATCTGCCTGGAAATTAATGAATCAGCTTCTGGCAATGGAGCTTCCTCCCTCTGCAATTACCTTGACATCTCCTTCCATACAGATCCCCCAAACACTACTCTGCAAGCTGAAGTGTGTTTTGTAGAGGTCAAAATAATTTATAACAAATGGTGTCATAGAAAATGTTATTTAGGAAAAGAAAAAAGGAGTCTTATCAGGCAAATTCTACCACAAGACTTTCTCAAGCTATTGGTGCAAATTTTTCACTTCAAAGATAGAGATGAATTGTTTGATAAAAAGTGTATACACACCTCAAAGATATTCAAAATTAAATTACACATTTCCCCAATTCTCATTTTTCTCATTTTCTTAAGAAGCCCTTGAATTCGAGCTCTACTAATATAACATTTGGAAATTCTTCTATTACTCACAGACTTTCCATCTAAGATGAGGCAGTTGGGGAAAAAAGCAAGGAATCTATTCCATTTCCATTTCTGAATTTACTTGCCAAGGATCCATGCCTCTTTCTGTCAGATTAGCCTATCTTTGTTCTCCTTCCCTCGATTAGGATGCATTAATTATGGACAGTAAAAGAAGACTTTACAACTCTCTTTTTTATCAGTGTTAGAAGAATCCTGTGTATAGCACAGAAAGGCTGGTGAATACCACTATTATGTCACCAAAGTTTGTTCAGCAATTGGCACACTACTTAAATTTTTTTTTCTCTAAAAATTCAACTGATGATATTCTGGCCATTTAGTGGCAGAATACAGAACAAGGCAGGCATTTCAATCATCCAAATGAAACACAAGTAAAAATAAAGTGAAAATATAAGAGATGAATATTGTCCCGAGCTTTAAAAAATATAGACAATATTTTTTAAACTTGAATTGCTGCAAGTATGAAGACATAGCATATTATTAACCATTCACTTAGATCTGTAAGAAAACCAAGATCCTTCCAAAATCCAGAATGTGAAATCTCTTCAGGCATCTGTTTATGAATTGGCTAAATATGGGATCCAATGTGTATGATAAAGGTTAGAGGTTGGAGGGTGTGGTAAGCCTCCAGAATCTTCATCATGTATAAATTTTAGTGTTATATAAACCTACAAATATGGTTTATAATCATTCAGCAGTAAGAAATAAAAATATGCATCAAAATAGTACCCAATTCGAATGCATAACATTTTCATTTGGTTGATGTCAAAGGAAGCACAAATGGTCCTTTGAATCCTCTGCCCCATAGCCTCTTCAGGTAGAAGAAGAAAATGAACTAGAGAACTGGATTAATAATGCATTTCTATCAACAAGTTACATACATCATTGCAGATTCCTATGGAAACTCCATGTGTCTGTTCTTTAACAAGGATGGGAAGAGACTGCTATCATTTCTATTACATTTCTATTTCTATTTCTAGTACATTTCTATTATAGTTAATTACCAAACAATATGTCCCTGGGAATCAGCAGCCTCTCACACTAACTCAGGTGTATTTTCTAAATGGTTACTCTTGTGACCCACAGTTTCATGAAACACGTCAGTAATAATATGTGGAGAAGGAGTTTGGAGCTCCAGTGTACATGTGGATTAAAACTTCTGCTTTACAGACATGCTGACCTCTTAAAGGCATGGATGGCAGGGCACCTTTTCCTCTCCCTCATGTTTTGGAGAGGTAAGAGGGCATCTAAAGTAGGGGTGAGGGCTCTTCCTGCCTTGAACCTCCACAAGGGCATCCATGGACAAATCTGAGTGATTCTAGAATCAATTTCAATTCCTTGAATACCTGTACCTGTATCTTTTTGATATCAGTGTCCTTGAGGACTAGTAACTAAGTATGCATTATATTTTTCTTACAGTTATCTTTCTTATTATTATTGTTTCTTCCTTTTACTATTTTTCCTTCTGTGGGAGATCTAAGCCATTGGTTCCAAGCACAAAGATCTCCCTAAGAAATTCCCTGTGAAGACTCTCCATGCTATCTCATCTTCCTAAAGTTAGATCAGATGAGACCCTGGGCAGATTCCTCAATCCAATTGGAGATTTAATTAAGTGACCTTCAGGAAATTTCCCATTCAAAGATGCTATGCCTTTATGAACTTATCCTTAATCATCTTTTATAAAATCAATTAACTTCATCTTTTTCTATATTTGCCAGCTAGCAACACTATGTATGACCTTGACCACAACAGGCCTGACTGAGTAATAAAGAGTTCAGCATTGCCAGAACTGGAAAAACAATTGACAGTGCATAGCCTATTGAAGCAGAAGGAGCACTGTCATTTCTGTCTGGGAGGGCAGGCACATTAAAACATAAAGGCTAATCCATGGGCTCACAAAGCCCCACTAATCCTTGCAAACCATAAGCTGCTTTGCAAATTTTATCATAAACTTGCAAAGCTTGTTTGCAACTCTCTAAAAATCACAGAATCACTGAAATGTTTGGTTGGAGGACCCAGTAAGGTCATTCACTAACAGGGTTCATGAACTTATCTCTAGTCAGCTCTCCTTGAAGCATTTCTAACAGAGGAGAAGATTCTCTTAGTCTTGAATTTCTCAGGGGAAAGACAATCCATAGCCTCTTTTGTAGTTCTTTCCTGTTTGAAAACACTGCAAAGTATAGAAATTCTTGTTAAATTACACCTGTGTTAGAAAAAAGTGAACTTTTTAAAAATTAAATAAGGCAAGACCCCACTGAGTTTAGAAGAAAAATAAATCTCATAAAACTGATCAAAAGAAACACAGTAAGCCATATCTGCCATTTTTTCCTCAACTCTTATGTCAAACATTTGACAATGTTCTGATGTGAGAGAATTCTAACTATATAGCACATGAAGTTTTTGTTATTTGGTCCCTGACTATCTTTCCAGCCTTACTTCTTACTATTTGACTATGCTTTCAATTATTACATTTCAAACCAGCCAATACCAGTTGTACTGATGGTACCTGAGGTTAACAACTTTTATTCTCCAATCTGTAAAACTATCATTGCCCCTTAAGATCCATTTTACCCCTCGTGAGGCTTCCCTGGCCTCACTTCAATTCTCTGCCTAAATCATCTCCAAGCACAGTCCTTTTTACATACATCTATCCATTGTTCTGATAGAACACATCAAAAATACATGATTAATTTATCATATTTGTCCTATGTTAAGTCTATTCTCCTTTAACTTAGGAATCAGATCTTATTTTCTTTTGTATTATTGTGTGGCAAATGATTTGTCCTAAATGACATTGGTTAAATTCAGTGTGAGTTGTATACCTGTCAGTTATGGAGATAAAAAGTATTTAGTTTGATTTGTTATAAATATTCTTCCAAAAGTTTTTAGTGTCATCCAAGTTTCCCTAAAGTATTTAGAGTCAGTGCTGATGTCATAAGAAACTTTTAAGAAGGAGAGAACAGAGCACTAGTGAAGAAATTTTTAGTTTTCTCCTCCTCTTTTATAGACAGAAAAACAGAGGGGTAGGTAGATAGAAAAGAGCAATTAACATTAAGTGATTAAAAGAATTGCACAGTTAAAATTACAATAATTAACTTTGACATGACATGTAATATCCAGAGAAAACTTTTTTACTATATGTGTTGTATTAATTATTAATATAAAAGATTTTAGAAGGAGAAATTAATTACTTTTTTAGAATCCTGGGTATATTTTTATCCTGTGCAATATTCACAATGTTTAAGGATTGGAAGTTGTGCAACTGAATGTCTCATGCGGGCATCAATTTAAAAATGTCATTCACGTTGCGATCTTCTTATTGGCTGACGAGGACTCCAAAGCCCAGTATTCTTTGCTATATATAGATGAGAATGACTTCTTTAAATGTCTGGAGGTTAAAATGATCACAGAACTTCAACTCTACATTGAATAAACAAATATTTGATAATATTATACGTTTTTAGACTTCTGTGGTCTTTTTTTAACTAAAGTGAGTTGATCTTCTCATATGATTTATCTAAGTCAGCAAGTAATCTAGGCAAAAAAGAGTGAATATATAGCTAAGAAAACTGAAGTTTAAAGAGATGTTATGTAACTTATTCATAGATCACACTGTTAGAGCTCTGCTTTGAAAATAATTCTCCTAACTCTGTGCTTCCTGAATGTATTGCCAGACATCATAGCTGCCACCACCACTAGGGTGTAAAGTTTGGGTTTGATTTCAGCAATAGAGAAAGAAGTCTGGACTCCTCATTTCAGATCTGACATTTAAAGAGTTTGGAAGTTGTTTCTCCTACCATAACAATGAGAAAAAGCTGAATATACTAAAAATCAATTATGATTGACCCTTGAGGAATGAGAGAGGGGAAGGGAGTTAGGGGCACCAACCACCGTGTGCAGTCGAAAATCTGCTCATGTTTTTTGATTCCCCAAAAATTTAATTACTAGTAGCCTATTATTGACTGGAAGCCTTACTGATAACATAAACAGTCGATTAACACATATTTTGTATGCTACATGTATTATACACTGTATTCACATAGTAAAGTAAGCTAGAGAAAAGAAAATGTTATTCAGAAAATCATACAGAAGAAAAGTAAATTTATAGTACTGTGCTGTATTTATCGAAAAAAAATCTGCATGTAAGTAAACCCACACAGTTCAAAATGTTGTTCTAAAATCAACTGATCTTCTTGGTCATATCAGAGAACTGAGGTTAAGGGCATCACCTCAAAATCTGGAGACAGAGGCAATATAGAAAGACACAGCCAAGATCTGATTACCTGGATCAAAAGCTATTGAAGTCACAGACTGAGAGAAATACTTAGATGATAATGTTGATAAATTGCAAGAGACTGAGTGTGGATTAACTTGAGTGTGAGAAACTTTTGGGAGCCACAATCTCAGTGAGACACCCACACTTAAACAAGTTTCTCAAAATGAAGAACCAAGAAAAATCCTTTAATGAAGGACCAAGAAAAATTCCAAGGGAAAGTAACAATTTTGAAATACACACAAAATGTTCTCCATACCAAAATCCTAGTCTCCAATGATACATATTTATCCAGCTATATCAGTAATTACTTTAAATGTGAATGGCTACATGTACCAATTAAAAGAGATTATCAGAATAGACTAAAAAAAAGAAGAAACTCTATGTTGTCTAAGCAAATCTACCTTAAATATAAAAACACAGGTGAAAAATCTAGGGACAAAGAAATATGCATCATGCTAATGTTGATCAAAAGAAAGCTGGAAGAGCTATCTTTATTTCCAATAAAGATGACTTCCAAGCAAGAAAAATTATCAGGGATATAAAGGAGTGTTGAGTCATAATAAGATGACAATTCTCAAAGAAGACAAAGCAACTCTCAAACACATATGCACGTAACAACAGAGTATCAGAATATATGAGGCAAAAATTAATGGGCAATGAGAAAATACTTGAATGTCAGGAAAAATAGACATATCCACTATTACTGTTGGAGACATCAACAACCAGTAACTAATAGATCTATCAGGCAGAAAATCAGCAAGGGTATTGTAAAACCAAGTAACATTATCTCAACCTGATCTAATTAGCATTCATAGAGAAAAAAATTCTCAACAATCCCTATGGAAGTGTGAGGATGGAGCACGTCTTACCCTCCTCTCCTTGCTGGAGGTGTGTGTGTGTGTGTGTGTGTGTGTGTGTGTGTGTGTGTGCAGTCCTACACTTGGCACAATACTAAAACAAAGTATGGCTTAAGTCAATATTTACTCAATCAAAATCATTAAAATATTCTGATGACTCATCTCTACTGTTGAAAAGTTACTCTTTTTACTCTATGTGTTACTACAGAAGTGATCCTGAGGTTTGGTCTATTTTTTGGTGGCATGCCACTTAATGGCAAGACTTCTTGATTTATTATATGTTTGGAATCTGGAATGGAAATATTCATTCAGAGGGTTTTGATACCCCACTTATACTATAGGAAGCTCCCTCTGCTGCTTAGACCTGTTGAATAGGCTGAGTACGCTGAGTGCTCATCTCACCTGCTCTCTGGTTTAAGATCGTCCTCCCCATTTTCCTATCATGAGTCTCACCATGGCCCAGTAAATGTGTCCAGTTCCAAGCTCTCTTTTGGCCTTATCCTTTTAAGCCTTCCAGACTAACAGGAAAGCGTAGTACCAAAGACATGGGATGAATAAACTGAACCCATCTCCTGGCCTGAAGAGGGGAATGCTTTTCCCTTTATTTTGCATTTCCTTAACCAGCACATAAAGCATCTTTATGGACTTTGGAATAAGATAAACTTGGAATCTTAAGTTTTTATCCTCTCTAAACCTCAATTTTCTCATCTAGAAAATAATAAAATTACCAATATTATAGGGTTCTTGTGAGAAGTGAGCAAAATAGGTATAAAGTACTTATCTCAGTGCCTAGCACGGAGTAAGTTCTCAACAGATGTTGACTCTCTCATTGTTTTCCACTCAGGAAGCCAAAGCCAGAGGTTAGAAGCCCATGCGTTACATAAACTCTGGATATAAATTGGATTGTCATCCACTACCCACAGGCATATCTGGCTCAGTAAAAGCTCTTCCTGTTGGTGTATTTGCATTGTCATTCTGCTTCTCTCCCTCCTTCAGCTTCACTCTTCTGGCTCTGTGACTTCTCTGTGATGCAAATCCACCTCCATGGTAGCCAAGATGCTCCTGTTATCCCAAAAGCAGCAAGAGCAGCAATCTGGCCACCACTGGATCCTGTGTCTCTCAGATTCCAGGTTCAAGACCAGCCCAAATCATTTGGTAAGTCATGTGGCCACCTAGGTTCGCTCCTCTTCATGGAGCATTTGACACTGTCCAGAAGATTTTTCTTTAGCAAACCAGACTAAAACATGGCATAATACTTAATCAGGAAGGAAAAAAGAAAGAAAGAAAGAAAGAAAAACAGTTCTTCCCTTAGTTCCATACAACTATGAGGAACTCTGGAAAAAGAAAATCCTTATTAAAATTGACAGACCTAAAGTTAACCATGACTCCTAATGGAGTTTCTTCTTATGATCTGGAAGCCTTTTAAACCTGAAGCCATGTATTTCAAAATTTAGTGTGCATAAAACAGCAAGAACAAAAACACCTGACTGTGTGTGTTTAAATGAATTCAACAAAAAGTTATTTATTGGCAATGTGTATCAGGCACAGAACAAGTACAGTTCTTAACAAGTACTTCCTAATTGATCAGACCACATAACCATTAGCATATTTAAGTACCTTTTTATTTGATTTCTATGCTATGCAAGACTGTGCTATATACTTTAGGGGATTTAAGAAAAAGTAAGTGTCTATTCTCACAACCCAGGCAAACCTAGATTCAAACCTCAGCTCTACCACTTG
The DNA here is from genome assembly GCA_002007465.1 of Ailurus styani. Taxonomy (NCBI): domain Eukaryota; kingdom Metazoa; phylum Chordata; class Mammalia; order Carnivora; family Ailuridae; genus Ailurus; species Ailurus styani. The sequence continues at coordinate 1,325,456 of LNAC01000294.1, read as the reverse complement.
CTGTGTTAGTTTGGATTTTCCTATTGGGGTTTGCTCTGAAGTTCATATGGCATCTTTGTTTTTACTATAGATATCTTTTGTGTTACCGGGGGAGCTTATACTATAGCCTGAACCTGCTACAGGGCCCTTTCCTACTCTGGACCCCACTCAAAACTGACAGTCTTCTATGTCACCAGGTAAATGGACCAAAGAAAGCAGCAGTCCCAAGTATGAATATCTTATGCCCAGAATCCAAAGAGGCCTATAAAGATGGTGCTTCCTTCTGAATGGTAGAAGTTGTTTGGTATTATTTTGTCCTTCACTTATTATTTATGCGCTGCCCAATTATGCCCTCCACCTCAGAGCTTGGCAAACTATAGGCCACAGGCCAAATCCATCTTGCTCCCTCTTTTTTGTGAGCAAAGTTTCATTTCTATACAGCTATGCCCATTCACTTGTAAATTATCTATGGCTGTTTTCATGCGATAGTGGCAAATCCAGTTGCAAGAGAGACTGGCCTACAAAGCTTAAAATACTTACTATCTGACCTTTTGCAAAAAAAGTTTGCCAACGGCTGCCCCAAACCTCTGGACACTTAATAACTTCTCTAGTTTGGCAGAAATCTCAGTCTCTACCTGGTTTACGTACCACCATTTGTTATTCATGCACTTTACCAAACTTCTAACATACTTGTCAAATTTTGCTTATTTACTCTGATTAAATAAATTTATAAGCTATCAAAGACACCTTCTGATTTTCAACTTCACCTTCAATTATCGACTAATGTTACTCAGGCTTTCGCTGTCTTTCTCCGCTGTATCAAGAACTAGCAAGGGTCATCCAAGTCTGGAGTCCTTTACTGCTTCCGTTCCCTGTGCTGCTCAATCCGCTGCTGTGCTGAGCCAGGAGAGCATTCTCATTCATTGCTGTCCCTTCCCGGTTCTCCAGCAGAGGAACTTTGAACAACGGCACTGCTGCAGCGTGCCAAAGCCATCAGTCCTCCATCACCCCTGCGGAGGGATGAAACTCCCAAATTCCACTTCAGTGTCTGCCTCCTGATACCATCTGTTTTGGGTTGGATTCCTTAGAAAAGGAGAGAGTTGTACATGCAAGAGCTCTTTGTAGAAGTGTGGGCTAAAGATCAACCCCCAGAAGTGAGGAAGCAAGGTTGGGCTGCAACAGTAGGAGTTGAACGGAGAAGCAGTTGCCACACAGGTCTCGGCTGATCCCATGAGGGGCTCTGGAGCTGGAACTGGAAGGGCCCTTTGGAAATATCCCAGATTGAGACTAGAGGCCTAGTTCTTTGTACTTCCACATCAACTAGTTTGGGACATGGTCTCCTTCGAGGAGTGAAGTGTAGTCTGAGTGAGGCAGCTATCTTCAGTCCAGAATAATTCTCGGAGAGGCTCGCACATGTGAAGTGTTAGCAGGCAACAGTTTCAGCAGCTAGTGGAATAAAAGCCTTGTCCTGATGGGTGCACCTGGGCAGAGCATCAGGCTATCCATTACAAGGACATAATGAGGGAAAAATCCTAGAAGTGTAACGTAATCCAGTTGTTAGATTATTGATATGCCAGGCCAATAACAGCACAAACTCATGCTTAATGCCCTTGCACTGGGTTCCTTGGGAATGGAGACAGTTTTGCATGCAGGGTCACATATATATTGCTGACAAGAAGCTCTGGAAAACAGTTTGGTTCTTTCTTTAAAAAACTAAACTTCCACTTATAACCCAACAATTGAAATCTTGATCATTTATCCCAAAGAAATGAACATTCATGTTCACACAAAAACCTGTACAAAAATATGCAAATAGCTTCATTCATTATAGCCAAAAATATAAACAACCCAGATGTCCTTCAATGGGTGTATGTTTAAACAAGCTGTGGTACATCCATGCTATGAAATACTACTTAGCAAAAAAGGAGCAGATTATTTTTACACTCACCAACTTGAGTGGATCTTCACGCTGAATGAAAATAGCCAATCTCAAAAGAGACAGTTCCATTCATGTAGCATTCTTGTAACAATAAAGGAGACCAGATTAATAGTGGCCACACTTTGGGAAGGGAAGAAAGGAGTTGCTGGGAGCTGTAAAAATGTAATATGAGGTATCCTTGTGATGGCACTGTTCTCTGTCTTGATTTTGGTAACACACACAAACACACAAATGTGTGGATGCAAAGCTGGTGATATCTGAAAAAGATGAATGGATTGTATCGATGCTAATTTTCTGGTTGTGATATTGTACCATAGTTACACAAGACATTATCACTGGGAGAAATGAGGTAAAGGGTGTATGGGATTTCTCTAGATTACTTCTTACAACTGAATGTGCATCTACAATTATTTCAGAGTAGAAAGTTTAAAAAGACTTTTTTGTGATAATCTTTTTTTTTTAAAGATAATTTATTTATTTATTTGACAGAGAGAGATTACAAATAGGCAGAGAGGCAGGCAGAGAGAGAGGAGGAAGCAGGCTCCCCGCTGAGCAGAGAGCCCGATGTGGGCCTCGATCCCAGGACCCTGAGATCATGACCTGAGCAGAAGGCAGAGGCTTTAACCCACTGCGCCACCCAGGCGCCCCTGTAATATTCTTAATATCATAGGAATTACTCAAGTACAAATTTTAAGAAAATCATAATTTGGAAGCATCTTGCTGGTGTTTTGTTGATGTTGGTAGTGTAGTTGGCTCATGTGAACTTGAGTGCCATCCGATCAGACATGAACTCACCAGATCTGGTCTAGGATTACCTAGACAGGGGATTTACATATTGTGTGGTTAGAGTAATGAGGAGTAAGATGATCTAAAATTTCTCTTCATGTAGAGGCTGAACAGAAGCACTAGGCCAGCAGGAAGGACTAGAGTCATATATCCTGTGTGGGTTTATTTATTTATCTTTCTAGTATTTGTTTCAAAGTAAGGTAAAACCATCTTATAATTTATATGTCTTGACATACATTTAACTCTCAAGTTATAAATGTGACTTTGCAAACATAGATACTATAGCATCTTCAAGAGGAAAGCAGATGATTTCAGCCAAAACGTGAGTGAATGTGAGTATCAGAAGTAGCTAATGATATTTTGTTGATCTTGCGAAAGGCAAGTCTTCATGAGAAAGGGGATGAGATCGTTTTTGGAAGTTCTCAAGATTCAGAATTATACTCCCAGAAGCAAATGACAAGGAGGAGTACTTCAACTCTGAATAAGGAAAAACATTATTGCCCAATAACAGAATAAGCTGCCTCAGAACATAGTCAGTTTACTCATCCCCAGATGAATTCCAGCAGGAAATGCATGGCTGTTAAAGTGAAGTAAATGTTACATTTAATAACCTTGTGAATTGCCTTTAAGAGTTGGGAGTCTATAAATAGTAGGACACACTTCACATTGCTTCTAATTTAGTATTTAGAATAATTGAAGGAATTATTCTTTTCCTTGAAACAAAAAGGATTTTCGTTGAAAAAAGTTACTTAATATTCTTAAAATAGTCCGAAAATAGGTTTGGCACAAATTTTAGTTGGTAGCATTATACCTGATGCCTGAGAAAATAGATAACCTCTTTGGATTTGATGCAAGTTTTTTCTTCCTCAATGAAGTAAAACAATCTGTTACCACAGCTTTTCTGTGTGTTAGATGACTTTTTTCCACCTAAAATAAGAATAGAAATTATAATTTGTATTTAGTCATCACTTGGATTTAGAATACTAACTCCATTTATTTTCCTATTTTCCACTATTTTCTTCAAAATTTAATAAGAACACCTCCATTTTATACATCAGTGCATAATCTCACCATTGTGCTTTACATTGTCATTTTTCCCCCATCTGTCCTGTCTTTAAGAAGAAAGACTATTTACTGTGTAATATTCTGGAGTAAGTGACTCATTTTTTTGTTTTGTTTTTTTAAAGATTTTGTTTATTTATTTGACAGAGAGAGCAAGAGGACAAGCAGGGGAAGTGGCAGGCAGAGAAGCAGGCTCCCCTCTGAGCAGGGAGCCCAATGTGGGACTGGATCCCAGGATCCTGAGATCATGACCTGAGCAGAAGGCAGATGCTTAACTAACTGAGCCACCCAGGCTCCCATAAATGACTCTTTTGAAATGCAAAGTGAATTTAGATTTGGCTGATAAAAATGGTATTTCCCATAGTTATAAATCCCCAATGAAAATAGAAAACTTTACCAAAATAAAGTTACTGCATTTATTTATATAATTAGAGAAACGTAACATCTTTTACACAATATGCAATTGCCTTTCGTTTGTGCTACGTATAAATACATAGTGGGGAGGGAGGGCAGATGTGTCCAAGAGTAATAAGCCTTGCCCGTGAACTGTACAGATCAACATGCATAGTGATTTTAGATTTGCAGACTATCATGCCTTTTTAGAAATCTACTTAGGAATTACTTAATGGTATTTTAAAAACAGTGGATAGCAACCTTATGTATTAACTACTTGGTTAAGAAATAAAGTATTACTAATATAGTTGAAGGCCACTCACTGTCCTGTTTTTCCATTTAGCTATGTCATTCTCCACTCCAATTAGAAGAACCATTATTTTGAGTTTGGTGTTTATGATACCCAGGCATTCCTTTTTTTTTTTTCTTTTTTAAGATTAACTTATTTATTTATTTATTTATTTAGTTAGTTAGTTAGTTAGTTAGTTAGTTATCTGAAAGAGAGAGAATGAGGGAGAGAGGGAACACAAGCAGGGGAAGCAGCAGAGGCAGAGGGACAAGATGGCTCCCCGCTGAGCAGGGACTGCATCCCAGGATCCTGGGATCACAGCCTGAGCCAAAAGCAGACACTTAACCGACTGAGCCACCCAGATGCCCAATACCCAGGTATTTCATACTATTTCTTTCCAAACGCTATAGGAAATTTTAAGAACACTTAAAAAGCACACCCTGAAATAAATGTAGTTACACAATGTATTTATTATTCATTGGCAAGATATACCAATCATACTCTGCAGTGGAAATCTCTGGACTGAAATTCAGGAGTCAGCTCTAGTCCTGGCTCTGTCTTTAACTAATATGTCACTTATCAGTAGACATCACTCTCCTAATATCTAAAAGAAAGGGCTTGTTTTACTTTTAACACAAGAAATTAAATTTTTTTTTTTAATTTATTCATTTGACACAGAGAGAGAGATCACAAGTAGGCAGAGAGGCAGGCAGAGAGAGAGGAGAGAGGAGGAAGCAGGCTCCCCGCTGAGCAGAGAGCCCGACGTGGGCCTCGATCCCAGGATCCTGGGATCATGACCTGAGCCGAAGGCAGCGGCTTTAACCCACTGAGCCACCCAGGCGCCCAAGAAATTAAATTTTTTAACATGTGACCAAATTCTCAGAACAATTATGGATCCCCCACAAAAGTCTATCCATTTGTCACCATTTTCTTCATGGCCAATGTAAAAATTATAGGCATTTATGAGAAGACTGTTAGTATAACTGAAATGTTGAACTATGTGGAATATGATAAATAAATGTTACAGAAGTATACACACACATTCATAAATTAAATCAAATACAGGGCTTGTAACTAAATTAGTGGTTCCCAGGTTCTCACCAAAACAAAATGCCTTTATTGTTTATTTATTTTTCAGTATGAGTTTTGTAATCTGTGGCACTAGTAAAAGCAACTGACCTACCTTCCTAGTCCATCACTTCTCATGAAGTCAGCAATAAATTTTCTAATTGGTGTAAAGTACTAAATATTGTCCCACTAAGCAACTTTAATTCTAATTGACATGAAAAACATTGTAATTTTTATATTTTAATATTCTTGTGCTTTTTAAAAAAGATTTTATTTATTTATTTGAGAGAGAGAGAGAGCATGAGTCGGGGTGGGAGGGGAAGAGGGAGCCAGAGAAGCAGACTCCCCTTGAACCTTGAGATCATGACCTAAGCTGAAGGCAGAGGCTTAACTGGCTTAGTTTCCAAGGCACCCCTCTGTGCATTCCTATTCTGAGTACATAGTCTCTCTCTCTCTCTCTCTCTCTCTCTCTCTCTCTCTGTGTGTGTGTGTGTTTGTGTGTGTGTGTGTGTGTGTGATTATTGTTTTACTTCGTTTTATGATAAGTACTTTTCAAATATTGAAACTGCCTCCAGTTCCAGAAAGGTTATACATAGGGTGCCTGGGTGGCTCAGTGGGTTAAAGCCTCTGCCTTCGGCTCAGGTCATGATATCAGGGTCCTGGGATCGAGGCCGCATCGGTCTCCCTGCTCAGAGGGAAGCCTGCTTCCTCCTCTCTCTCTGCTTGCCTCTCTGCCTACTTGTGATCTCTCGCTCCGTGTCAAATAAAAAAACAAAATCTTTAAAAAAAAAAAAAAGAAAAAAGAAAGGTTATACAACCCAGGCTGGAAACTACTGAACTGAACATTCCCATTCCTATGAAGTCAAATTGAAGAAGAAGAAGAAGAGAGATCGAGAAAGGAGATAGAACTTGCCCTCAGTCACTGAGTCATAGGCTTAGCTGGTGCTGGAAACTGGGTCTTCCCGTTCCTCCTCTAAAGGCCCCATTCAGCTCTAAAATTCGACTTATGCTTTCCTAGTGCTTCTTCTACTCTAAGCTTCCTCTCACATTGGAATCTCAGGAAAGAACACTTTTAGCAACATTTTTCTTATAATTATTGTAAAATTTCCCTGTAAATAAATATACAAAGGTAGTTATTAAAATTTGTGTAAATATTGTGTAACTAATTCTAGGAATTCAGTTTGGTTACTGCCTGTTTTTCTTTCTACACCCTTATATTTCATCAAAGAGGTTTGGACTTGTGTCCATACAGCATGTTGATCCTCCAGTAGTCTACATTCTAAAAAATCTATACTGTGTTCAGAAACCATTTCAGTCCTCCTAGGAATTTTAAGTAAGCAGAATGTATATGCTCCAGTTGAAATGGGCTTGTGTTTTGCCCTTACTAAATTAAAAAATAATAGCAAATGCTCCAGAGGCATACAAGAAGTAGCAAATGCTAAAATGAAAGTCATGTCATCTCTAGAAAATGTGAAGGAATCCTTCAACAAGCTTGAGAGATCAAGATGTATGATTTGAAATGCCGTTCATGATCAGAGCAGAAGAAGCACTCTTCAGTAGACAGCCATTCTGTGTGTGTGCGTGCAAGTGTGTGAGTGTGTGTGTGTTGTGTTGTGTGCGTTCTGTTGTGTATGTTTCTAGCAACACCTGCATAGACTTTAAGTATCTAAAATAAATTGGGTGAAAAATATGTTTTGGGTTCAGGTGATAACTTGGATTAAAAAAAAATTCACATGTCCCTCAGTTCTTTGCCACCAATAATTCATCTTAGTGCCCAATACAGGCTTCATTCTCATCTTTTGAAAAAATGGTAAGTATGAGGTCAGCTATAATCTAAACAGAGACTTGTGTTAAATTTACATGTGAAGTTTGATATGAATAGCAGTAGTCTCTATAGCTTAGAATCCCTGCTACTCTAACAGGCACATTTCCAGATGTTGATTTTAGCTCTCTAGCTCTATCAGAATCTCTGGGATCGGTCCCACCATAAAGACAACAAGAACAAGAACAAGGAATTATTCTAGAACCTGAATTGGTATAAGGTCTCAGTTCTTCATTAGAAAGAGACTCTAACTCATGAATTCAATGACTTAGTAGGTCCCTACTAACAAGACTCTAAGTCTAGGAATTATATAGTGAGAATCTCTAGGGTAATTACAGGAGAGAATCAGTAATGTTGGTTGTTAGTATTCAAAAACGATTTTATCTTTGAGAATAGAGCATACTTATCAAATTGAAAATGTAGAAACTCCCCCCAGACGCAATACGTTAATTGACCCAAGCGACATGTTGTCCTTTCACCTTGACTCATTATTTTTGAGGAAAGTCGGTGTATGTGTACATGTGTGTTTTGGGTGGGCAGTGGTTAATAAAACATCTTCCAGCTCTTTGGCTTCGAGGCAGGGACCAGCTGTCCAAATTAATATGAAATTCATAGGTCCAAGACCTGGCATAAATTAGACTGAGAGGAAGGGGAATGTTTAATGGAAATTGAAAGTAAATCCCATTGCACCTGTACTGGGCTTTTTCCTACAGTGATGATTCCCAGCCACATCATTATGATGACTTTCTAGAGAGTGAACTTGGCACCTTGGGGTTCTTTTGTGGGGAGAGGGAGGAGGCAAGTAGAGACAGTACATCATATTTTTACTTCATTGATAGGAGACCAATCAGTTAAAAAAAATCAGTAAGTTATATAAAAGGTAATTACAATTAAAGCTATTTAATTCTGAATGCAAATAAAATACTCAGATAATTATTCTAAATGTATTTTTGTTTGATTTGTTGTTAGCTGGGGGGGGACATTTACATTTAATCTTTGCAGTAAAACACTAGGTCATCACAATTTTGTCCATATGTCTGAGAGAGACCTCGTGTGTGAGTGTGTCTCTAATCGTTGGATCCCCCACAGTTCAGATATTTGCTAATTAAAGTGTGGTGCTTAGACTTGCACATCAACATCTCCTGGGAGCTTGTTAGAAATGCAGAATCTCAGGCTACAGCCCCCCGCCCCCCCAACTGGCTGAATCAGAGTCTTCATTTTAATAAAATCTCCAGATGATTCAAATGGACATTAATGTTTTAAAAGTACTGATTTAGGCCATAAAATAGAAGACTTCTCTTTAAATGGCTTGATAAACTACTTTAAAATTAAGATTTTATTTGGCTAGGACCCCGCACAAAAGAACAAGTTATGTTATTCCACAAGATGGAATTATTTTAAAGCTGGAAGAGGTCTTTGAAGTCATTTTGTCGAATCTTTTTTATATATTAGGACTCTAAGGACTGAAAAGATGGAATGACAAGTGCAACGTCAGAGCTATTTAGTTACAGAGAAAAGATGCAAGCTCAGATAGCTTTGCTTCCAACTCAAATGTAGGAGAGCAAGACTTGTGAAAATAGTAAGTGAGATCTGCATTGTTTTTACAGATAGTTCATACCAGAAAGAGACATCTGATGTCTGACCCTAACTTTTGCCTCACAAAAATGTATACATTTGTTTCCTCAGTTTGTAAATAAGTAGGGCCTCTAGACCCGTAGGATTTTGAAATTGCATTTCTCTTTACTCTAGAAACTCCCTTTCTCTGGTTCTGCTTATTTTCACTACTTGTCTTTTACTACCAGCATTTTAAAGCCCATTTTGTTCATCCAATCACAGATGAGTTCACTAAATTCATACCCTATTGTGGAGACAATGGGTTGTCAGGGATCCAGAGAGGAAGGCCCTTTCTAGGACAGGAGAACACAGGGCGTGGATGTGGATTTTCCCTTGGCAATGGTGGGCAACTTGGAGTCTAACCTTGTGTTGTCAGAGGCTCACTGGATCAGCCTAGAACCCCGCCTGCAGTGAAAGCTGCCCTTTAACAGAGGTTGGCTCTCTAACACTAGCTAGTCACAGTTACTGTGCCCCAGAAGCCCTGCGTGTCACACACACCGTTTTATGTTTTTATTGTTTTTAATTAACACATAATGTATCATGTGTTTCAGGGGTACAGGTCTGTGATTCATCAGTCTTGCACATTTCACAGCACTCCCCATAGCACAAGCCCTCCCCAGTGTCCATCACCCAGCCGCACCCTCCCTCCCACCTCCCTTCGCTCCAGCAACCCTCAGTTTGTTTCCTGAGATTAAGAGTCTCTTATGGTTTGTCTCCCTCTCTGGTTTCTTCTTGTTTCACTTTTCCCTCCCTTCCCCTATGATCCTCTGTCTTGTTTCTCAAATTCCTCATGTTAGTGAGATTATGGGATACTTGTCTTTCTCTGATTGACTTATTTCGCTTAGCATAATACCCTCTAGTTCCACCCACGTCATTGCAAGTGGCAAGATTTCGGGTTTTTTCATGGCTCATATTATTCCATTGTGTATTTATACCACATCTTCTTTATCCATTCATCTGTTGATAGACATCTAGGCTCTTTCCATAGTTTGGCTTATTGTGGACATTGCTGCTATAAATATTGGGGTGCATGTGGCCCTTTGGATCACTACCTTTGTATCTTTGGAGTAAATACCCAGTAGTGGGTATTGCTGGGTCATAGGGTAGCTCTGTTTTCAACTTTTTGAGGAATCTCCATACTGTTTCCCAGAGTGGCTGCACCAGCTTGCATTCCCACCAACAGTGTAGGAGGGTTCCCCTTTCTCCACATCCTCACCAACACCTGTCATTTCCTGACGTGTTAATTTTAGCCATTCTGACTGGCACACACACCGTTTTAAAGGCAAGTCTTCACAATATGATGATCAAGCCGTACATGTAGCACATACATGTAGAAATTTTGAGATGAAGAAAGAGTCACCGAGGAGTTGCAACTGAGGAATTTAAGGCAACATCTTTAAAATTTACTTAATTTTTGCCAAAATAAAAATAGACAAAATAGGTACATTTATTAAAATATATTTTGCCTATGGTGAGTGCTGTGAAAGGTGTAAGCCTGATGATTCACAGACCTGTACCCCTGGGGCAAATAAAAAGAGAATATATCTATATTTGAGAAAAGGAAAAGAAGAAAAAGAGAGGCAAAGCAAGAAATAGACTCTTAAAAAACTGTTGGTTACCAGAGGAGAGGTGGGAAGGGAGGAGGGTTAAATAGGTGATGGGAATTAAGGAGTGCACTTGTGATGAGCATAGGGTGATGTATGGAAGTGTTAGATTACTATATTGTATATCTGAAACTAATATAACACTGTATGTTAACTAATTGGAGTTAAAACAAAAACTTTAAAAATAAATAAATAAAATGTATTTTGCTAGAATTTTAAATTCTCCTATCCATCTAAATCACACCTTAAAAGTCAGTTATCGATGAAGATGGTTAAGAAATACTGTAATATCTGAATGAGTTATGCCTCGCATCCTCTGGAGTTTTACTACTGGTTGACTGAACCGCCTCACTTCCTAGGTGATTAGGTACAGAGGGGATATAGAGTAGGGAGGGTAAAAGAGAAGACCTTATCTGAGTTGAAAATATTCAGGCTTATACCCCAGGCTTAGGCATTAGACTTCTCTTTTACTCTCTACCCTCACTTCCAGTCCCAAGGCTTTCCATAGCCTCCTCAGGGTCAAAACTCTCCAGTGTACATCCCACTTTCGACCTTACTCCTGAGCTCCATGCTTCAGTGCCCTACTCTGCATCTTCACTCGGTTAATGGGTGTCTCAGACTTAGAAAGTCCTAATGGACTTCTGATTGTCTCCCCACCTGTGCTCCCTGCATCTCCAGAAGTGGCCCCCCTCCTTAGGAAAGGCATCCTGTCATTTGCTTAGGCCAGAAACACTAGAGGTTGTCTTTGGTGTTCCACTTTCTCTCAAATCTCATCTCCTCTCTCTTACCCAGTGAGATGCTCATAATCCTATAAGCCCAATAGCATCTCAAAGCAGCTACCATCATCTCTTAACCCAGAGTGAGAAAGAGGATGACAAAGAGAAAGAAGATGACATAAGATAGACTGGGGTGTGGGGGGAGCAGAGGAGAAGAAATGAAAGCCAGACATACAACCTGGTTTTAAATTTAACTATATATGCAGACAGGCAGCTAAATTATATGTTTTTCCCGAGGTCCTGCTAAGATTCAATTTGTTTAACTGCTGTGTCATATTCTGTGCATTTTTAAAAAATGATTTCTGAATACTGTGTTCCTCTTTCCCACCACACCAGCAAATACCCAGAATAAAAGGTGTGTGTACTTGCTGCAAAAATATGTATGGGGCTCAGGACCATGGAACACATTCGTTAGTGATTGTAGTTACTGCACATAAATAGTAGTGAAAATTTCTGGGCAGTCTGAATGTGCAGCGTGCATGTGACACACCACAAACTATTTTTTCGGATGGGGATACAGGAGCTCCAAGCACGCGACTCCCCTGGTGTGTTCTTCGGGTCCTCTGTATGTAGTAAATCATAGACACTGCCATAAATTCCTTTTCCATCCTCCTGCACTTGCAATACCATCTCTCTCCCACCTCATTTTCTGGCCCTGGGAAACCACGAGCCTGAGAGGTGCAGCTGCTCAATGAATGTCTGCAGCGAGGGCACAGAATGCAGAGCAATGTCCGCGACGCAGCATCTGTCTCAGATCCACCTGGAAGGAGGGGTAGACAAGGTTTCCACAGACACTATCTTGTTACTTTTCTTCCATTTTTGTTGTTCATCCATAGACTCGTTTTTATTCCCCGGAATGAAGAAGAATCTTTTTTTCCTCCAGAATGTAGATGACAGTGTAGTTTTCAGATGGAAGCCTCAGAATGTAAATGAAAATACAGGAATACAGGGCAAAAAAAGCCAGCGATGTTCCACAAACGCTCTAGATATGTGCTGGAAAATAGAGCCAACAACTTTTTATATGTGTAGCCAGGTTTGCCCGAGAGAAAGAGAAATCACGCATGATGGGCCTTGCGGGGACACCGAACAGCCAAGCGGCCAGCTAAGGAGCTGAAGCCGCACTGCCCGGGGGGCTGCGGTGGGAGAGCCCCGGGCCTGGTGCTCCCGTGGGCACGAGTGCGGAGCCCAGGAGGCTCACGGCCCCACGTAAGCTGAAAAATTGGAACCGAGATCCAGGTTCACACCTGGCTGAACGATTTGGAGAATGGTTTGTAAAACGGCAATCTAGGAAAAGTTGCCCGTCTGTAACTGGGTTTGGAGTGAGGAAAATACCTCTTTAGATTTTGTAACCAGAGGCCTGTGCCTAATACGTATTTAACACACGCACGCACGCTATAAATTCAGGGGAATGATTACCTCAACACAGGAAAAAAGGGAAAGACAAGGAGGCGAGAAGTTAGTTGGATCTGCACTTTTAAAAAATTTTTTAAAACTAGTATTAAAGTGGAAGATAAAGAGCATCGCGGGCAGAAAGAAGCCATATGCAAAGGCTCTGTGGTAGGAGGAAGCTGGGGATATTTGGGGAATCGAATGAGGTCTGGTGAGGCGGGGAGTGAGGAAGTAAGAGAGAGACTAGACTCCAAGGAACTAGATGTGGACAAAGAGTGAGACCAGACATGCAAACAGCTGTCAGGAAGCAGAGGTGTGCAGAAGGAACAAAATGTGTGAATTAACATCTTTAGCCAATGCTATTTACTAAAAGCTTGTTACTGAGTTACTGCATTTTGCAAAGCGAAAGACCATTTTACTACAATTTTATACACATCTATGGAAAAGGACTACATTCATATCAGTGTCACTGTTTGAACTCAATCACTAAGACTTTGAGCTAGGACTAACACTATCTATAGTTCCTGGAGAATTTTCTATACTTAACCTTGCCTTGAACAGATTGGGTACTGTGGTAGGTAGAGAGCCTCCCCTAAATATATCAATTTTTTTAATCTCCAAAGCCTGTGAATATGTTCCTTCATACGGTAAAAGAGAATTTGCCAATATAACTAAACATCTTGAGATGGATTATCCAGGTGGGTCCAATGTAATCACAGAGGTCTTTATAAGAGGGAACCATGAGAATCAGAGTCAGAAAAGGAGATGTGACTATGGGAATAGAAGTTGGATGATGCTGTCACAAACCAAAGAATGTGGATAGATTCTAGATGATGAAAGAGGCAAGGAACACAGAGCCAGGCTGCCTAATGCAGTGGTCACTGGTAACATGTGACTTTGAGCACTTGAAATGTGACAGTCCTGATTGGGGTCAGCTAAATAGGTAAAATACATGGTGGATTTAGGAAACTTAAAAGCAGAATGTAGGGGTGACTGGATGGCTCAGTCAATTAAGTGTCTGCCTTCGGTTCAGGTTATGATCTCAGGGTCCTGGGATTTAGCCCCACTTCAGGCTCCCTGCTCAAGTGGGGATCCTGCTTCTTCCTCTCCCTCTGCAACACCCACTCCCCCACATGTCCTCTCTCTCCCTCTCTAATAAATAAAATCTTTAAAAACAAATAAATAAAAGCAGAATGTAAATTATCGCCTTAATCAATTTGATATTAATCATATGTTAAATGGGTCACCTTTTGGATATATTGGTAGATAAAATATCCTGTTAAAATGGGTTTCACTAGTTTCTTTTTACTTTTTCAATGTGACTGATAAAACACTTAAGTAACATATGTGGCTATCATTATTTTTCTGTTAGTGCTGATAATAGACATTTTGATACTAGCAACACAAGTTAGATATTTTCAAATATTTAGAAATTCTATAAACTCAGAGCCAAGCTCAAAGTTAGATATTGTAGCTACTTAACAAATGTGATTAAACAAATGAGCTCATGTATCATATATAAACAAGTGCTAGTGTGGGGTGCATGTGTTTTTCACATATATTCAAATCACCCCAGTAACCTTTCAGTGCTTTCTATGATATTTGTCAGTACTGATTTTAAGTCTAATGTTCTTTGAAATTTTGTTATAAAGCATGGCTTCTCAATCTCATTTTTTATTTTTTATTTTCTAGATATGGCATTATTTTTTCCTTTCCTACATTAAACAATCCTCCATTGGATTAGAATAATATATCTGAAAGAATAAAGAATGGTTTTGTTCATCTTGGCAAATACTTTGCATTGATTTTAATAATGCTCCCTGTCGCATATATGGCAAGAGAATAAATTAGACACTAACACAAATCAATAAAACAAATCTGTTAACTGAATAGCAGAAATATTAATGGACATGAATTTTAACAAGTCCCTTAGAATTCCAAGTTTTTAAACCTCCACCAGTTGGAATGTTTCTAATGGCATAATTTATAATTATGTAAAAGCTTATTATAATCTGCCTAAGTTATTCTTGCTGCTTAGTAAATTCTTGTTTTCACTTAATTAGGTAAAGTATAAATACCCCCTCCAAGAAACCCACCATATTTTGATGATAATGTTGTATAACTAGGCAGCTTTTTAGTGTGAATCATAAAGAAGAAATGATATCAAAGGTGAAACAAAAAATCATGATTGCAAACAAATCATAGTCATAACCTTGGACGAATGAAAGGTGGATTTGAAAGTAATTTCCCTGGCAGTCCATTTGCCCATTAAATTTATCTCATCTGTGAAAGTATCATTATTCATGTAATATATGAGGTTTGATTCTAAGTGCCATGTCTGTCTCCTCTGCATTTATTCCAAATGCATTTAAAGGACAATTGCTCTTAAAGGATAACTTTAAAAATCGGCTTTCAAGTCCTATTTTCATTTGGAAAATCAGATTAGAATTCAAATGTCTTTGTTCATGAAATAAGTGCAGCAAAGGTGATTACACCACATTGAAAGTATTTAAGTCTTAATTGAAATTATTGTAAAACTTGGTCACGTTGAAGTACAGAAAAATTAACTTTCTTTGTTAGAGGCCCCAAGTGTTCTGGCTTGCCTCTATCATAACCACCAGTAACCTGCTATAGAGCAAGGCAAAATTGCTCCATAAAGCCAAAGAAAATTATTGAAATGCTCAGACCATTTTGCTTCTGTTTATTTGTTTTCATTAGCTAGACAAGTGATAAACTGTAATTATTTTAGGCCAGGTCTAGTGAATAGTAAAAATTAAAAGGTACTGATAAAATGAGGGGAACTCATATGTTAAAAAAGACCTAGAACCAATGGATTATTTTGGGAGCATAATGGCTTTAAAGGGATGACAGGAATCTAGGGGAACACAGAGGAAATTAAGAAAAAGCAGCCAAGAGTTAGAAAGACACCCAGAGCGGGGGAGGTGAGCCAGAGAAACCAAAGAAGCATAACAGCATAACTTCTTTTAAAGGGGGACTTGGTCAAAGGTCACAAAGGTATCAGGTAAGATCAGGATCACAAACAGCCTATTAGGTACAGAAATCTGAAGGCTTCTGGTGGGCTTACTGAGGGTAATTTTGGTTGGAAGTGAAAAAGAAGAAATCAGATTGTGATTAGTTAATATGGAATCTTGAAAAGTTTCAAAAGAATGTTTCTCTGTATAATGCATGTTTATTTATTAAGGACTTTCTGATAATGTCCAAAATTACAGGGGCCAAAAAAGGGAAGAATTATTTCTCCTGGTTTACTTTCTATTTCTATCCCATTTTCCTTGCAGAATGTTATTCTCAAAAAAAAAGTGCCATTGACCTAGCAATACCTCAATATATTTCAATCCATTTCAGACTGTTCTGCACCGTCTTCCGTCCAGCAACCTCCTTCAAAATGAAGAAGCAATGGCAAATTTGGCCTGGAAGAATGAAGATAACCCTACATTGGAATAGGTAGAATTGATGGAAACTCTACTTTGCAAGAATATTATAGGTTGTAAGTAGCTTTATGAAAACTCAACGAAAGTTAAGAGAGTCCTATAAAATGGAATTGGAATGGCAAATATCAATTTATTAGTCATTATTTTTAGAAGATATATTTTGTCTTATCTACTCAAAGAACCTAGAAACAAAGGAATCAGTAGCAATGAGCATATTGAGAGGCAGATCTAGGTTTCTAAATACCATTCTCTATGTTAAGGGACCAGGGGTTCTTGAAGAACGGACATCTTCTCTGACAACATTCAGGTGATGCTGGGACATCTTATTTTGTGAGAAAGAAACAAAATACCCAAGACTAATTAGTATGTATCAAAGGGATACAGAAAGCAGCTTGAAAGGGCTTCTTTCAGGGAAATTTTGGGAATGTTTAATATTAAAGAATCACTACCTTTAATTAAATTAGAAAATATTGAGTAAATAAACATCTAGGAATGAATAGAGATCCTTGAGAAGAGGAAAAGGAATTGATTTGCCATTAACGGAGTAGACTATTTTACCAAGAATTCATGAAAAATGGTAATTAAAGTAAAATAATTTGCCTTACCTTTATATGAAGAAGTGAGTTCTTTTTCATTTGATGACAAAAGTTCTTTATAGAATGCTAGCATAGATTATATATAATGTCACAATTTTAAAATCTCAGTTTTGCAATCCATGGCCAAACAATTGATTCAGGCAAGAATCATCAATTGCTGTAACCATTAGCAAAATGTTGTTGAAGAAAGGATATTTACATAGTGCAAAAAATCATAACACAAACACACACACAGGCTTTTAAAGTTTGTGTATGTACCTTTACAATGTAAATATCTGTTCACCACTCTGAGGAATGATTAAATTTAACATCACTAGTAGTGGGAAGTGAATTATTTGCTTTCTAATTATGATACAATATAAAATACACAACCACATCAATGAAATTATCTTGCCAAATGTGCTTAACCCAAACAGGACTAAGACTTCACTTTCAGTTTTCCGAAAATTTAGGGGATATAAAAGAAGGTAATGACATCATTTAAAAAAACAGATGAATATGAAATGTGAGATACTCTATAAAAAAACAGATCTGGTAGGTTAGAAAAGTTGTGGCAAAAATGTGAAGGAAGTCTTCTTACTTAAAAGACAAAATAACCAAGTATAGTGTTTGAACCTTGACTATATTCTACTTTGGAGAAAAAGAAGGTAACAGAAATATGTGGGATAAATGGAAAATTTAAATATGGCTATAATAGTGAGTAATATTGGGGAAATATATATTTTCTTCTGTGTGACATTGATAATGTGTTTTTTATGGTAGAATGCCCTTCTATTCAGGAAATTCAAGTTGAAGTCTTTAAGGGTAGACTGTCTTAATGTCTGCAACAAATTTCTATATGTTAGGAAAAGTTAATAAAGAATTAAGAAAATGAACTTAAAATAATTGCTGACAAGTCCAAAATGTGTATCCCCAGTTCAGATTGCTCACTGAGTTTCATTCACAATCCCAATAGGCATCTCAAACTTTCCATGACCAAACATGAACTCCTGAGCTTTCTTTTATTTATCTGTCATCTTCCACATCTCAGATGATGGAAATTCTACCCTTCCAGTTATTTATGCCAAAATCTTAGACAATATCTTTTAACACTACGTCTTCTCTCAACTCCATATACAATATATTAAGAAATCCTGTGGGCCCTAAAATCAAAATGTGTTCAAATTCTGACCACTTCTCATCACCTCCAGTATTACCACTTTTATCCAAGCCACTATCCAATCTCTTGCTCCAATTCCTGGAATAACCTCCTAATTGCTGTGTTTCCATCCTTGCCAATTTACAGTCTATTTTTCGCCCAGCATCCAAAGTGATTCATGTCAAGTGTCGGTGCTCCTATCACTTCTGCCACTCTAAACATAACACCTTTCCAGTAGTTACAGTTTTTGCTATAGTCAATTTATAGTCAATGACAATGGGAAAAAAAAACCCAACAGAAGCATCTTTAAGGAGATGACTTGAAAATTAGAGATGTCAATTCCTCTTCTGTGCTATTGGCCAAAATTTGGTCACATGATCACAACTGGCAGTAAGAAAGACTAGGAAACATAACCTGTTGTTGTATGTTAATGAGCTTAGCTGAAAATCAGAGTATCTGTTTCTGAAAGAAAGCATGGAAAAATGTATACTTAAGGCATTATGATTTCCCCCCCATTAACCATTCTGGCCACCTAAGTAAGCATCCATGAATTATTGCATCTAGCCCCAAATCCAAGATTTCATAACCTGCAGTCCTCTTCATCATATCTAAGTTTGGCTCTTCAAAATCAAGCAATCTATTAACTAAATGACAAGGTGTCTGTTTCCGTCTCTACTAGTATATATTGATAGAGTGGGAATAGTGTGCCCATAATAAAATGCACATTTAGGAAAAGGAAAAATGGGAAACACAGAGTAGTCCATGTTCCATAGCAGATTTAAAAGCCTAATAAACAGAAATCAAAAAGACTCGCCCTCTAGGCTGTGGGGTAGGTTACTTGGTTCACATGCCTGGCTCCCCTGGTTTCTGCCTTCTGCAAGTAAATTCTCTATCCATTATTCACCATGGTGTCTGCTTATGGGACATCCTTGCCTGTTATCCTGTGTGCCCAAATTTGAAGTAGGATGAGTTGGAGAATATTCCCTCTTTGGGGACCAGGCAGCTCTCACAGTCCTTTGGCCAGTGAAGGTCTAGGGGCTCAAATTTTGCAGGGGAAGCTTGGGTTCTCATTGGCACTGCAATTCCCTCAGGGGTTTGGTAGACTTCTAGTCTGTTTGCTTCCAGGCAGTGAATGTGAAAGGCAGCACACTGAAATACCTCAAAAGGTCGTTATCACTAAAACTACAATCTTTCTCCTTTATTTACTGCCTTGTGTGCTAAGTCTACCTCCTTAGTTCAAAAATTAAAAATGGGCCCCATAAAGCCAACTGAAATAACAGAAAAATGATGGATGACTTTGAACTAATCTTTACGTCTGGATAACTTTAGCCATCATATTATTTCTTGCTGTTTCAGGCTAGATATAGCTAGATTTTTTTAACTTTCAAAGATCTTAAATTTCTGGACTTTCCATCACTTTCACTTTAAGCCACTTTAAATTCTTTAGAGGGTTCTTCTGATGCCCACCTCTACATGGCCAGATTTACGTCTGTTTCCTTCTTGTAGTCACTTGCTAACAGTGGCTAACACACAGAACCATTCTGAATTTTGCCAACCGATTTCCTCAAAGCCAGTCTCAGGAGCACATGGTCTGCCTTCCAAGTTATGGAAACAACAGTTTCACTGGACTTTTTGCCACAGTATAATAACATTCTCCAGTTTGCAACTCACAATATTTGTGAATTTCCCATCTGCCACTTTATGCATGTCACATGTAATCCTAGTTTTTATAATAGCAACCCACTTTCAGATCCCATTTTTGTTTTTGTTTTCAGGAAATGTTTAACAATTTGAGATCCAGAAAGATATCCCAAAATACAGTCGCTTTTTATAAGAAAAAATGTTTTTGTCTCTAGTATAATGGTTTACTTAGAAGTAAGTAATCCAAGACTGGTGGGTAAGTTTCCAAGCATACTCAAGTCATTATCATTATTCACCCATCACAGAGGAGAAAACAGGGTCCAAGATAAACATCTGAAAAGAGATGTACCAGACGATACACACATTACTCCCCACTCATGTAGAGGAACAATGTTAGTCACATAGAAACCCCTAATTGTAACCAAAAAGCCAGTAGGTTGTAACCAAAAAATCAGTAGCTCACATAGTCACCTCCCACTTTAGTTTTTTACTATTAAAAAGTGATCTTTATCACACTCATCTTTGTGCAAGTTGCCACCTGGACAGTAGAGATACAATAGACAAAGAATAAGCAAGCTATCATCCCTAGTATTACAGAGTGACTCAATTTGAGGGGAGCCGTCCCTAGATTCTGTTCAAAATTGTATGAAAAGTTAGCTCGCATGTAAAGTCATTACAAACCTTAACAAAGAGAGGTGGATAAAACACATGCATTTCTGGGGAGAAGGGGGGAAGTCAGCCTTGGGGGAAGAAAAGGAGAAAAACGAAAGATTTCTAGAAGAGAAGCAAGAGAAGATAGAATAGAAGGGGAATTTGCTTGAGGATAAAATGATAAGTGAAGAAACATGTCTCACTACCAATGCAGAAGGGATAATTACTGAGGCTGTACAAAGGTCCAATGGACAAGGGGTGAATAGATGTCCAAGGGTAGGTAAATTACAGTGGGTGTGCCAATTAAGGTTTCATTAGTTGGACAAAACTAGCTTTGTGTTTTTCAGTAGCTGCTGTGTTGCCCCATCTGGGTCTTGTTTTCAGGGTCCAGGCATGCGATATTCGAGTTGGTGTGAGCTGTGTTGATAGCTAGTAGCTCACAGCTCTGTCCTTTCCCAAACAGCCCTTACTCTAATGGAGCTGCTGAAATTAAACTCTAAATAAGCTCTCCCTAATGGCAGCCCACTTTGAATAATTAGTGGATGAAAGAGTGAAAAAGTCAGACTCCTTGCCTAAATTTGGGAGGCATCTCAGCTCCAGCCAAGAGTGGACTCCAGACTACTCTTCCATGACAAGACTGGACTGAGACTGCCATTTTAATTACATCACTGGTTAAATTCTCCCTTTGACCGATTAACACTGCTTCTCTCAGTCCTACATAGTTGTTCCTGGTCTGACTACTATAATTTGGAAAACATACATAACCTCACACATTATGTAGCCCTGAAAAATGGGAGAGCTTTATAGGTGGCAATCCAGTAATCCTTTTCCTTAAGGATCTCACACTAGTCTGTGGTTTAATGTATTTTTAAAACCATAGCTCATCAACAAATTAGGATCTGGCAATAACTGCATTAGTCTTCATCATTTGCAAGGATTTCTAGAAATCTAAAATGTCAGACCTATACATAACTGGGTGCAAAATCATCTAAATTTCATAATTGACAGATGAAAAATCTTAGGTCACTGGTGTGATACATTACTTATTTGCTGAGAAGTTTCTGTCTCTCTGTCCTCTTTTGAGAGAGCAGGATCATATCTAAATCACTGTCATATTCCCAGTTTCTATTCAGTACTTTGCATGTAATTATTGCTTAGACAATATTTGTTCATGGAACTTAGAAAAGCTGAGGGGAAGATGGACTAAAATAAAGAAACGAAAATTAGAGAGCCATTCCAGACTCCTCTTTTTAAGTTACTTTTAATGCCCTGTTAGTTGCTAACACTTTAAATTCTAAGGCCTCTCCTCTTCATTTACATGGTTACTGCCTTGGTAAAGGCCCTCATGCCAACTACCTTCATCCTGAATGTGCCTTTCAATCTGCAGTGTTGTTCCTTTTGCTAGGAATCTTTCTCCTTTCCTTTTCACTTACTTAATTTTTAATCATCCTTAAATTGAACTATCACCAATTTTAAGGAGCATTCTTGACTTTTTCCTTTTGCCATACAGTCTTAAACTGTCTTCCATTACACTCCAGCTTCCTGCAAGATTAAATAATGTGTTCCATAGCTCAAAAAGGAACAATACTCTCAAATTTAGAGAATATAACAAAAAAAAAGGTAAAACTTTCCAGTTTCACATAAAGGCACTTTCAGTTATTGGGAAGCTGGTTGGGGAGGTGGGAAGCAAATATTGAATTAACCCACAGAGACAACTCAAGAAAACAACGAAATGTAAACACGTACATTATAGGAAAATACTTGGTGTAGTACAGATATTACGGGCATCAAATTAGTTTCCTGACCTCTCTCTCTTCATGTACATACAGTCAGGTCTCATTATTCATAGTACTTGTCTATAAAGTTGCGGCAAACATTGAATTAGTGAATACTGAACCATTGCTTCTAGGGGAAATATAGTTCGGTTTCTGTGAGCCCCAGTCACATTTTTGTCAACCAATCAATATACAAGCTTGTTGTATATGTTTTTCTATTTAAAGACAGCTTGTATTATATATCATCGCTTTAGTAATGTTGAACTTGTGCCAACTCATGCCTGAATGAAACTTGTCTTCGGTGAAGCTTATCTAACACACCTGTGTTCTTCTTCCAGCACATCACAGCCTTCTCGGACTTAGGAACACTCAGACAGGCCTTCAGCACTGCAGTTGGGGGTGGGGGGAGGGCTATTTTAAACTGTGAAATCACCAACAGAAAACACAAAATGAGAAAGACACAGCACTAATGGACCAAAGAAAAGACTATTGTCTACGGGATGGCAGAGAAAACAGGAAGGCAGAGTCACCCTGTTCAGCCTCCTCTAGGTACATGTACTTTGAGTGATTCAAAAGTTTTGTTGTTCTGCATATGCCTGAGAATGGCCATTTAAGATCCATGAATATTGATTTGGGGTTACAAATAAGTTTTAGTGATTAGGCAAATTTGCAAATACAGAATATATAAAAATGATGATGAACATTAAGTGCTCAAATTTATGTTTTTTTAAAAATCATCTTGAATTCCAAAAGCACACGCTCTTAGGGCCCACTATTGTCAAAAGCACCCTCAAGGGATTTATTTCCCAGAACTTGACCAGTTTCACAGGGCCCTCCTGTCCTCCCTGCAGCATGGAAATAATAAGTCACGTAGAACGATAAAATCGCCTTCCCCCAAACATTCATAAACTTGCCAGTAATGAGGGCATTAAAGGCATTTTGTGGTATTGCCTTTGTTCTTTCCTGCTTTGCAAAATGGTGGCAGATGCTTTACAAGATGGTTGCCAGAGCTGGAGCGCCTACAGGGGCCCAGGCACCCCTCAGGGAGATGCTGGCACTGCATGTGGAAGCGCCAGGCCCTACGAAGGTCACCGTGGCTCTGAGGGTCTCAGGAGAGGATCCGCTGTCTGACCCTGGGCCGCCAGCCCTGAAGGTAAAGGAGTTTAAACTCTGCACTTGATTTACATCTGCAGCATCCCATCACTATAGCTCTTAGATTAAATGTGCCTGATTCAATAACCAGGGGAAGCTGGGCTTATGCTAAGAAATGGCTGGTAACCTCTTTCTCCACGGGGTAGTTTGCCCTAACCTATTGTTATGTCAAAAAAACATCAGGATGTCCATGCCATTAAATTTACAAAGTATAGGGGCACCAGGGTGGCTCAGTCCCTTGACCAAGTAATTTTGGCTCAGATCATGATCTCAGGGTCATGAGATCCAGCCCAGCATGAGGCTCAGCACAACTCAGCTTGTCCTTTCCCTCCCTCTCTGCCCCTGCACAGGGCTTTCTCTCGCTCGCTCAAATAAATAAAATCCTAAAATAATAAATCAATTTACAAAATATAAACAGAGGTCTCCTTGTTCCATTCTAGGTTGACCAGGGAGGAGCACCTTTAGAGTGAATGCCCTGGATATACATTCTTGAACTCAATAAAATTGATCATGTCAGTAAACAACAAAACAAAACAAAACACCCCAAAACTATCCAAGTCTAGTTTTGGAATATGCAGGAGAAAAAAGGACAATTGTTTTATCTTTTCTTAGCAAGTTGTGCTTTTCCAAACTATAAAATACATTGTTTCATCTACTGTATTGTTTTTTTCTGGAAAGGTCAAGTGTTTTTATGTGGAAATTATCTAAATCAGGGCAGGGACAATCAAGAGAGGGATAGAAATTGGTGAAGATGAACCAAATCAGTTGTTGTTCTATCACAACATAGAGAACTTGAATCACTTTCTGATTCACTGACAGTTGCAACTAAAATGGCTGCTGCTGTTGCTTGAATTTCCTCATATGAAAGGTCTTCCTTTTCTTTTAATGACCAAAAATTCATCTTTCAATTTCTCTAATCCCCTTTGAAAAATAACTTTTGTTTGTATAATGTTTGTTTTCTTTTTTTTTTAATTAAAGTGATCTAAAGAAACACTCTTTGTTTCCCTCCCTATATAAAGGCAAATGAAGTTTTCAAAAATCATACTAGGATTTTTATTTGCAAATAAACCTTTCCACTCTCTTCATAAGTTCCACACAGTAGCAATAGGTGGTGGGTACTCCCCTGGTGACTGTTGCTCTTTTTGTCCTTCAGGTTTTGTGACAAAAACGAAAGGCCACCTCCTCCCTCCGACTGAACACTTGTCTCCAGTGTAGTGGAAAAGGACCTTTCTCCGTGTCCTCACTGGATTTTCCTGTTCAGCGTTTAGCCTAGCAGAACCAAAAGCCACATGCTATTAACCAGATGCTCTGCAGAGAATTAGGAACCCTGAAGTAATGGACAGCCAGTCCCCCTTAGAAGGAAGCATTCATGCAGACTGATTTGCTGTCTGCTTTAGACCCTAATAGCATGAGGTAATTTACAACCTGTCATTTCCTCAGTGAGTGGGAGGAATTCTTCTGGTACTATGGAGGAGGGCACAGTGTAATTTATTTTCCTACTCTCCAAACTTTTGGTGTCAGTTTCCTCCATCCTCTGCAGGAAAAGGGTAATGCCTAACTAAAATCTGACATAAAATTGATGCTCCATCAATGTTGGTGATGCAGAAGACGGAGTAAAAGGAAGGGAGAGAGGGGGGTGAGGGGAGGCCTAAGGCAGTAAAGGAACTTCCTGAGCAGAAGGATCAGTCTGTATAAAGTACTGTTGAAAAAATAAGAATGGGAAAGAAGGCTTTTGATTCAAGAACTAGGCTATTCATAAGGAAAGAACAGTAGAATAGAGAGATAATAGTGAGATTACAAAATTTAGCAAGTGAATGGAGGTGTTTCAGTAAAGATAGCAGTTTGAACACAGGTACTGACTCACTGTCTCCCGAAAGTCCCACTGAAACCAAAATCTCACTGAAATACCAGGTAATTTTTAAGGCATAGATCAACAAAGATGGAGAGAAGAGATGAAGAGATAGTATTCTAAATATCACAGTATTGTAGATGCTAGAAAGCAGAGACAATGGACTACGACACTGAGGGAAGTAAATCCCAAGACTGCAACGGGAGGAGCCAGGAACGAACCTGAGGAACAACAGGTGGTGACGCTAAGTAGGTGACGGGTGAGGGGCAACCTGCTCAAGTCCCATGAGTTCCATCTAGGAATCCAGCTGTGCCTAAGACGGCACACAACTATCCCGTCTCTTGTGGTACACCTCTGAGCAGAGGATGGCAGGTTTATCCACTGACAAGGTCTATCAGTTAAGGTTCAGACAGGGGAGCAGAGGGACTATGAGTGTGATGCAATTAGGCGTGTGCTATAGGGAATAGACTTTACACAACGGTGGGTGGGAGGAGCCGGAGAATCAGGGAAATCATCAGTCAATCCAAAAAGCCAAGTATGTCCAAGAGCAAAGTGAGACAGCACAGAGGAAGCTGATGGAAAGGCCTAAGGGAAGCTATTGCTTTTAGGCAGAAACTCCCCCTAAGAATCTTCAGGGAAGCCCCTAGCTTCCTGTGGGCCCCCTGTGCTCATTCCTACCAACACAAAAAGAGCTTCAGAGTATATTAAGTGATGCTTCATTTCTTCCTTTTAAATCTTACTAAAGTTCTTTTTGGCCAAATCTAACCTAGAACAATATGGGGGAAAAGATTCTGGTAACTGCACTTCCTACCTTAACCAATTTGACCACTGAGGCTGTCTGGACTCAGGCACTCCAAGGACAGTGAGAGCTGATATAGCTTATGCAAATAGGGGGATCAAATAAATTGATGCATGTAAAATGATGATCCCCCAACCCTCTTCTCCTACTCCCCCAAATACTAGCAACTAGGCCTTTCCTGCTCACACTAGAGATGGGGAGGGGTCCTGTCATGGAGTATGACTCACAAAAAAAGAAAAGCCTAAATATTTGGACATCTGGGGTTTCCTAACAAATTAATTATTCCAATCACGTTACAGTAAAACAGCCAGTCAATTAAGTCCCATCTTGATGCTCAGGGTGGCTAATCAAGCTTTTAGCTCATAATAGCCTCAAATATGAAGATTTTGTCTGGATCGCTAGATGTCTGAGGAAAGCCTCTTACATGGAAGGGGGAGTCCAAAACAGTAGGTTGAACAAAACAACTTGGAGAAAGCTGACACTCTACGGAGAAGGGGAAAAAAACCAAAAACCAAAAACCAAACAAACAAAACACACACACACACACATTAAAGTATGATTGATGTGTTCAAAGAAGTAGAATGATATATTTGATTTGCCAAACAACTGTAGGATATTATGAAAAAGAATCAGTCAGAAAACAAAAAAATATATCCTACAGAAATTAAATTCAAGAAACAAAATGTGAAATAGAATCTTTATAAGATAAGGCTGACGAGATCTCAAAAAGGTAGTCCAAATATGGAGAGAGTAGAGTTGAGAAACAACAAAATCATTCAAGAACAACTTCTGAGACTGAATATAGATCTAACTAAAATATAACAGGTCTCTCTTGGAAGAATGATGAGATGGCAGTTTGTACAAATCTTTGGAGTCTTTCATGATAGGGAGTCAATAAACAATGTTCAAGCTTGAAAAAAACAGTCAAGTCATGACACAATCATGGTATTTAGAGAGATTAAAATGTTCAGATATGAAGCTACAAAAAAATGTATTAACTGAAAGTGATTTTCTCTGGAAAAGGAGAAGTAGGGAAGAAGAGTGCTGGGATCACTATTTGACTTAATGAGTCTCCCAGAATTAGTGACTCTGTGAATGCAACACGTGCTTCATTTTAAAAATTCAAGCTTAAAAAATAAGTGACTAGGTAGTGAGGCAGTAGATGTAGTCAGACTTAATTTGATGTAAACAGGGAAAATACACAAAAGGCTATATATTGCTGCGGGAGGTGGGGCCAGGCAGGGCGCGTGGGGGACTGTGGGAACCACAGGGAAGATGTGTGAAGAGTGTAGGCAGCAGGGCAGCAAAGAGAGAGACAAGGGGATGATTATATAGGAGAGGAGACAATGGCTTGGTGCCCTCAAAAACTCCTGGGGAAATCAAAGCAGGCCAAAAGAGCTTATCTCTTTGAAAGATGAGAGGCACAGTCTCCTGAGAACAAAATAAAAGAAGAGCAGGGACGTCAAATAAAAATCTGACATGAAGAAGTGGCTCTTGCTCCAGGAAGACCTTGGCGTAGCCATGTCGGCAATAAAGAAACACGTTATCGAGCATGGACACATACACACTGTCTGAGCACACTGACCACCTGGCCACGTGGCCACACACTGTGTATCTGGAGTAGACATACCATTTTCAAAAGGACAATTTCTCATACAACATATCCTTAAAAATTAATATAAGAATGTGTGTAGTTCATCTCCCATCTTTCTGTTTCGGTTTTTTTTTTTAAAGATTTTATTTATTTATTTCACAGAGGGAGAGAGATCACAAGGAGGCAGAGAGGCAGGCAGAGAGAGAGAGGGGGAAGCAGGCTCCCCGCTGAGCAGGGAGCCCGATGCGGGCCTCGATCCCAGGACCCTGAGATCATGACCTGAGCCGAAAGCAGAGGCTTTAACCCACTGAGCCACCCAGGCGCCCTCGTTTTTTTTTTTTAATGCCCTTCAAGTATAAGTCTAGGTCCTGATGAAAGTATCTGTTGTTCAAATAATAAATGGAATAAAATTATTCTGGAAAAGATAAGAATTAACTGACCACATGGGAAACATTCGTTTTCTATTTAGGTAATTGCATTAGTTTCTAATAATCTTCCGTGTTTGTTCATTAGACTGGGAAAATGAACTTGGTGAATGTTCTGGCAAACAACAGAGGAAAAATCCTCAAATATATACTAAAGCCATTTTATAAATGTTCTATACCTTACCAGAATTACATAGAATATAGTAATGAATGTTGAAGATGCCATTATTTGAAATGTTAATTAAAAAAAAATCTGCCCCTTAACAACCTACTTGTACTAAAAAAGCAAAAAATTAAATAAATAAAGCTATTTATTCAGAGAAGCAAATCTTGTCTCAGTCTTTGGAGGAAATGTTTATAGGATATGCATGTGACTTATGCTAGCTGTGTACCTGAATGCAAAGGGAACATGAATCATCTTACGAACGTGGCAGGATTCCCACAAACCCCAGAAACCACATTAGCAAAACAGCCAGAGCTCAGGGGGCTCTCTAACGGGACCGTTCGTCTCAAGGAAGGTCAGAGTGACCTTGCCAGTTGCTGAGTCTGTAAATAAGTAGTTACTGAATTACAAAGCAAAGAGCCTCCACGACCTGCCTAAGTGGAAAAGAGCATTAGCACAGAAGAAAACCTGCCCCTTGCCCACATACCCATCCCCTCCTGAAAATATCTCCTAAGCTCACAGCCCCTTAAGTGGAGACAAGAGGAAAGGGAGGTACCATCACTTGCTGAATACCTACTATGTGTCTGTACTTTATAAACATAATTTTTGAGAGCCATGTCTTAGTAAGACTAAATAGAATGGGGATTTCTGCCAAGAAGAAGTTACTCATGGCTATTATAAATAACATGTGTGGCTGTAATGAGGATGGCTAAGAACGCTGAGAAGACCACACATCCACCTCCCAGGAATACAGTGCCTGGCTAAGGAAGAGGCTTAGTCATTTTTTTTTTTAATTTTAGTTGACAGAGAGAGAGAGAGATCAGATCACAAGTAGGCAGAGAGCCAGGCAGAGAGAGAGGAGGAAGCAGGCTTTCTGCCGAGCAGAGAACCCGATGCGGGGCTTGATTCCAGGACCCTGAGATCATGATCTGAGCTGAAGACAGAGGCTTTAACCCACTGAGCCACCCAGGCACCTGGGATGAGGCTTACTCATAACAGAGAATGCCCTCCACCCTCCTCCAGGCTTGCACATACCAAGTAACAAGATACTTGCTATAGATAGATCCTTTGTGAGGCATAGCAAGCAAGGAACATTAACACCAAACACTCACACACACCCCTAGCATACTGTGTTTAAATGGCTGAGAGAAAAAAAGAGAGAGAGAGACAGAAATCTGGAAGATATCCAGAAAAAAAAAAAGAAAAAGATACATTACACACGAGGAACAGCAATTAGAATGATAGCAGACCTCTTTTTTTCAGAAATCATGCAGCAAACAATGAAGTGACATCTTTGAAGTGTCAAAGAAAAATAAATCTGTCGAACCATAATCCTATACCAAGCAAAATTATTTTGTAAGAGTGAAGAAGAAATGCTTTCTTTAGAAAAACCAGTACTCTGGGAATTTATAGCTAGTAGACATCATCTACAAGTTATAAAAAAAGGAATGTAGTCAAGCAGAAAGAATATTACCAGAAAGAAAGATACCAGACAGAAAGTCACAACTATACAAAAAGATACAGAAAACTAAAAATTAAATAAATGAAGGTAGTACAAAATTTTATTTTTTCTTCTTTTTAATTACATTAAAATATAACAGCATTGAAAGCAAAAATTATAGCAATCCAGTTTGGGCTTAGAGCATATGAAAAATAAAAGGCATAAAAACAATGGTACAAAGCATGGGAAAGAAGCAATGCGTATAATTACAAGACATGTGATCAGTATAATATCATTTGAAGATAGACTGATTAATTAAATATATATAGAAATCTTTAGGACAACCACTAACATAACTTTACAAAAAAGATATAAGTAATAAGTCAATACAGGAGATAAAAGGGAATAAAAAATATGTTCAACTAATCCAAGAGAAGGTGAAAAGAGAAGAAAGAACAGAGGAAACAAATAGAAAATACCTAACAAGAGAGTAGATTTTAATTCAGTCATAATAATAATCACACTAAGTAGGATTCATCTAAACACTTTAGTTTAAAAAAAAGTGACTATCAGATTGAATAAAAAAGCAACACCGAACTATTTACTGAGAAAAATCCCTTTACCATAAAGATACAGATTAAAAGTAAAGGGATCTAACACTCATCAAAAAGGAAGCTAGGGTAGTTATATTAATAAGAGACAAATTTGACTTCAGAATAAAGAACATTTTCAGGGTTAAAACAGGATATTACTTGGTAATACAAGATCAATTCTCTAAGGACATATAATAATAATAAATGTGAAATTATCTCATAGCATAGTTTCTAAGTAGTGAAGTAAAACTGATAGAACTAAAAGCAGATGTTCACATGCAAAAAAAATGACCTTAATACATATATCACACCTTTTACAAAATTAACTTAAAATGGATCACGGATATAAATATAAAATGTAAGACTGTAAAACTTCTAACTTCTCTAATAAAATATAGAAGAAAATTCTGCATGACCTTGGTTGGCTTGGCAATTTTTTAAAATTTTTAGATACAATGCCAAATATAGTCCATAAAGAAGAAGAATATAAGAATAAAATGGGACTATCACAATTTAAAACAACTATACTTCAAAAGAATCTATTAAGAGAATGGAAGATAGGGACGCCTGGGTGGCTCAGTTGGTTGAGCAACTAACTGCCTTTGGCTCAGGTCATGATCCCAGAGTCCTGGGATCGAGTCCCGCATCGGGCTCCTTGCTCCGCAGGGAGCCTGCTTCTCCCTCTGCCTCTATCTGCCACTCTGCCTGCTTGTGCTCTTTCTCTCTGACAAATAAATAAATAAAATTAAAAAAAAATCTTAAAAAAACAAGGAGAGAATGGAAGATAGCTGCAGACTAAAAGAAAGTATTTATAAAGCACATATCTGATAAAGAGTCTCTATCCAGAATATGTCAAAAAATCTAGGAAGACAAACAATCAAAAAAAAAAAAGATCTGAACAAAAAGAACTGTACACAAACAGAGTACTCCTGTTGATAAATTCATTTGCAGCAGGGTAGCGATGATCAACTCTGGAACTGCTTTTTATTTACTCTGTATTTGAATGGCACATAAATACGTGACAGAGAATGACAGTCAGTTTTCTCACCCTCAGAGAATGAAGTTAAAATGAAAGGGGACAGGAGGAGAGGACCAAGGAGATTGCTAGGATGGCCCCTGAAATGCTCGGTGGAATTGGAGGCATCTGCATGAACTTATGTGATGCTTGCTGGCTTTTTAAACATGTATGTTTATGGATACACATAGAAATAACTATACTTATGTGTATTCATGAGTTAAGATGTATGTATGTTTTGTAGCTCTGTCCTCTGAGGGGACCTCAAAGCAGTGACATCCATTAACAATAATAACCATATCTTGGTTTCTTAATATCATTCTTCAGTAAAAGAAACCAGAGTTCCTTGGAGAAGTGCTGCATACAGGATGAACTTGAAGTATCTTACAATGCTGGAAAAACAAACAAACAAACAAACAAACAAATGAGAGAAAGAGAAAGAGAGGGAGGGAGAGAGAAGGGATGGAGCAGTGTTGAAAAGCATTCCGGAGCCAAACCTGAAAGAGTGGACAATGGTCAAATCTGAAGGAGTTTGAGCAGCTCCATACTTAGCTATTGTATTGAGTTATAACAAACAATAAAATAAATATTCATGATTCCACGCTAATATAATCAAGTGATGAAATAAACATAAGAGGGAAGACTATTGCATCTCTTCCTTACAGAAGAATTCCCATTAATAGATTTAGAATAAAAGAGGGAAATAGAAGACCACCATTAGAATATCACAGTGACAGTTGCTGCAGGCAAGATACATGGCATACTAAAATTGCATAAAGAAAAGAAATAACAATTTACAGTGCACAAATCTGGCAGACACCACCTTAACCAAGGAATCAATGGTGACATAACCATTAATAAAATATATTGATACACTAAGAAGGGCATCTTTTTTTTTGAGAGAGAGAGAGAAGGTGTGCATGTGCGAGTGTGTGCACGTGCACACACGTGCACACACACACACACACACACACAAGAGTGGTGGGGGGCAGGGGGTGGCAAAAGGAGAGGGAGAGAGAGAATCTTAAGGAGGTTCCACACCTAGCACAAGCCTGATGTGGGGAGCTCAATCTCAACGACCTTAAGATCATGACCTGAGCTGAAATCAAGAGCCAGGTGCTTAAACCGCCAGGCGCCCCACCTCTGTGGTATTTTTGCCCACCAGTCTAATCTTGGGAAATAACAGATAACTCCAAATTGAAAAATATTCTCCAAAATACGTGACCAGAATTCTTCAAAAGTGTTAAAGCTACGAAAGATAAGGTAAGACTGAGGAAGTGTGACAGATTGGAGAAGAGGAATATAAGATGTAACTGCTAAATATGTAACTAAATAAATATGGATTATATATTAGACAGGAAAAGTCACATTAATGGAAAAACTAGTGATGTTCAAATGGAATCTGTAATTTAAGTACTATCGAGCCAATGTTGATTTCTTTCTTTTTTTTAAAGATTTTATTTATTGCTTTGACAGAGAGAGATCACAAGTAGGCAGAGAGGCAGGCAGAGAGAGAGGAGGAAGCAGGCTCCCTGCTGAGCAGGGAGCTCAATGCGGGGCTTGATCCCAGGACCCTGAGATCATAACCTGAGCCCAAGGCAGAGGCTTAGCCACCCAGGCGCCCCAAGCCAATGTCAATTTCTTAATTTTGTTAACAATACTATGATGATGTAAGGCATTAACATTAGGTGAAGTTGTTTTAAGAACCCCCTGTGCTATTTTCAGTTTGAAATTATTTCAAAATGACGACTTTTTTTTTTTTAATGTCTTCTTTTCCCAGACCCCGCTGTATCTGATCCCAGTCTTAGGCCTGGACATCAGTATTTTCTCCAAAAGCTTCTCTGTTGATTCCAATTGTCATTCTGGGGTTAAAGGGATTAAAGAATCAAGAGACAATCAGACTAATGATATAAGGGAGTGAAAAACTAACAAGCACAATAAATATTAATAACTTATATTTGCTAGAAATTTCACATGTACAAAATATGTTTATAAAAAAACATTTACGTTTATTTTAGCAGGATTATGGTTACAAGAGAATGTGACAAAATAATAGCTACGTCTGGGTAATTGCATGAAGACAAAAGTATTTTCTGGCTTCTTTATATTTTTTGCTTCTTCCAAAAACAGATTTATAATTATAAATTTTACATCAGGAGAAATAAGTTGGAAAGCTACAAAGAAAAAGTATGCCTCCTGAGTGAGTCTTACTCGTTTTAAATTTTGAGGACTTCTTCCCTGGAGCAGTTACCTTATGGGTCATCCAGGTAGCAGGGGCATATTACTGGACAGCACATGGAGACTTGGATCAAATAAGTGAAATCATCCTAAACTCTGATTTCTGGAATACCAAAACCCCCAAATTAACATATGCACAGCTCACAACTCTTTCAACCCTCTCTGGAAGTAGATATCTGGGCAATTCCCTTCACTGTAGGACTGTATAAACTGTCAGAAAACTAGCCATTCAAAATCAATGCCATGATTCCTTTCTGTGTACTTGACCCTTGCATCCAGCCCTTGAAACATCTCCATTTAAATTAGCTGTCACTCGGAGAATGGAGGACAAGAGTGGATGAGAAGAAAAGTTCAGGGTCTGTCCTTGGTTCTTATATTGATTCAGTCACCCAAAAAGCTCAAGTACAATAGTTTAGAAGTACAAATTAGAAACTTATATGAAATAAATTCAGAATCTTCCCACTTACCTCCCCAAGTCCCAAATCAATATTATAAATACTCTGTAGACTTGCCAAGGTCACCTCATGGAGTCGTTTTGGTTTAAAGAAAATAAACCGACATTTAAAATGGGTAATTTCTAATGAAATTGTGGGAATCCAGCCTCTCTGAACCCACTGGATCTGATGGCAAAATTCTGCTAGATAAGTCAAATATTTAACCACAGTCTAAATCACTCCATATTACCTTATGGTAGGGACATTTTATTACTTTACATTACTTACCCGATTTTTATAGTCATATGAGTTTGTAACACCCGATTACATCTTCAGGAGGATGCATTCCTTGTTGATGAAAATGCTATTTTATCTCAAAAAAAAAAAGGGTAACTAACATGCTTGTGAAAATCTTAGGATGGGTTAAGTCAGAGAAATGATGGGGAGAGCTAACAATCTGTGAGCACCAAAATGTGCTTAGGGATCATGCTCAGCACATTTTACTATTTTATTCCATTTTCTAGTTGCAATGGTATTATACCTAGGTATTAAGCCCACTTTAGAAATGAATCTTAGAGGGGAGAGAGCGCATGCCCACTGAAGCAGAGGCAAACAGAGCAGTTCCTCATTCTCTGCTTCCTCAGCCACAGACTTGGCCAATGGGAGGCATGAAGGGAGAAAAATGGGGAATCAAATGGAATGCTGTTCAGGTGCCCGGTATGAGACAGCTTGTTAAAAAGGGTCGGGATGTTTTGTTCTCTTATGTGTTTTTCTCAGAATACTGACCTTTTATCCCAAAAGAGTTAGCACACTACAACATAAACCTAAAATGTTGATCGAGACTGTGCGATGGTAGGAGAGCAAAGCCAGAAGGAATTTAGAAAGTATCCAGTCCAGTTGTTTCCAAATCCTTTATGTTTGGAATGGGAGTCGCCCAGACAAAGCTCTACTGGAAAGACCTCCATGTTCATCAGATACATGCGGTCTAACACACTTGTGCTTGTGTGCCTCGCTCTGTGGCCCCTACCAAGGAGGCTGCTGGTGTGCCTCTGCATAAACATGGAGCAGGGGGAAGGAGATAAGGAAAAGAAACTTTTCCTGAGGGTACCTGGTGGCTCAGTGGGTTAAAGCCTCTGCCTTCGCTCAAATCATGATCTCAGGGTCCTGGGATAGAGGCCCCCATCGGGCTCTCTGCTCGGCAGGGAGCCTGCTTCTTCTCTCTCTCTCTCTGCCTGCCTCTCTGCCTACTTGTGATCTCTCTCTCTGTGTCAAATAAATAAAATCTTTTAAAAAAAACAAACAAACCATATAACAGTTAAAAAAAAAAAGAAAGAAACATTTCCTGAACCTTTCATTTTCTAGGTAGGGAATCTAAAGTCTATGATCACACAGAAATTCAATGATCACGTGGGAAAATGGGGGCACTGAGGCCATAACTGAGACATCGCATCAGCCTGCAAAACGGGGAAGATAATGATCTGGCTCCGTGAAAATCACAAACGACTTCAGCCCATGTCTTGTTGATAGTTTTTCAGAAAAGGCCACAGCTGAGAATTAATTCTTCTCCTCCAGCTCATTTTATTTGGAAGATGATCTGCAGGACTGGGGGATTAGGTAGAAAGAGCAATGAATGGACTGGTGGTCAGAGCGCTATTACAGTTTTATGGATGCTCTTGATCTCGGGTCCTGAATCTGCATGAAAGGGTTAATAATCCCTACCCTGCCAGACTGACAAGGCTGTGATGAGACATAAGACAGTGTTTTTTAGCTGGAAAAGTTGAAAAAGGAAAAATCTCATTATTTTTGAATGACGCGAGTCCTGCACGTGGGTGACACATTGTTTACATCACTCTGAGGCATGCTGAGCGTGATTAACAACTATTATTCCGTCTGCTCCAACTACTATTATTTTAATCTTCAGCACGCCTGTGTGGTGGATTCTTTTTCAAAAGCCAACAATAAAATAAGTTATCAGGACCCTTGATGTGCCATGTTATCTTCTAAGGGACTCCATGGTTTCTGCCACCTTGAACATTCCATTGAAGTTTCTGCAGAACCTGGCCTGGCCCATCCGTCCCTCATCCTCTTGTCACAGCGCGGGCCCCTGCGTGGAGCTGTTTGATGGGCCCAGCTGCAGCCTGGCTCTTCACAGCAGAGAGGTGCCTGGCACCCTCTCACTGCCCCTGGCTCTGCTCCATTGAGTCGGCCTCTCCACCACCCCCTCCACTTCCTGGCAGCTGGAACAGGAGGCTGGAAGCTAGTGGCAAACTGTGGCGTCTGGCTCTGTGGTCTGCCAGTAATGACAGCCCCTGCTGAATCATGCTTCAACTGCTATACTTTTCTTTCATAAAGGTCCCAATGAAGGAAAAGGAAAGGCATTCCAATCTCTTACCTACATTCCCACCCTTGTGTAGAATGCTCCTTTGACTACTTCCCCACTTTGGTAGGGGATAACAGTCTGAAAGTATGGAGGGAAGGTTGGTGAATTTCTTCAGGGCTATTCATCTAACTCTTGACTTAGAAAACAGCTGTGCCATTCTGAAAAGGCAAGGGGAAGGGAAGAAGAAGCTTTGCTTGGTTACTCCAAAATTATAATAATAGTATAAAATCACCGTGCACACCCGCTGAACGTCTTCAGGAAGGGCAGGCAGGGAATGCTGGGGTTGACTGCTCAGCGACAGTGCCTGGTTTAGTCTGCACCTGGGACTGGAGGCTGCCCAGGGATGACCCGACCTCTCTTCTTCCCTCCTGATCATCCTCCACTGATTTTCACCCCACGGCAGGTACTTGAAAACAACGTATACCAACACAGGGATCAGCATGGATGTTGAAGCGAGTGCATAGCGTCAGATGTAATACGCCAGCTTGGTCCAACTGGTCATGGGCGCTTCATGCCAGGAACACAAGGCAGTTGGGGCAGTGGAAGCGCTGCCGGGCTAACGGCTGGCAGCTGGGAGCAGATAAGGAGAAGCACAGCCAGTTGTCCTTGCCTTTCAGGTTCTGCTGAGTCACCACTCCCTGTGGGTTCCCCTCCTTTTGAGAATGTGAACAACCATTAGATAACTGGTCCTTTTCTTTCCATCGAAATTGCTGCCCCTACTGTGTGTTCCTTTTTCCCCCCTTGGTTACCAAAACCCAAGGTGGGCTTCCCACCATTTAAAAGGGCAATACTCAAGAGATGAGTTTTGTTGAAGATTCTATTTATTTATTTGAGAGAGAGACAGCAAGTAAGATAGAGCATGAGAGGAGAGAAGGTCAGAGGGAGAAGCAGATTCCCTGTGCAGCTGGAAGCCAGATGCGGGACTCGATCCTGCAGGCGCCCCAAGAGATGAGTTTTGACTGGAAAGGAATATGAGTTTTATTCAGGAGGCTGGCCTTCCGGGGATCCGGGGGAGAAGGCAGGCTCTTGTCTGAGACCAACTCCCAGGTTTCTGCCTGGCCCAGATTTTTTTTTTAAAGAGATTTTATTTATTTATTTGACAGAGAGAAAGACACAGCGAGAGAGGGAACACAAGCCCCAGGGAGAGTGGGAGAGGGAGAAGCAAGCTTCCTGCCTAGCAGGGAGCCCGACCGAGGGCTCGATCCTGGGACCCTGGGAGGATCATGACCCGAGCCGAAAGCAGACACTTAACGACTGAGCCACCCCTGCCGGGGCCAGAATTTTTAAAGGGGTTTAATCAGTTAAGGGAATACAGGGGTCTGTAACATTTCTTGATTAGGTGCAGACTCCATGATGTCAGCTACACAGTTATCTTGGTGCTCAAAGGTTGTTTAAGAAGGTCTACTTCCTTGGTGCCCAGGGTGTGTGTGTTGGGGGGCAGGGTGACAGAAGGTCGGGTTCCTTGTTACCCAGGGGTTGTACAAGAATACTCTGTTCTTTCTGTAAAGGAGGGCAAGGTCTACAGATGGGCAAAGGGAAGTCAGCGAAGACATTTGTATGACCTTAAAAAAGAAAAATATTTTGCTAGAAGATTGCTGAGCTAGTCAGAAAGCTAAGTGGGCTTCAAACAGACCTGCTGCTACTGTGGCCTGGGGACATTCTGGTCCTTTATTCCCCAAGGCCAGTGGTCTACAAATCTCAAAGAAAGTGAATGAGTTCTATGACCCTTCAGGGGCCTTAAGTCAGCCAGTGAGGAGGCTATTAATTTGAAGCAAGTTAACCCCTAAGACCAGCTGCAGTGCTGTTAGACATTCACATGGATTTTTCTCTCAATTCGTTCTTAATTTACCTCCACCCTTCTATTCGTTTGCACTGATTTTTCATTCTTTTCTTTTCGCTTGCCAGAATAATTTATTGTTTTTTTTTTTCCAGGCACACCTTCTTCCACTCAATCCTCTCCGCTTCCATTTATATCTTTCATGGACATCTTAATTTTTCACTTCTTTATTCTTGGAATTTATTTAAATACTTAGTTTTTGTCTTTAAGACTACATTTGCTCCTTAGGGCTCCCATTTCTGGTTTTGTCTCCAACGTGAAGATTCACAAATGCTACGTAGATTGGGAAATAGAAAGCACGTGATCAATTGTCTCACTGCAGTGAAAGAATAGGTTACAGTAGCTGGTTAGTGAAAGCTTCAGGGACAGCTCTGCTGCCGGTAGCATTAACTCTGCGCCTCTAATCTTTTCTGATAAGCATGCCTTACAGGGAGATAAGCGAAATCAAAGGTGCTTTTTCAACTATGTAGTTTTGAAGTCAGCTAGTGAAGTTCCTGGTAGATGCCATTTTAACTACCTTCCTGATAAAAAGTCTGAGCCTCAAAATCAAATGTTTCCTCCCTATTCCCTTTGGCTCCTTGTCAGACCCTCTGATTGACTAAAAACACCCAAGCTTCACATCGTGAAATAAAATCTTTTAACCATGGAAGGATCAGTGAACATGTTAGCTGGAGAACAGGTGTATTTTTGTGGATGCGAGCTGACTAACATAGCCAGTGAAGTTTGGCTTCATTGTATGCATTAAGTGTGCTCCTAAAAACGATTAATGAACATGATCATTTACGGAGTGAATCATGTTTTGTCATACAATTGCACTGTGGAAGCCAAATACAAAGGTGAAAGAAGATTACAGGCCAAATTTAAATATCATACCGTGCGATTTTAAAAAGACTGGCTCTGATAATTTGCAATCAATGGCTATTTATTTCTCTCATGGCAAAGCCCACAAAAAGCAATCATAGACAACCTACATTATCTTTGGCCATTTGTTAGAAGATACACAGTAAAATAAATCATTCTGTTACTTGCTAGTTCATCAAAAATTCATTCTAGCTCCAGGAAACAAGGACAACTTGAATAACTTAAATAATACTCCTGGGCGTTTGATAGACTGTCAAATATCAACATGAATATTCTCTATTATTGTCAGTGCCTAGAACACCAAAGCCATAAATAGGCAAAGCCAATCACCGAAAGGCCCTCATTACAAAGCAAGTTCTTTTTTTTTTTTTTAAAGATTTTATTTATTTATTTCACAGAGGGAGAGAGATCACAAGGAGGCAGAGAGGCAGGCAGAGAGAGAGGGGGAAGCAGGCTCCCCGCTGAGCAGAGAGCCCGATGCGGGCCTCGATCCCAGGACCCTGAGATCATGACCTGAGCCGAAAGCAGAGGCATTAACCCACTGAGCCACCCAGGCGCCCACAAAGCAAGTTCTTGTAAGACATTGTGAGACAACCACATAAATTATGTTTGGCAAAAAACTTTGAGAAACAATATTTCTGGGAAAACATGAGGAAGATAAGCAGCTTAAGTATAGCAAGAGAAAGAAAAAGAAAGAAAGGAAGAAAGAAAGAAAGAAAGAAAGAAAGAAAGAAAGAAAGAAAGAAAGAAAGAAAGAAAGAAAGAAAAAGAAAGGGAGAGAGGGTGGGAAAAGAAAGAAGCAAACCACTAAGTTAATATTTTCTTCTTAATCATCATAGCTTTTTTTTCCTCAGATGATTTATAACCATCAAACTATGGATTTTAAATCCATAGTCTTATGGATTTAAAATCCATAGTCTTAACTTTTAAAAAGTTGTTTTTAATGTCTTTTACACTTGTTTAAAAAGAAACCATAGGGTCAAAACAGTGTCACTTAAGCCAAATCACTAAATCTGGTCTTAACTTGTAACCTACTCTTGGTGTCAGCCTCCCCCAGAAATGTACTCTTAACCAGTCAGTCAGGAATTTTCTGATCAGCATCAATGAGCTCATGGGTCACAGGGACCCTCCCCACCCCTCAAAGGAAGATGAAGTAACCTGCATAATAAGTTCTCCAGCCCTTTTCCCATTTGGGAATGCCATCTAGCCTGAAACAAGCCTTTCTTTTATTTTTCCCAGAAGTTCTTGCCCCAACTTCTTTCCTATAAAAACCTTCCATTTTGTACAGCTCCTTCGAGCTCCCCTCTACTTCTTGGATGGGCTGTTGCCTGATTCATGGATTCACGAATTGCTTAATAAA
Source organism: Ailurus styani (assembly GCA_002007465.1). NCBI lineage: Eukaryota > Metazoa > Chordata > Mammalia > Carnivora > Ailuridae > Ailurus > Ailurus styani. The sequence goes on along the minus strand of LNAC01000294.1, from coordinate 1,285,344 downwards.
CACAATTAGATCTTCACATTTGCTCAGTGGAGTTTTGTTTTTCTGATTCCATTCTTTTTTAACCCATTATTTCATGTATTTCTTAATTTGAGACAGGTGAAAATGATGCTAGTTAGGAGGCTTTTTAAATACTCCAAGAAGACCTAATGAGATGAAAGTTTAAGGAAACAGGACAGATGGAGAGGGGAAAAAATTAAAAAGAAATTGAAGTAGAATTGGAACTTGTTGGTACGTCGTGGAGGGAGATGGAAAAGAGGAGAGTGACTTCTTAATTTCTAGTTAGGTGCTTGGATGGACTATGTTTTGCCATGCTTGGTAAGTTTATCTTTTTTATGAATGTTTTATCTTAGAACATTTTGAGACCAATAGAAAGTTGTGAAGATAGTACAAAGTTCCCATGTACCCATACCCACTCTCCTCCATTAGTAACATCTCACATTAGTATGGCATATTGGTTAGAATTATTGACAAAATATTGATAATTTATTAGTAATTAAAATCCATACATGCACTATCTTGCAGAACAGACTTCTAGACCTGGCTGTTAAAACTTACCCTCTGTGAAAATGTTCACATTACATAATCTCTCTGTGCATATTTTATTGTCTGTAAAGTGAAATCAACATTTACTAAATGTACAAAGTTGCTGTAAGGAACAAATAAATTCATGCAGGTGGTAGGGCTTTATGATTAACTGTAAAGTATTAAACACAATTGTTTTGATTGCTCTTTTTCATTTTCTCACTATTATGAATCATTGGAATTTAAATTCTGAATCTCATTATTCAATCGATGAGCACTCAGGCCACGGACTATCTCAGAAAATACTGTCAAGATTCAACATTTTAACATGTCCAGAGAACAGCCCTGCCATATTAAACAAGTGCTATTCAGTAAATCTAAGTTCATCCATGTAATCAGAATGGAAGGCCATTGAGAAAAGGATGGGGAAGGTCAAATACTGCCCCCTCCCCCAAAACCACGAAATGAGGACCCAGGAAAAATATAGCTGTTAAGAGTCATGTGACTGCATGGATATTAGCCAGTTCCTGGCAGTCCTGTCTGGAGGAATTTGTCAACACTGTGTACCTCTCTGAATTTATTTACCTGAATCAAAGGATAAAGCCTGTATACATGCAATACTGCAGAAGTTCATTCATATGCAAACATCAATAAATCTCAGGGTGGGGAGGGAACGGCACTGCAAAAGTTCCTGTCATTTTTTTTTATTAAGCATCTGCTTGCCATTGATTATGCATTTAAAACTCCAACACTAAAAAATAAATCTCAGAATACAGTAGTGATGATGGCTGAATGATGGTCAGTAGTGAGCAGAAACAAGGAACAAAAGGTGGGGCTGTGACTGCTAACTTTGCGGTTTGGTTTTGCCTTCGGAATTGTGTGATCTGGACACACACTGGTCAAGGCATCCTGAGGGGTCCTCTCTGCTTGACTGTGCTCTAGATAGTCTTCTTCCTATCTTTTTTGTTTCAAAGATTTTATTTATTTGAGAGATGGAGGGGGGAGCGTGCGAGTGAGGAGAGGAGCAGAGGGGGAGGAGGGAAGAATCTCAAGCACCTAAGACTAAGGCAAGCACACTCTGCATTTCAGGCAGAACCGACCGGGGGCTTCATCTCATGACCCTGAGACCATGACTTGAGCCAAAATCAAGAGTCAGGCTTAAACGGCTGAGCCACCCAGGCACCCCCTGACCATAGATTCTTAACTTCTCTTTTCTTAGACCATTTCTATTAGAAAACTTGCCATTGTAGATTCTTTCTCTGCTTCTTTGAGAAGTCTTCTCCCAGCCTCTTCCCTTTTAGATACAATCTTCAAGAAAGATAGGGCCTCTGCCTCCCACTCTTAGTGGGGAAGATAGGAGCTTCAGTAAGTATCAATTAGCAAACACAGATAGCCTAATCACATTGACCAATCTCCCCACCAAAGTCTTTTCCATTAGTGCACCCCAGCATTTAAAAATCCTCCAGCCTTTTATTTTAGCAGAATTAAATTCAGTCTCTCTCCCCTAACCTTGACCCCAACTGCAATAGTTTCAAATAAAGTCTTACTTGCTATTTTAACAAGTATTCGTATAATTTTTCTTTATCAACATACACAAACTATTTATGTGCTACAATAATGTGCAACCATGCAAAGCATTTCTGTTTGCAAAATGATTTTGATCTAGTGTATTATTGTAGCACCGTCAGACAAAATTAATATCCCTGTGCTCAAGAAAATGAGCCTAATATTCATAGAAATTAATTCTTGGCTAATGTTCCAGTTATTAACTGAGGGATCTAAAGCTTGAACCCAGGGCATTTATTACGAAGTCTAGGGCTCTTCCACCTCGATCTCAGTAACAGTTTTGCTCTAAGAAACATCTCAGCAATGTTACATTCTGCACAAATATGTAGATATTTAACAACATTTACTGAATTATTGAGACTTCCTGAGGGGAAAGGGGATTGATTTTTAAATCTCCTGAGAGCACACTCATTTGGTGGTGCAATATCATGGCTGAACAGATAAATAGAGGACATTGTGTTCTTACCTTAACAATGTTAAAACTGAGTTTAACATTCATGACTATTAATGGAATCATACTTATTTTGTTATATCAATATTAGTAAATGTATACCATCATATGACATTATACACACCATTTTGTAGCCTCATGGTGACTTTGGGTAGAAAAAGCCACCAGCCTTTTATTCAACCATAAGTAGAACTAAAAGTTAATTATGTACATTTTCGATAAAGTGTTTAAACAGTATATTCTTTCCTTATGCAATATCTGTCTCACTGTTACTTGAATGATAATAAAAAGCATGAGAGTTTTAAAAAATGTGATTTGCCTTATTCACTTTCTCCCCTCTCTATGGAATCCTCAATGTAGAATTAGTGAATGTATGATTTTTTTTGGCATCTCTAATCTTGTTAATAAATGATTGTGAAGCTACTGAAACATGCTGAGTCTTGACTGTGCTATATTGCAGAACCAGAACTGCTCAATTATAAGACTATCTGCCAGTTTATGAAGAGGACTAGGAGACAGATCCAAGAAAAGTAGACTATCTGATCAGCATCTTTAATTTAATGTACTGACTGTCTCATCTCTTCTCTCTGGCTTGAATGTTGAAATTTTAGACCCTGGAATAATGGAAAGCATAATCAAAGTCTTCAATTTGGTAATTTGGATAGAATTCATGCTGAAGAAATACCCCAGTGGACTATGTGGGCAAAATGCAAATATATACACATATATAGATACACAAAAACATTAAGCTGCCTTCAGTCATATCCTAAGATTGAATATCCAGTCTAATAACATATTCTGATTAACTGAGAGTAACCATACATGCTAGATCTAGATTGCCTATTTTTCAAGTAAAAATATTTTTCCTTATAATTTTGAACTTACTTTGCATAGTATTTGCCATTAGAAGCTACCATAAGATTTCTCCATGCCACAAGGTCAACATCCAAAGCACTGCTCATTGTACAATAAATGTGCAAAATTAATATGAAGCAATGTGTTTATATATAAAAGAGTGTTTATGGCATATTTAAGTCATGCTTTTTGGTATCCAGTTATAATAATTGGTAATTCCAATTATTTCAAAGACCATTGTGAAAGTTTTTTTTTAAAAATTAAAACAAATTAGGGGTACCCAGCTGGCTCAGTTGGTAGAACTTGCGACTCTTGATCTTGGGGTCATGGCTTTGGGCCCCATGTTGGGTATAGAGATTACTTAAAAAACAAAAAATTAAGATAAATTACATATAAACCTCAGAAATTACAGCTTGGAATATCTTCAGAAGTCCTGGGACACAGGGTGATTTGGCAAAGAGGCTGCTATTTCAAACAGATAATAGCTTCTTGAGAGCTGAACTCCTGTCTTATTTATCTCTTTATTCCCCCAAATTGCTTAGCATGAGGCCTCATACAAAGTAAATGGCCAGTAAGTGTTAAGTCGGCAGTGTAAGACTTTTAAAGACAGGAATTTTTCATCTAAATATGAGTTGTTGAAGTGTTAAGTAAGTCTAGTATTAGCAGACATTTGGTTGTTAAAGAATAAAAGCCTATTTTTGACTTCACATAAAAATTACCGTCCACTTTACTGAATTGCCTCCAACACCTCCACCAGACTCCTTCTCATATACTGAAATCCTACAGCAGCAGGACCTCTGTGGTATGTCAAACATCGAGCAGATTTAGGACTTCACCTAAGTAATTACAAAAGCTATTTAGTGCTTCCCTTCAATCCCTCAAGCGACAAGGGCAAAGCTAAACTCCTGAGTGACATTACCAGATATTAACACAAAGAAAACTAATTAAAATCTGCTATCTTCCAAGTTAGTCTTTGTGACCAAAGCAAGTGCCCCTTCTGCACACCTTTAGCAAGAACTTCTTGTCATTCACAACATCTCATTTAAAGTCTTCAGGAGCCAAGAAACAGGATCTTCGGGTACTTTTCTAATAGGGGATTTCTAGGGGCTCAAGAGGACAGAAATTCTATAGTAAATTCCTGCACAGTGGGGAAAAATGGGATTTTATTTCTCCAGCTAACTACAATTGATACACAGAACTAGGTGAGAGAAACCCTGATCATTATTCACAAGACCTTTAGGGCAAATCTCATTTTCTCAGACGCTTCATAAAAACACCAAATGTTCCTGGAGTCAGTGATTCCATAGGAATCATCCTTAGTGGACATCTTGGCATTTCTTTTCTGCCTGGAGCCTTAGAGCACAAAAGATTTTGAAAAGCAGGGGATGGAAAAGGAATCAACTTCCAGGCTAAGGATGGAAAGTTAGGAAAAAGTAGAGGCACTATGTCATTTTTATTTACAAATTTCTCTCCTTCATGACCATAATATTAAATTTTTTTAAAAAAATTAATTTTTACCAGGTAGAGTTACCCTCATTTTATTATTATTATTACTGTTATTATTTATTTATTTTAGAGAGAGAGAGAGAGAGAGAGTGTGTGCACAGGGGCAGGAAGAGGGAGAGAAAGAATCTTTTCTTTTTTTTCCTAAGATTTTTTTAATTTATTCATTTGAGACAGAGAGATACAGAGAGAGAGAGAGAGAGAGAGAGAGAGAGAGCATGAGCAGGTGGAGAGGCAGAGGCAGAGGGAGAAGCAGACTCCCCGCTGAGCTGGGAGCTAGACATGGGGCTCAATCCCAGGACCTGGAGATCATGACCTGAGCTGAAGGCAGACACTCAACCATCTGAGCCACCCAGGCACCCCAGGAGAGACAGAATCTTAAGCAGACTCCACGCCCAGCACAGAGCTAGATATGGGCCTTGATCTCACAACCCCAAGATCATGACCTGAGCTGAAAGCACAGGTGGGGTGTTTAACTGATGTAGCCACCCAGGTGCCACCGGAGTTACCCTTATTTTAATTAGCAAGTGAACTGAGATGCTGATGTTCTCTGTCCTCAGTTTAAAGGTACTATTTTGATGATCAGTGGGAGAAGCCTTAGTTCAATGATGTCTTAGAAGAATACTGACACTCAGCCCCACTAGCTGTGCTGAACAACCTTTCCTTTTACTGCGACAATTTGTCATCCGATGCCATCATCTCCTGCATTTGAAGAGGATGTGTATTTTATTTCAAAAGATAAAATAGAGGGAAAAGATCTATAGATATGCACAAGCTTTCAAATGATCACTATTTTTGGGCAATAAAAAAATCGATTACCTACAAAATGTCAAGTTTATTAATATATTCACATTTGAATTATGGTGAGAAAGTTAATAAAGTAGGGGAAATGTTACCATGTTAAATCTGTTTTCACATTTGGCTTAGAAGAAAGAAGAAATTTGGAAAATACAATAAAACATGAAATAGCACTAAGTTAAACAGCAGAAGATTGTGGTAAAACATTGGTAATACCATCTCATATTTATTGATATATCAATTTAGAGTGTGAGCTACATACATCTGTGTGACATCGTTAGGACAGATAATATAAAGTCCTTTTCTTACTCACAGTGGAATTCACAAGGCCTAAAGATGGAGAGAGATTCTTTCCTAATCAGAAATATTCTACACATAGAAATCTGAGTAACTTTTCACACAGTAATGATTGGTTCTTATTTTCTCTTCTTTAGCTTACACACAATATAATTTAAGATTATATACACTAATAGCAAAGCACTCTACCTCGCACTCTGGGAGACTGGTGGTGAACCTCACATGGTCCCTCCAGTCATGATTTAAAGGAGTTGACATCGCAATAAGTCCTGTCAAGATGGTAAGAGCTACACGTGTGTGGATTTTATGACTCGAGTATGGAAGAAGATTCACAGAGAAGGCGGGGAGATGTCACCTACAGTTTACAGAGAGAAAGGTAGCAATTAAGAGGAAAGGGATCTGGGCGCATGGGTGGCTCAGTGGGTTAAAGCCACTGCCTTCGGCTCAGGTCATGATCCCAGGGTCCTGGGATCGAGGCCCGCATCGGGCTCTCTGCTCGGCGGCGAACCTGCTTCCTCCTCTCTCTCTCTGCCTGCCTCTCTGCCTACTTGTAATCTCTCTCTCTGTGTGTCAAATGAATAAATAAAATCTTTAAAAAAAAAAGAGGAAAGGGATCATAAATGCCCTCATTTACCCTAAAACTCCTTGTTTTGTTTTTAAAGAAACACTGCCGGAAGGGGATGAGTTCAGTCAGTCCCTTCCTCTGTCGTCTGCTTCCCACCATCCTCCAAATACTATCCCCAGACATTTTGGAGGCAGGGAGTGGATGGAGAGGCGGCTAATCAGAGCCTGAGAACATGATGATCTCCTCTGGATCACACTGCATAGCCACACTCATAAGTACCAGGCTGGGAGGGTTGTGTTTGGTGGATTTGGGACTATCAGGAGAGAGATGGGCTACAGAGGGAGCTGGTCATCTGGCCATGGCCATGAGAGACCTTGTGCTTCTTGAAGATGACACTGTATATATGTGAAGATGACTATTTGGCTTGGAAAAAAAATACATATAAGAGAAAGTAACTATATGGGATTTTGGTATTCAGCATATACAATATCCAGCTTTCAGAGGCAAAAGAGAGTAATGGTGCAGTACACAAGCCTTGGAGAAAGATTAGGAAAACTTGGTTCTGCCTCTCCTAAGGTGTGTGAGTTCGGGCAAATTCTTTTGCCATCCTAAATTTGCTTCATCATCTGCAAATGCCTTAGAGGATGGTTGTTAAAATTTAATTCATTTAAACCACTTAGTTCCCAGCACCTTTGAGTTGTTGTTGTTTTAAAAGGATCAGGATGATAACATTAAAACATCTCCCAGAAAACAATTGTAAAAATGGAATCTTATTATTTAAGGTTTGGTAATACACACACTCCTGGCTTTATCATGACTCTGACAGATTTTCTCCGTGGTGAGCTCAATTGATTAATTTCCAATTAACCTCAATTGAAATACCCAGAAGGAAGAGTAGGAGGGAAGCCTTAAAAACACAGGGCTTTATGACTTGCATTTGCTGCTTTCAGGAATTGCCTACAATCCTTTATAAACCCAGGGATTTGTGTGATTATAGAGTCTTACATCTCCAATGTAATTACTGGTTTCTCTGCTTTCACCTACGCTGCAGTGTTCTTAAGATCCAATGAGGTTGAAAAAATAAGACTTTTATTGCTGTAAGTGACCTGAATTGTATGATTTTTATCTTCCTCTTTAGAAATAGTGGTAATAAAACATGGGCACATCCTACCTCTCTTCCTAGGACCATGGAAACGAATAAAATAATTGGAAGCAAGCAGCCCATTTGTTTTCAGCTTTGGTGTTCATTTTTCTGAAAGAGCTGTAGTTATTTTTGACAGTGCCCTGCTCACTTCCACAGTTCCCACCGGGAGCAGTGCCAAGACAAACCAGACTCCAAGCTATGTTCATGTGGACCTTTCATCCCTGCCCCTGTGATCTTTCTCATGACAGTTTCTTTTTTTCTGGAATGTCCTATCACACTCATTGGACATCTAAGCTCGAATTAGGGCAGGCCCTGAATGATTTAAAATTTGGTAATTAAGAAAAAGAGTGTACTCATTTGCTAAGACTGCCATAGTAAAGTACCAAATCTGGGTGGCTTAAAACCACAGGGATTTATTCCCACCCCCCACCCCGCCCCCACCCAGTTCTGGGAGCTGGATGTCTATAATCAAGGTGTCAGCAGGACCATTCTCCCTCTGAGACTCAGGGTAGAATCCTTCCTTGCTTCTTCCTTGCTTCTAGGGGTGGCTGTGGATTATTGGCATTTCTTGGCTTGTAGTTTCATCACTCCAACCTCTCTGCCTGTTGTCACCTGGCAATCCCCTGTGTGTCCATACTTTCACATGGCATTTTCCTCTTCTTATAAAAATACCCAGCATTGTTGGATGAGGGCCCACCTTAATGACCTCATCTTCACTTGATTACACCTGCGAAGATCTAATTTCCAAATGAGGACACATTTACAGGGACTAGGATTAGGACTTCAGCACTTCTTTTGGGGGAGCAGAATGCAATCCATACAAGGAATTTTAAAAAGTGCAATATTAACACAAGTATTAGATATTATTGTTCATATGTATGTTTCCAAAACTGCTTAAAATAATGCTTTAAACATAGTAGAGTATTACAATACACATTGATTAGAATTTAATTGGCTTTTATCCCCATGTTGATACAAGCTACATTGTATTTCCATTATATTATAGAATAAAGCTCTAACTTATAGAAGATATCTGAGCCTGGTGGCGATTATAATTATCTAGAGGGATGAAAGGGATTTTCCTGGAAATCATGGTTAATTTCCTGTTAAATTGAGTGTAAAATGTTGGAGTCAGGAAATTCTAGACTGTTTTATTTTCTGTATTTTTTCTTTAATTTCCTAAATCACTGTTTCACCCTTAGAGGCTGTATTGATTTTCTTCACTGTGTCACAGCTTTGGAAACAAGTGTTTGCTAGTTATTTATAAAAGTCACCTAAGTAGCCAACTGGGAAGCCAATTACATTGATTTGGAAATCAACCTGACCAACTATCTAGGTATCTGATTTTGGAGAACTATCTTCATGGAAGAATTTTTTTTTTTTTTTGCCTTTCTGACCCTCTTTTCCCTCTATTTGTTAAAGGGGAGATTTAAAAATATAGGATGCAAAAATTTCTTTCCAAAGCAAAGTGATTTTTGCTTTTTATGATGCACCCATGCCCTGACATAGCATTATATATGTAATCTTAACAAACACACAATGAGAACACATATATTCACCACTAATTCCAGATATTCTTATATCTTAAATTAGGTGAAAACAGGTAAAATTATGCAAGGATTACAGCCCAGACTTATTTTGTATACCTATAATATGTACAAATATGAAGGCTTATTTTTCAGTATTATGTAATGATAATAATATTTGTGATTATCATGCCATATAAATAGGAACTTAATTCTGTATTATAATTTTAGGCCTAGAATCTGAGAATTCTGATTGTCAGGCCAAGATTTCTTGACAAAAGGCCATACGGAGGCTTAATTTTCAACTGTAGTATAAGGGACATATTTCAACTACAGAATAAGGGACATATTCATTGTTTCTCAGCTATTTAAAAAATGTGTTTGTGTTTTCACATGCTGCTTCTCAGCTAGCTGGAGTAGTTATCTAACTGATATAACCAATCACCGAACCTGCTACAGTAGCCAGTGTTAATCACATTTTTCATACGCAAAATCTATACCTCAGTGATACCTAAAAGTTTTTCAAACTAAGGCTCTGAGTTTTGTAAGTTTTACTTAATAAACCAATTAAGCTATATTCATTATAATCCCTGGAGGGTTATCTGCCAAGATAATGCTCTTACAACTAAATTGTCTAATTGAAATATGTTCAATCTGTTTGGAATTGCCACGGAAGCATTTTACTGTTGCAGACCAGCAAAACTTGGATGGGATTTGGATTCATCTAACAACTTGGGAGACAGATGGTGTTAAAAAGATACAGATGTAGCAGCTTCCATTGATTCTTAATATGCCCCTTTTTTGATGTTTTAAGCATTTTCATCAGCAAATGAAATACTTGTTTTGCTAAAGTCAATGATTTGCATATTATAATGGGAGAAAAAACAAAATGCAGTAACTAAAAAGTTGGGCCGTTACGGCCCAAGGAAGGAAATTTTCCTGAAAAAAATCCTTAATTTTAGAAAGCGTGATTATATTATTACTCAAAAATTCATTTACACATTTATTTATCCAATAAATAATTTTGAGCACCTGTCATGGTAGCCATTTAGATACGAGTATAATTAAGCTACAATTCCTGCTCTTAAAGAACGTCTTAAGTAGAAAATGGGTAATGAATGAGAAAACTCCAAACGAGTTAAAAAGTGGGAAATGCCATAAAAGACAGAGGGCTGTCAAAATTCAGATTTGGGAGAGGCTATTTGTGGATAAATTTATGAGAACAATAAAATTTTAAAATAGAATTTGAATAGTAGGTTGGTTTCAATAATTGGAGATGAAAAGGTAGAAAGACATAGCAGTACTTGGAAACTTACAAAGACTAGACCTAACTCAAAGCAAGTGGAAGGAAAAGCAACTCTGTAGAGCACAAATAACATTGGAAAAAGTTTTACGTTTGAACAATGATTAAAAGATGTGAACGTTGCTCACTAATATAAGAAACCATTAAAATTTTTTGCATGGAGGAAGGTTATGTTTAATGAGTTTTATTAAGAGATGGTATATATGGGGCACCTGGGTGGCTCAGTGGGTTAAGTCTCTGCCTTCGGCTCAGGTCATGATCTCAGGGTCCTAGGATCGAGCCCCGCATCGGGCTCTTTGCTCAGCAAGGAGCCCGCTTCTCCCTCTCCCTCTGCCTGCCTCTCTGCCTACTTGTAATCTCTCTCTCTCTCTCTCTGACAAATAAATAAATAAATAAAATCTTTCAAAAAAGAGAGAGAGAGAGAGATGGTAGATAGAATGGTTTGAAGAAGCAAGGAGCCTAAGCCTGGGTGATTTTAGTTACTGAAATTATCTAAGACAAAAAAGTAAACATAAATTTGAAAATCATGTGGAGTCAATATAAGTTTAAAGGAAAACATTATGAGGCTTGATGATTGATTAATAGGGGACAATGTTGGAATGAGAGCACATGGCGGAGAGGGTTATAAGACAGAATGTCAAAGAAAACACAGAGTTAAAGCCCAGGGGACAGGAAATGAGCTGCTGTCCATCCAAAATCAAAACTCAGGTGGAAGCACTTGTTTGAGAGGGACTGTGGGGCATATTTTGGATTATTTCAAACAGCATTATTCAATCAAAATATAATATGATAACATATTTCATGTAGTCCAGTGTATCCAAAATAATTATCTCCCCACATAAACAATACAAAAATTATTAGATATTTTGTTACATTTTGTACTATGTCTTTTTTTTTTAAAGATTTATTTATTCAAGAGAGAATGTGAGAGAGAAAGCCTGAGCAGGGGAAGGGGCAGAGGGAGAGAAACCCAAGCAGATCCCATGCTGAGTGTGGTACCCAACACAGGGCTGGATCCTATATGACCCCGGGATCATGACCTAAGCTGAAATCAAGAATCCCGCACTTCGGGCGCCTGGGTGGCTCAGTGGGTTAAAGCCTCTGCCTTCGGCTCAGGTCATGATCTCAGGGTCCTGGGATCGAGGCCCGCATTGGGCTCTCTGCTCGGCAGGGAGCCTGCTTCCTCCTCTCTCTCTGCCTGCCTCTCTGCCTACTTGTAATCTCTCTGTGTCAAATAAGTAAATAAAATCTTAAAAAAAAAAAAAGAATCTGGCACTTAAACGACCGAGCTACTCAGGACTTTGCTATGTCTTTAAAACCAACACATAACTTACATTTACTGCACATTTCAATTCATACTAGGAACATTTCAAGTGCACAACAGCTACATATGGTTAGTGCCTACAATTTTGGACAGAGCAGTTTTAGAAACTTCATATGAAAATATCCAAGAAGCTGGGGTGTCTGAGTGGTTGTCAGTTGAGCAATTGACTCTTGATCTCAGCTCAGGTCTTGATCTCAGGGTCATGAGTTTAAGACTCCCTGGGTTCCATGTGGAGCCCACTTAAAAAAAGACATCCAAGAAGTCGAATGGAAAGTTGTCACCATCAGATGGAGTAACTCATGTGTATGGTGGTAATTGATAAAATAAAAATGAGTAAGATCATTAAGAGAATAAAGAGAAATATAAGAAAAAGATCATAGACACTTTCTTGGTAATATCCATATTTCTGTGCTCAGGAGGCATAAAAGCATTAAGTGGAGAAGAAAAAAAATATTAAATAGGTAGAAGAAGAAACAACACAAGGAGGGAATCATGGGAAACCATGGGGTTTCATGGTTTCCATGGGTTCCATAGAAGGATCATGGAAACCAAAGGAAATGGGATATTTAAGAATTGAGAAGTACAGAACAGTCAACTTACAAACATTACAAGGAATTAAGAGAATGAAGTTGAAAAACAAATAAAACACTTGATAATTTAAATGGATATTAGTGTGCTTGACAAGAGCAAGTTTAGTAATAAGTTCCAATCACCTGACAGAAGTATTTTGGAGAATACAGACAGACTGATGCAATCATGTACCTGACTTCCAAAATCCACCGTACGAATTGATGGGAACAATTGAGGACACAAAACGAGACGGCCTGAGTGTGAGCTGAGGTCTTGGAGACAGGAAGTTCAATATCCTTCCAAGCTGTTTTGTTGTGAAAATAAAGAGATGCTCTAATATTGTGAACATCCACAAGGGATGAGGTTTTGTTGTGTATTTGTTTAAGTCTGTCAGGGACATACACATTTCAGTAGGCTAAGGAGTCAGGAAAGAATATAGATACAAGGAAAATAAAAGAATAATGTAAGTAGGAAAAATCCTAAAGTAGAGACATATTTTCTTTCCTAGAGTTAGAAAAAGGAAAAACTTATTAGATATATAAAAATATGTATAAAACATAATGAAAAGAAGTGGTAACTAAGATAAGGTCAATTACCTTGGGCTTTCATTAACATAGGAGAGACAATCATTTGTAAAAAATATAGGGATAGAAATAAGACTTTTATGAAAGCGGGAAATGTTTTCTACGTACTAGAGAGTCAACTGGAGAAAACAAAGAAACATTGGGAAAGTAGCTATAATATCATAGCATGAGTTAGCAGTGAGTGCAATTAACCGATCCAATTACTTAGGAATTTCTTCCTTTGCTTTCAATTATGGGCTGGAAAGTATCTGAATTTGGTAATTGGCATGGCCAAAATTCATCAGGACAAGGGATTGCTGATTCATTTATTAATCTGGTTTTTTTTTTAGTTTTTTAAAAATTCCACACAAATATTCTGTGAACCTGTTACGCCCAAAGCACAATGCTGGATGCTTGCAGTATAGCAGTAAACACCACGCATTTCCTGTCCTTATGGATCTTATAATCTGATGAGACAGGAATTCAAATATGTAGGCTAATACAGTATGTCATGGTGTTAAAATACAGCACATCCCTGGGATTGCTGGACTGCGTAGGATAGTCCTCTAGCACTTACACTGGGAATGACTAAACAGTGATTAAGGAAGAGTGAAGATGTGTGTGAGAGGAGCTCAAGGTGGTGGGGGGGGAAGAAGTGGGACATCAGTATGTGAGTGGGGCTCAAGTATTTATTGAGGATGTATTTTTGCCCAGCTCTTTATGCCATGTCATGGCCAAGAAAACCTATTTTTCTTTAGTCTATGCTTTTCAAAACAAGAGACCTATCGAGTCACAAAGTCCTACAGAACTTATGTTTGCCAAGCTGCCCTGTGTACCCAAACCTCCTGTGACCCACAGACAGTGCTTCCTAATTTCGAGGGGGAAATATTTACCCCACTTCTCTCTCTCATACACCTACTTCCAATTTGTCACCAAATTCTATCGGATACTGCTTCAAAATGTATCCGGAATCCAGTCACTTGTCAAGTCCGTTGCTACCGTGCTGTCAAAAATCCCCATCACTTCACCTTCCCATGCAATAGGTTTGTAGCTGGTGCCAGTGTTCTGAGTTTTGCCCTCCCCTTAACGTGCCGAATGTCAGGTTTGTCGCTCTGCTGCTTAAAATCCCTTACTAGTGACCTATTTACTCATAATAAAAGTAAGCTCCTACAAAGGCTTTCACTATTCAGCAGGTCCTGCTCTTACCTAGATGGCACTTTTCCTGCCCTCTCTGACCTCTCCTCAGCCATAATAGTTTTCTTGCCATTCTGTATATTTTCCAGACACTGTTTTCTCAATGACACCTACACTAACTGGCCTTATTTAAAACCACAAACTGCCTGCAAAACCTTCCTCCGCTCACATAGCAAATCCTACACTCCCAGCCCTGTTTGCTCCACTTAGCATCTTCTAACATACTTTACAATTGACCTGATTGTTTTTATTATTTACTATGTGTCTCCCCTCATTAGAAAATAAGCTTCACAAGGACAGATATGTATGTATCACATGTGCCTCCAAGATGACTTCTCATGGCACATGCTCCATATATACATATATATTATATTACGTTATGTTATATTATATTATATTATATTATATATATTCTCAGGAGAACACAAATCTTTTTCCATAAAAGTGTATACAACCCCACATTTATGGCAATGCCCTGTTGTATAGAATTATGCACTGCACTCGGAGCGCCTGGGTGGTTCAGTAGGTTAAGTGTCTGCCTCCTGATTTCCGCTCAGGTCATCATCTCGGGGCTGTGAGATGGAGCTCCACATCTGGCTCCCCACTGGGCATGGAGTCTGCTTGATATTCTCTCTTTCTGTCCATCCCCCAGCTCTCCATCTCTTTCCCAAAATAAATAAATAAAATCTTTTAAAAAATTATGCACTGCACTGTCCCTGAACATGCAATGATAAGTTCTCTGACTAACATGGGTATAGCTAAAGGTTACTGAGAATCTCGGCGAATTTATGATCTTATTTTAACGAACGGGAAAATCCATCTACCTACAAATTACCACAATAAATTACGTTGAGGAGATTTAAGCATGCGCAACATTAGAGCTAAGGATTTGATCAGAATTTGAAAGTTGTGACTTCCTCAGAGAATTCACTAAGCATGTCTTCTGTGTCAGGGGCCAGGCTTGAAAATAAGAGGATGAAGTGACTGAGGGGGAAAAAAATGCCTTAAACCTTAAAGGAACTTATATTCCAAAGGGTAGGGAGGTAATGGTCTGAGGAAAAGAGCCAATGGAAACAGCAATAGAAAAAGATTAAGCTAAAACAGGAAAATCTATAAAAACAGCAAAATTGGAAGCTACTTATCTAGGCTAGGCATCTTAGGAAATTCGCCTGCATTGGTAGTCTACTTAGTGTTAATATCCATGATTGTAAGACTGGCAGAGAAATCTCTATCATCCTGCATATTATATGTCTGAGTTGTATACAACTGGGAAACCTAGAGTGGGTACACTATTAACCCCTTAGCCATTCAAATGCAATCCGTGGCAGGTGCAACCTCTTTTTTCTTCCTGGTGGCCTTCAGCTGTTCCTCACTGAAACCACTCAGCATCCATCCCTACCCTGCTACCTAAATGCTAATTATAATAATATTAATAATATAACAATAACACTAGTAACAACAATGGGCATAGAAATGTGATCTAGAGACACCTATGGTTTCTTTTATCTAGAAAGGAAGTTACCAGTGTCAACAAACTTGGCATCTTTATTCTATCTTGCATGGTCAAGTTCAGTGACATTCTATTCCTGCCATCTCCATTACACCCTAATTCTTTTTTTTTTTTTGACCATTCGAGTACATATTCTTTTTTTTCACTAACATATATATCCATTTTATCATCTATTACTTTTCATATATATGTGTGTGTGTATATATATGTATGTACATATATACATAGTTTTTCACATTTAATTACCAATGATTTTATGTTTAAATCTATTTGTCTATGTCTATCTAGACATTATAGACCAATCCTGCTAAACCTTTAATTCATCTCTATTTTAACCATTTATCATTTCAGAAACGTAAAAAAGTTCATCTAGTCTAATTCGTTCAGTTTCTAACTGAAGAAACAAAGATAAAGAATGTTAAGTAACTAAGTAATTGCTCAAATTATTCATGAAAAAGTCACGTTTAGAAAATAATAAAATACATTAGTATGCTACCGTTGGCATACTACTGTTCTTTTTATATTATAACAGAATTTATTCTGAACAGAGCAGAGAAAATTAGATGTAAATTTAACAGCAAGGGGAATTTTTCACTCAAATAAACTACTTAGGATTTAGAGGTTTTCTATCTTGTTTTGTTTTTGCAAGAATGTTTTTCCCTTCTCCACAGTCCTTTTCCTGCACATTGCAGGCTAACCCAAAGCTATGCTACAATTTTGCAAAAACACTTGATTGTAGTATTTCTCAGAGATACCCATTATTCCTGTGGCAAGACCAGTACATTTCAAAACAACTTAATATGCAAAGTAATCATCTGTTTACCATAGCTTCTTCACCCTTCTCTTTGCACTTGAATGGGTTTCAAGATAAGTAATCTTGAAGAATGATAATCTCGATAAATGTTTTCCTCAATGACAAGAATTCTTCAAACACATCTTAAAAGAGCAATTGATATTCATTGCTCAAAATCAGAATTATTTAACCTTTACATGATGAATCCAGTCTCCCTTCCACCTTGCTCTTTATCATTTGTAATAATGCTGGAATAGTATCACACTTTGTCAAAATAGATTTGAAATGGAAGTATCCTACAAAATGTATGAATAAGAAGTAGATAAATACACATATTACAAAATGAACACTGGTGCACTGTCTCTGTGTAATACACACACAAGCTGGTTAAGCACACAAGGCCAGAAAGTTGTGATTGCAAGTTCCAGGGCATGGTAAAATCTGTGTTGTAACTTAAGCCTTAGCCCAAGACCACCCATGAGAGCACCTAACTTTAGGCAAATCTCAAAAATTAATGTCTTTTCCATAGGTCCCACGGAGGTCAAGAAAGAGAATTTCATGAATCAGAACAATTTTGGTACAATGGCAATAAAGAGCTTTGGAATCCAGGGGCCCGTCTACCTTGAGCATATCTTGCATTTTCATAACTTTGTGTCTTTGCTCAGACCCTTTCTTCTGTCTGGAATGCTGGTTTCCTGCACTCAATTATCACCTCCATTTCTAGCTTCTAATTTATATCTTTTTTACAGCATTTTATATATACCCTATCATATATGGAAAGAATTTGTCGTACAGTTGCCACCCTGCAATGCTGGAAACCCCGTGATGGGGTGGTCACTTAGGGATGTATCTCTGACGGCTCCGTGCAGAGGGCCTGCGAACACTTCCCCATTAGTGAATGAATGTGAAAGTACAATGTAGGTGTTCAGTCACTACCAGCTAAATTGAATTGATTAGGCCACTGAAAGACTCAGTTCTCTCAAGGTCTCCATTGTGAAATGTCACTACAGGCTTAGACAGCAGTGATGAATCATGGCTTCTGAAAGACCATATTTAAAATAAGCCTCTGTTGCCTGGGAACAAAGCAAGTCCCACTGGCAGCTTTATGGATTATTTTATCAAATTTGCTGATATCAGCAAGAAACCCCTATGAGTACCAGATAGAAAAAGACAGTAAAAAGGGAAGGAGAAAGCATCATAATTGTGATGGTCATTTGTATAGAATTCTACCTTTTCTGGGGTGCCAGGGTGGCTCAGTCAGTTAAATGCCTTCATAGGCCAGGGTCATGACCTCAGGGTCCTGGGATGGAGCCCCACATTGGGCTTCCTGCTCAGAGGGGAGTCTGTCCCTCTCCCCCACTTGCGTGCTCTCTCTCTCCCTCACACATAAATAACATCTTTAAAAAAGAGAGAATTTCACCATTTTTGTATACTTTCTTTACCTCTGAATCATTTTGTCCATGTGATAGATACTATTATTGGTGGTGGTAGTGTTATAATTATGTTTTCATATTCTACTGAAGTGATACAAATGACCCTGGAAATGGTACCAACACGTTTTCTTGCCTTCCTGCCTTCTTTTTGTGTGGATTTTCACTTTTTAACCTATCCCCTCAGAAATCACTCTGTTTTTGGACAAATTTTATATCAAGATGAAGACGTGGGTGCACATGGGTGCACATGGGTGAGCTACTCTCTATTCATAAAGATATCCAGTCAGCTCTCCCATGTGACTAAACATCCATGTAATTCACTAGGAGAAATTAACTTCTAAAATTATTTTAAAGTTAGTTTTGAAATTATCCTCCTTAGATATGTATTTAAATTATACACACATTACATGTTCATAACCCTTCAATAAACAGGTTTGGTTGGCTATGGGCTGGAAAATTGTTTTGATGGCTAAAGACTAATTCTAAGCACTTGATATATATTAATGTCTACTTTCTTTTTTTTTTCAAAGTTTGTTAGTGAAGAAAATTTCCTACTCTGCATAGATGAAATGAGTTTTCCTGAAACTAAGTTTCTTCTAAGCTAAATCTATAAAGGAAATCATGAGTCAAGGGAGACACTATTATTAAAAGGAAAGTGCTCAGAAGAAAAACTATTGTCATTCTGAACAAAAAGCTAGAATGAAATCACCCTTAAGTATTCTGTCAATCAGGGCGCAACTCGGGAAAGAGATCCACTAGGAGTATGATGGAATAAAGGCTTTATTACAGGAGTTGGATATGACACAACTGTGGGAGAGGCTAGAAAGGAAGGTGGAGCATGGAGAGACTGGAGACCCGAAGAAAGTTGCTAAGCCAGCCCCTGAAGCACTGGCAATGATGCACAAGTTAGGGCTTATGTGGGAATCTGGGAAGCCAGGCACGTCCATCTTGGTGTGTGACCCTGAAAGGAAGCTGATGGCCAAGTCTGTGGAGTCCTGCTCTTGCTGCATCTTGTGGTGAGCCTCTGCTGCAGGGCCCACAGTCAGAAAGAACTGGACATAAAGCACAGATAAATGAGGACACCTCTTGGTCTGTCTCAATGCATCTAATCACTATGACCTTCAGAGAGGACTGACTCCTGCTTCACCTCTGCCTCTTGCATTTCATGCAAATTTTTATTTTGTCAGCTCAGACTGGGAAGCATCAAGGAAAGGGATCCTAGGAAATGCAGTTCCAGCCTAGCCGAGCTGACTTCGGAAAAACAAATCACAGATTTTTGAGTTCGCTTGAAGCGTTAGTATATCAAAGTCATCAAATGAATAGAATATACGTTCTGGAGAGATTTCGATTCTGAAAAATTTGGGGTGGAATCCAATTTCTTAGGATAAGAGAAATTATAACTGAACATATTTATTAAACATTGCATGTAATTGATAATATCAGTAACCAGAGAGGAAGATTGATGCTAACATCTCACGTTTATATCATTATAACAAGAATCCAGAGTAAGTAGGACACTATGGTAATCGAAAAACAATTGTTTGAATCGTATGATATGTTGACTTTCTCAGTTTGCCACATTTGGACTAACCCTATCTTATAGTTCAATTTAGCCATCACCAAGGATCAGCCTTCACCAGGGAGCAGATTTTTTCATTTTCATCATGAGAACTGGAAATAAATGGCCCCTAAAATAGCCGGAAATGCAAGATGAAATTTATCTATGAGCAGTAAGTGACATTGTCGATGTAGCTGAATTAATACTATATACTGGGATATTTTTCATCTCTAATATATTAACTTATTAAAATGTTGTTCAAACCAGGCCTCAGGCCACTCACTATAAAAACATTAAATATACAGTTTGCTCCAGGAAAATGATCAAGAAATATCAAGAACAGTGAACACAGGTGGGGTGTTACAAAAGAGGAGCTTTGGGCAAATTGATTGAAATAAAGGATGTATATTAATCATTCTTTCTTCTCATGAAAAGGAAATCAAGAATACAGCAAAAATCCTTAACTAGATAAAATTACCTACAGGAGGCTTTGGCCAAGATTACAATACTGTATGATCTAATGATTAAATGCGTTTTACACAGTCTGATTTCCAGTGTCATTTTCTTTTTTTTACCAATGCTATGATGATGTATGTCAATCAGTTGTAAATGAAGCAACATTTCTATATCTCAGTTACTGTTATTAAATCTATCATCATCCATTTTAAATCTTTCATGGATCCATGTTCTCCATTCTGCCATTAATATCCTTACAAAGTTTGTCTCTAGCTTTTCTCTTCAGGATTTTTTCTCAATATCATCCCTTATACATCTTCTCTCAGTGAAAACAAAGTCTCCTTTCCTGCTTCTCATAAGTCATATGTACATGCTGGCCTCTGTGCATGTTGTCCTTTGTGTCAATTCTGGCTTGCTGATTCAAATGCCTCTTTTCCCTAAGACAGTTCCTAATCCTCGGAGCAGAACAAAATGCCTGTCTATTAGGAATCCACACACCAGATTACTTGTGCACAACTAGGTTACTTTTTTAAAAATCTGTTTCATATTTTCATTATCTTTAGATATGTTCTTAACACTTATTAGGTCTTTTTGTTAATAAAGTTTGGGAAATATCTTAATTTCCCCTCTTTATCTTGAAAACATGATGTAAAAATGGCATCCTTTAAAAATCTGTAGTGTCCGTAGTCTGTTCCTAACTTGTTACTAAAATCTGATCCCTGGCTATCAACTGGGCTTCATTCAGTATGTGGAAAATGAAATTTTTGGTCAAAACAGCTTATGTCAAAGTGATTGTACAGAATATCATATACCCAAGCCTATAAATTGCAGTTTATAAAGTCACTTGTAGTATACTCTCCACTGGAATGGAATCTTCCGGAATTCAGTAACTAAATCATATCAATCTTTACATGTCTATCATCTGGGATGGCGGCTATGTTGGTTTGTTCATTGAAGGATTTTGCCCAGAGCATCTAACAAAGTAAGATTAAATGAACACTTGGAAAAAAAGGGATTGTTAATGCTCTACTGGAAGTTGAGTTAAGAAGGAGGAATAACTGGGGGAGGCGTAGGCACTGTTTTTATTAAGGGATAGTCAGGACAGTTATTTGCATGGACAGCATGGTTGCTGGGTCCACTTAACAAGCTGTTTATATGAACTAAATGATTGGCAGGCTGATATAGAGCTCTCTTGAACATCTCAAGCAGCTGCTTATTTCTAAAATGACCACTTCAAATTAGCTAAAGATGAGACAAGAAAGGAAAGAGACAGAGTATCTGGGGAGGGCAGGAGAAGGGATGGGGAGAGGGATAGAAAATGGAATGCAAGGGAAGGGAAGAGGCAGAAGGGAGAACAAACGGGCAGGAAGGAGGAAGGCAAAGAACGGAAAAAGGAAAAATATTTTCAAAGAGGTCCATCTCAAAAAGAACACGAGTAAATTAGACAAGCAAAAATATTTTAAATATATTCATATAAGACTATATATATTTTAAAATTTTGCTTCTAATTTTTGGCTCTCCATTTCTGAGGATTAAATCAGGTATGTATCTTAATTCATGACACATTATCAATGAGTTGTAGAAAACATTTGTTTTGCTTTTTGTCTTTACTTCCAACTATCATTATGCCTTCCCTCTATAGACAACAATCTTGGTCTTCTGATATGTTTGGTGTATATCTTTTTGTTCATATTTTCTTTTAAAATGTATTTTTTTGTTTTATATATTCATAATGTATATTATTAAACTGTATGAATGGTGTCTTACATAAACATCTGATTCTGTCCCTTGCTTTTTCATTAGCAGTGTTTTAGGAGCAGCTGATGTCGCTGTATGTACATCTAGTCAGTTGCTTCGAATTTCCGTGTAGTACATGTTGGTATGTACCCACTACATTTTAGCCACTCCCTACCTGCCTGTCCCCAGTGAGGGACGCTTACACTGTCTATAATTCTGTACTAACACAAAGAACACAGCAACAGAATTCTCATCTCTTTCTCCTTTTGAACCTATATTAGAATCTGAGATATATACTCGAACATGGTTTGATTAGGTCATAAGTAAAGACCAGGTACTGAGACACTGCTTTCCGGAACACTCACACCACTTTACGCAACCACTGGCAGTTCATATTTTATGTCATCTTCAGAAATGGGGAACTTACTATTACCCAAAATTCCAGAATGCATGGATATTTGTAACTCTACTGCCCATACTATAATGATTGCATCTCATTTACCCTTCAACAGTTGAATGGATAAAGATGTGGTCCATATATATATAATGGAATATTACTCAGCCATCAGAAAGGATGAATACCTATCTTTTGTATCAACATGGAAGGAACTAGAGGAGACTATGCTGAGTGAAATAAGCCAAGCAAAGAAGGTCAATTATCATATGGTTTCATTTATTTGTGGAACATAAGGAATAGCATGGAGGACATTAGGAGAAGGAAAGGAAAAATAAAGGGGGGGAAGCAGAGGGGGCGGTGAACCATGAGAGACTAGGAATTCCAGGAAACAAACTGAGGGTTTTAGAAGGGAGGTGGGTGGGGGAATAGGTGAATCTGGTGATGGGTATTAAGGAGGGCACAGATTGCATGGAGCACTGGGTGTTATTCACAAACAAATGAATCATGGAACACTACATCAAAAACTAATGATGTGCTGTATGGTGATTAACATAACATAATAATAATAATAAAGCTGTAATCTTTTTAAATGCTTAAACTGTGGAGCTTAGTTGGACTAGGGCCCAGGACTTACACCTCAGTATCTGTGAGACCTTTAATAAATCACTTTATTTCTGAGAGTTTCATTCTTTCATTCATTTAATCAGTCATGCTATTCATTTAACCAATACGAATTAAGCACCAACAATGTACTTAGTTTATGATTGTATGAGCTCATGTATATGTTTCTTCACTAGAAGTGGAACCTCTATAGTAAGTGTTAGGAAGATGGCAGTCAATATGTTGTGTTGGCCATGCTCTCAGAAAGCTCTTGGGGATTCAGGAAATTCTTCCCTGAGAAAGACAAAGTAATTTGAGACCTAAAAGGAATTGAGTAGTCATAAAAACAAGGAAGAGAGAAAATCATTGGGTTAAGGATAGCAAGAATGAAGTATATTTTGCATAGAGGAGAAAAACAAGTGCAACAGCCATGGGAAAAAATTACCCCAAGCTGAGATCCAGTGACAGAAAGAAGTGCCACAGAGCAGAGAGCGACTGTGGCATTAGTAGAAGACTCAGAGAATCAGGATGGTGATGCTGGACCAGGTAGGACACTGCAGGACTTGAAAACCACTTTGGAATAGAGAAAAATATCTATAGATAGTATGGAGATATTAGAAAAGAGGTAGGGACAGAACTTCAATGATCTCTTCCAGCCCTTTCATCCCGTTTCTTTTAAATCTGTCCTTCTAATTAGACAACCACTAGCCACATGTGGCTACAGACCGCTTGTAACAGGGCTGGTCTGAATCAAAATCTGCTGTAAGTATAAAATACACACTAGATTCCAAAGATTTCACATAAAAAATTTAAAATATCTTATTAATAATTCTTATATTGATCATATGTTTAGATGGTAATATTTTAGATATATTGGGTTATATATATTGTATTATACAAATTAATTTTGCCTATTTCTTTTTACCTGTTTCATGTAGCTACTAGAAAATTTAAAATTGCACATGTGGGGCGCCTGGGTGGCTCAGTGGGTTAAAGCCTCTGCTTTCGGCTCAGGTCATGATCTCAGGGTCCTGGGATCGAGGCCCGCATCGGGCTCCCTGCTCAGCGGGGAGCCTGCTTCCCCCTCTCTCTGTCTGCCTGCCTTTCTGCCTCCTTGTGATCTCTCTCCCTCTGTGAAATAAATAAATAAAATCTTAAAAAAAAATAAAATAAAATTGCACGTGTGGCTCTCATTACTTATCTATTGGATGAATGCTGCTCTAAATAATTTTTTTTCTGAATGCTGAAGATTCATCTAAGAGTGAAGATTTTTGCTGACAAAGGGGGAAATTTCTTCATATTGAATCTGAACCCTATAGAAGGTTACATTCAACCTTGAGATAATTCCAACCAGAACCCCAGGAAGAAACCATCTAACTAGATTATATGCTGTGCAGACTTCAGCAGAGCAGTTCAGAAGATTATGTGGGAGTTAAAAATATATGCACATATCCCATTATATAGCAACAAGATATGTGCTCAGAGAAAACTCCCACACACCACTTAGAATACTGGCTTAAATTTTTTCACCAGTGAAGTAATGTTGAATAAAGGAGGAAAAAAAAAACAAACCCCAAAACCTAGCAGTAGTACAGTGAATGCCACATACTGTAGTTAAATGGAGAGGGTTGTTTCGCTGAAAATAAATTTTCATGAGTGTTTTTTAAAAAACGTCTTGCCAGGAATTTTTTCCTTTGATATGGCCAACTAAAAAACCCATTACTTCTTATTGAAATTTTGTGATCGACTCTGCATATTTGAAATTATTTGAAGAACATTTGTTAAATTCTGTTTTGTGTCAACCTAGCTGAATAAACTTTACTTATGACCTTCAAAGACCTCACGGTCCAACAGAAGGGACTGGTGCACAAAGAAATGAAATAGTATAAAGAGAATCACATTATATCTAAAATGCAAATATAACATGATACTGTCTGCCAAGAAGCATGTAATTATACTGTCTTTATTTTTTCTTAAAAATCAAATGACTACTGAAAACTGTTAGCTGCCTTAAAAAGACTGAATCATATGAGCTAAATATGGGAACTGACCCTCAATTTAAATAAATTAATATTTTATTTGGAGGACCTGTTGAGAATGATGTAATACATATGTGTTTCTACTGGCATTTTATATTTTATAATTATTATGTGGGTATCAGGGAAGAGATATTTTTTCCAATCCTTTCAAGTCTTCTGTGAAAAGATTTTGCAGACTTTCCTAGTCAGGCTCTGACATGATTATGTATATAGACTGTAACTGATTTGCAAAAGAAATGGACCATGAATGGCAGTCACTGCAGATATGCTCCTCAGTGCCCCACTTACTTAAGCCATGATACAGATTTTGCTGGGGAAAAGGAGGTCTGCTGTTTTGACTCTGTGCATTTCTACAGGTCGCCAGCTTTCATATCTTTTGAAGCCCTGAGCTATAACTGTGGCTTGTAGGATGATCCTATGACAATCTTTAAAAGTGTCCAGTTAAGAGATATTTTCCCCAAATTTCTAAATCTGAATCAGATTATATGGAAAGGTTGAAATTAGCTATTTGCTTCTTACTTTTTAAAGTATTATTTCAAAATCCATATTTTGAAAGTAATATAATATCACACTTTATATTCAGGTGGCAGATAGCTTGGATGGGGACCTTCCACTTTTCTTCAGATCATACCGGATTGATAAAGTATCAAAATATTTGATATTTGATTTCCATTTTCCTGGGTTTTATTTATTTATTTATTTATTTTATGTTTTTGCTTGGTACCTGACCTTTGAGGGGAATAGGGAAGATTCACTCAGTAACTAGATTCATTCAGTGACTAGATAGGATAATTAAAATATAAATAAGCATCATTGAATTTTTGGAGTTTTAAAAGTATTAGGAGTCCAGCCTGGGTAAGATGGAGTAAGTACGAGTCACTCTGTGTTTTGCACTGAATAAAGTCTGGACAGAATACACAGAGCAGCTCTTTGAGGATTCCGAGAAGTATTAAGTTGGGGAAGACGTCTGGAATTCAATTACCAATGCATTGGTGGTGACTTTACTATTTTCCCCCCCAATATCTCCCAGCCAGCACTGCAGTGGGCACAAAGGAGTAGACAGAGCTCAGGAGAAGCCCTCTAAAACTGACTCAAGTTGCGGAGAGGGAAATCATACTATTCACAGAGAATGTGGAAAAACCCTGTAGTATTCTCTCTTTTTGTCATCCTATGGCCCAGCTCCTAAGCAATCCTGTGGCATAATGGGAGCCTACAGTAGCCAAAACTCTAAGGAGAGGAAACTTCCTCCACCTTCAGCAGAAGAGATGTAATTCCAAGAAGGTGGGACCAATCATCATTGTTTTCTGTCTTGCTTGTCCTTCCATTATTTGGCTCATGATGTGGGTGGGCACACTTCAGGAGCACACTGGAGAGCAGGATAACTAAAGTTCTAGTTTTCCAGCTGAAAGACAAAATAGAGGACCTCCCTCCCCCTCCCCCACCCCCCAAGAACCAGAAAGTATAAGAAGATCATGGAGAGCAAAAAACTTAGGAGATCAACCTCAAATATTTGTTTGGACTCATTCCCAAGCTGTGAACTTGTGGAGCTGATACTATATTTAGCATACAAAAGACTTTGAGAACTGACTGGATGTACCGCTGCCCATGTCTGAATCTTGCCACTAGGTGGCGTATACACTAGACGGATCTAAGTAGCCCCGTGCATGCTTTGAAAAGTATACTGTATGCATTGGAACCGCAGATACAGGCGGCTAGTTGGAACGTAGAACCTAACCAGGTACTGACTACAAAAACAAAAATGTCAACACTGTCCTACGACTTAAAGAAGACCCAGAGCCTCATAATACAGTGTTCAAAATGTTAAGATACAACTAAAATTACTTGGCATATGAGCTACCATGAAAATCTCAATTTACATGGGAAAATACAATCGACAGACACAAATGGTGAAATGACAAAGATGTTAGAATTATCTGACTCTAAAACCAAAAGAAAAATAGAAAAAGTACAAAACGAACAGAGATATAAAGAAAAACTAAATAGGAATTTTAGACCTTTCCACACAATAACCAAGATTAACACCATAAACCTCCTTTGACCAGCTCAGTAGCAGAATAGAAGTGACAGAGGAAAGAATCAATGAACTTGAAGAAAACTCAATAGAAATTATTCAATCTGAACAATAACAACAAAAACAAAAAAGATTTAAAAATGAAAAAAGCCTTAGAGATTTGTGGGAAAATAACAACAACAAAAATTTAACGTTCATGCCATTGCCATCTCAGAAGAGGAAAAATTTAGTGCAGAAGAAATATTTAAAGAAATGATGTCTGAAAATGTCCCAAATTTGGCAAAAAAACCAGACCCTGGATCCAAGAAGCTCAGTAAAGGCCAAACAGAATAAACACAAACAAATTCACATCCAGACATAATAAACCGCTAAAAATTAAAGGCAAAGAAAAAAATCCCAAAAACACAAAGAGAAAAATGACACACTACCAAGAGGAGACCAACCACAGAGGCCAAAGAGAAGTGGCACCATAGTTTTAAGGTGCTGAAAGAAAATAACTGTCAACACGGAATTCTCCATCCAGTGAACATATACCTCAGGAATAAAGATGAAATAGAAAGACTTTCAGACAAAGGAAAACTAAGGGAACTCATTGCCAGCAGAACTGTTCTAAAGAAATTGCTACAGGAAGTTCTTTTTTTTCTTTTTTAGATTTTATTTATTTATTTGACAGAGAGAGAGATTACAAGTAGGCAGAGAGGCAGGCAGAGAGGAGGAAGCAGGCTCCCGGCTGAGCAGAGAGCCCGATTTGGGGCTCGATCCCAGAACCCTGAGATCATGACCTGGGCCGAAGGCAGAGGCTTTAACCCACTGAGCCACCCAGGTGCCCACCTAAAGGAAGTTCTTTAGACCAAAAGGACATGCTATGAAAAGCAAACTTGAAACATTAGGAACAAAGAAAGAGCAACAAAAATACCCAACATCTGAATAAATATAATTGATTAGTCTGTTCTTAAGCTCTTTAAAATATGTGCAAGTTGAAAGCAGAAAGTTTAACCTTGTTTAATAGGGGCTTCAATGTATGTAGATAACCATAATGTAAGGGGAGAGGCTATAGGGACCTATATGGAGGTAAGGTTTCTACATTTCATACAAAAGTGGTAAAATATCAATTCTAAATAAACCATACAAAATTAAACATGCATATTGTAATCCCTAGAGAAACCACCAAATAATCTAAATGAAGTCAGGAAAGGGGAAACAAAGAAATGCAAAACAGATGGTTAGTGGAGGGAACAAATAGAAAGCAAATATAAAAATGTAAGTCAAATCCAAACACATCAATAATTGCATTAAACGTTGGGACACATGAGTGACTCATTCAGTTAAGCATCTGCCTTCCACTCAAGTCATGATCCCAGGGTCCTGGGATGGAGTTCCATGTCTGGCTCCCTGCTTGTTGGGAATTCTGCTTCTCCTGCTTCCTTTGCCTTTCTCCCCAACTCATGCTCTCTCTCTCTTTCTCTCTCTCTCTCTCAAATAAATAAATAAATAAAATCTTTTTTAAAAATTACATTAACTGCAAGTGGCCAAAACATATCAATTAAAAGATACAGATGGATAAGGAATATTAGACAATCAAATTAATTCTACTTTGCAAGTTCTTCCATTTTACAGTAAGGAAAATGAGATTCAGAAGGGAAATCCCTTACTCTATATCTCACACTGTCTAGATTTAGATGAGAGTTTTTCTTACCTTAAAAGTATCATCACCTGCTACTGTACCAAATACTCTGTTCTAGTCCTCTATGGTATTGTTGAGATATGATGATGATGATGATGATGATGATGGTTATGATGATGATGATGATGGCTATGATGGTGATAAAATGAGGGCAATGAGGCTGCATCCTGCCAGGACTGAATTCAGAGTTCACTGGATGAGAGTCATGAACCTGTTCTAGTCGGGGTGTGTTACGAGGAGCTCCATTGGAAAAACCGATAACCATATAAGGAGAGAGTCAAAGATGGATGAAATGGCATCAAGCCCTATAGTAGTATTGTGGGTCTCACCCAATTTCCAGTATCCTCCTGTTGGAAAATAAAAGAGGACCAAGTTTCCCCAGGCTTTTCCTGAGAATTGGCTGCCATTCAGTAGCAGAGAATGAAATCCAGTTTCTAGGTGTGTTCTTTTGTTGCACTCTCCTTGCATTCAGCAGGTGCTAAGCACTGGAACCGAGGACAACCTGAAGGAAATTTCTGACTTCCCTTTCTCATCATCAGGGCAAGTCAAGTGGGCATATGAACTTTGACACGTTGTGTTTCGAATGGAAAAGATAAGGACGAGGACTGAAGAAATACAGGGTATATGGGCTTACATGGCGAAATAGAGAAACAAATACCCCTGAATTGCTTAGCTTTCTGGAACAGACATGGAATATTCTTTTCTTTCTTGTGATGGGGTTAGTTAGTGTACATGTAATAGAGAAAGAGTCACATGTTGCTTCTTATTTGGTTTCTAGAGGATAGTGCTGGGCAAAGAAGAAAATAGCAGATGTGACAATTTTGTTTGTAGAGGGCAGTATGCTCTGAGTCTAAGTGTGGAAAAAACTACTGTAACTTAATTCTGTCCCAGGAACTGATGGTCTGACCCAAGACAGCAAACCAGACAGACCACGGCACTAAGAAAATCTCATAGCTGAAACTACAGTCAGGGGAAAAGTGAAATTCTTTCCAAGTAACAAAGAAGCATGTTTCAGCGTATTCCGCCTAAACAGAATGGCGTTGTGAACCATGACAGTAGAGATGAGAAATAAAGCCAGTTTCCTACAAAGGCCCAGATAATTCAGGGATGCCCTTGATGACTTTGGGGCTACTATTTCAAGACAGCAACCACACTTATTGACCTCATCCAGATCCAAATATCTTGTGCAGAAAAGTAAACACCCATTTAATGGGACTGGTTAGAAAAACATCTCTCTGGGCCCAGAAAGAAGAAATTGTCCTTCAATCAATTCCAAATTTATAGGCAAGTTTAATATAAGGCCAAAGTCCTTACCTAGAAATCTCTAAATATACCACTATATCATCTCTAGGAGATTAGGCAAAATGCCAGAATATGGCAGGGACATGGCAGTGGCTTTGCATCTACCACCCCCGGCTATTTCAAATTTTCTAAGCCTCACCAGAAAGGGAGTCTTCCGCTCATAACTCTCATGGATACTTATAACTTATGAAAAGTTTGGAAATCCACATTCATCCAGTCTTAAATAGGCACTTAATAAATATTAACTGTAATTTTTTAGGAGGTCATTGAGTGCAGTGATTCTCAACCCCTACAGATAAGAATCACCTGTCTTTATTCCAAACCAATTTTATCTGTTTTTCTAGGCTTAAGGCTTGAACCTGGGCAGTTCTAATGTGCAATGAGGATAAGAGCCACTGAATAGGTCCAGTAATAGGAACTGGATGGGTCCTTTTGTTTCTGTAAATAAATAGAAAAGGCCATAAAATTAAATCATCATATGCATTTTGATTGATGATTTAATTATTGGAGTCCTTCACCTGGGAGACAGATACATACACTTGACCAGAACCCGTCTAGTTGTAGAAGCAATGGACAGAGGAAGCAAGAGTGGACAACAGTTAACCCCTTCAATTCATGCTCTTGGGACCAAGTTCTAGATAACTATGTATTCTCCATCAGAGAAGTGGATAGCCCCCTGCAAGTTCACAATTATGTTGGTTGTATGCTAACAGACCATAATCATTTGTTTTGTGGCAGGTCAAAAATAGCTCTGGCATTTAAGATGGAGAGTGGATTAGTCAAGTGGGTCATTGTCACACTTGCCCATAATTCTATGCTTAGTTTGCATGTGTGTTGAAATGTACCAACACAGTCTATTTGATATAGTGTGGTGATCAATAAGACTATTAAATAAGAGTATTGTGATGGATGTTCTCCTACTTACCTGGATATGCTGAGCCAAAAGAATCTGTTATTATTACAGAGTTATCTGGCCAAGGAAAAGAACTACTACTTAAAAAATTCAGCTAAATATCAAAAGAAATGAAATCTTGGCATTTGCAACGACATGGCTGGAACTGGAGGGTATTAGGCT
>LNAC01000294.1:1111999-1254436 GCA_002007465.1 Ailurus styani | reverse complement strand
GGGTAAGGATAGGGTGGATGGGTTATGGACATTGGGGAGGGTTTGTGCTTTGGTGAATGCTGTGAAAGATGTAAGCCTGATGATTCGCAGACCTGTACCCCTTGGGCAAAGAATAAAAATAAAATTAAAAAAAATTCAGCTAAAAAATGTAAACTAATTCAAAGCTAAGTTAGTCAATCAAGTGGAGTGACAATCTGGAAATGCAGAGATGGAGCAAAAAGATGAAGCCAAGGATGAAAATGGGGTTGACAGAGTCAAGTCAGAGCATAGATTGGCTGACATGTAACTTATATATTAAAAACCTCCTCTTCCAGTGTTCTCCTTGTGTATACATCTTTGTGGTTCTCTGGGTGAGGAACATAGTTTCAAGATAACAAGTTACAGGGCGCCTGGGTGGCTCAGTGGGTTAAAGCCTCTGCTTTCGGCTCAGGTCATGATCTCAGGGTTCTGGGATCGAGGCCCGCATCGGGCTCCCTGCTTGGCGGGGAGCCTGCTTCCCCCTCTCTCTCTCTGCCTGCCTCTCTGCCTACTTGTAATCTCTCTCCCACTGTGAAATAAATAAATAAAATCTTTAAAAAAAAAAAAGATAACAAGTTACAATGGAATGGCAGGGCTAATACATCAATATCTATATAAGAGACATCACACATTAATTAAAATGTGCTGTTCTCTAGATAACTTTCTCAAATGGCTTAGAAAGATAGCATGACAGGACCAATTATATTTTAAATTCTTAAGAAATAATTGTGAAAGCTCATGCTCCAAGAATGCATATTACTTTCAATTAAAGCATATTATCTCCCCTTCGAAACAAAACAAAACAAAAGGCTGAAAGTCAATGAAAAATTAAGAGAATTTTATGGAAGAAGGTAACCCAAGGATCTGATGCCTAAAAGGCATTCTCAGGTCCTCAAAGTCTCAGACTTGTTACCAGCTTAAGAACTTTTGAGAGTGTGCACCAAAAAATTGCAAGCTGACTCAGAGAAGAAAACTTTGAAGAGGTCTGGAATTGATTATTGAAACAAGGAAGTAAAATTTAAAATTACAGAATGAAAAAAATGAAATCAGTGAGAAACTGAGTAATGATTCTTTTAAGTCTAATTAATGTAATAATTGGGGGGATTGCTAATTAAATTAATGGAGACTAAAGTGAGGAGAGACAGTTTAAAATGGAGCAAAATCATGTGTCTTCTATAAGGTTACCTACTTCCTAAAATAAAGAGCTTCCATTAGAATGGTCACTTCTCTAACCTCAACCCAGTTTAAGTGAGGTTAGATGTAGTGCATTGAGGTTAATCCCCAAAGCAGATTGATCTGATGACACAAATTTAGGTATAATCACACAAAGTTAAATAGCTGATTCATGATTAATCACTGGATGGGAGTTTTATAGTACATCTGGAACATTTCGAGTATGTATCTATTGGAGGTCATGCTTCTCAAAGCATGACTAGAATCAGACTAGAATTATTCTTATCAGTCTATTAGCAAAACTACATCTTAATTTGAGTCACAGAGATGAAAGGTGTTTTAATGAAAATAAACCTGAATGTTAAAAACTTTTTATGAGATTGTTAAAAAAAATAAAGCAATCTTAATTTCATGTTATTACCATAACGAGAATGAGGGAGTGTCTCTGGACCAGTTATATTGAGAATATCATGTCGGGTTATGCACTCTAAGTTATTAGAGTTTGCTCTGAGTGAAGTAAACAGAAGGGTAAACAAAATATTTAAAATACCTGAAAATATTTCACTTGAGTAGAGAACACTTGAAGAGTGCCAAAGAGATTACTATGATCTTCAAATATCTACATGACTTTCCCACAGGTAAAGGATTAAATTGACATTGACTAGACCTAGGGAGTGAAATTTGAAACATGGGTAGAAGCTACAGAAGAACAAGTTACTTCATATAAAGAAGAGCTTTATAAAACCAGTACTGCTGCCAAGTACAATAGGCTACTTTGAGAGATTAATATAGTTATCATCATCCAGTGTTCAAACATATGCTGTAATCTATGGACAAGACTTGAGAGTGGCCCATATGACTGTCCCAGGTGATTTGGAAGTCCCAAATGGCCATGACTTTAAGACTTGGAATGACTGTTGGGTGATATTTTGAGAAACATTTTGTAAGAGCCTAATTCTCACAGTTTTGTTTTGCTTTGTTTTTTATTTTTTATGGGTATGAGAAAGTAGATATGATATAAAACTCTGATTTAAAATAGCCAAGCTGCGGGGCACCTGGGTGGCTCCGTGGGTTAAGCCTCTGCCTTTGGCTCAGGTCATGATCTCAGGGTCCTGGGATCAGGCCCTGCATGGGACTCTCTGCTCAGCAGGGAGCCTGCTTCCCCCTTTCCCTCTGCCTGCCTCTTTGCCTACTTGTGATCTCTCTCTCTGTGTCAAATAAATAAATAAAATCTTAAAAAATAATAAAATAAAATAGCCAAGTTGCATTTTCTAGTCTTCTCTGTGATGCTCATCTAAAAGCTCCAACAGAAATATTGAGTGGTCAAATGCACCACTTTTCTTTAAAATTGCAGCAGTTTGTGTCTTCTTCAGTGACCCACACAGTGCCTTCGCATAGCAGGCATTTAAGGAATTGAATCTATAATGCCTTTGTTCCCCCCCACCCCCGTGATTTATGGCAGTAGCTTTAATTCACTAATATTTGCAAAATTTTCTCTGCCAGTTTTTAGAAAATCCAACGAGTGGTAGTAAGAAATACATTCATTAACAAAAATGGAAATATGCTGTGTTTTGCTACTCAGCATTCATTTTCCAATTCCTTTTGATAAATGGACGCTGAATTTTATGCAAATATTCAACCCTCATCTATGCAGACCCGTATCCTTGGGAAAGTACACCCAGAGGACAAGTCCGAGGCTCAGGTTCGCTTAAACTAGTCAAGCCATCTCAAATTCCTGGCCACGGTGGTTCATTTAAGTATGGATTAATTACCCAAACTGAGCCAATGAGATTTTAGATTTCAACCCCCGCGGGACTGTAAGAACAGATGATACAAATCTCTGGCCCCTGCGACTGGCCACTCAGGAAGGAATACCTGACTGGCAGAGGGAAGTTCTCACAGCGGAAGTGGGCGGAGTTGAAAGATCTGCGGCCAAATTAAGCCTCACTAGTGATGTGTGAACCCGGAGAAGTGCTGGTTTGGTTTGGGGATTCTGTTCTGAGCTGCCAGAAGCATCCTAACAGATATAAAGTCTCCAACAAATCCAAATATCGCATTGACAAAACTTTGACTTTTCATTTTTATTGGTATCGACTCAGTTTTTTCCCATCTCCTCAGCTGAAAACTCTTTTCATGTTTCTTCATAAGTATTTCCCAAGTAAGGTGTGGTCTTCATATCCCCATAACTTGTCTTCAAACTATTTCCTCTCAAGGGGCTGTTTTTCTTTTTCTTTTTCTTTTTTTAAGGGGCTGTTTTTCATCTCTTTTATTATGCAGTTAGTATCTACTCTCTTTTCAATCCCTGTCTTCCCTGTAGGCTTCATCGTTGCATTGTTGATTGTATGGAAAAGCTTATTGTAACATTTACTTTCCGGTATTATATTATTTATTTATGTGCCTGCCTTTCTTAGATGTTTTTGAGACTAAAATTTAGTTTACAGTCCCTAAACTCAGCCACATCTCTAATTAGTACATCATGAGTCAATGAAGAAATGAATGTGCCCTAGTTCTTAATCCTCAAAACGTAAGACATTAGGTTGACCACTAGGTGATTTATATTTAGCAAGTAATTTTTACTTTTGGCTATGATGTTCAATAAAAATTCTGACTTAGTCCCCCTCTGTGAATCTAATTTTGATCTTCTTTAATAAGATACAGCACTTTTTCACTGACACATTATAGGATAAACACATTTTTTAAAAAGGAGAGAGACTTCCCAGAGAAGTTAAATGCTAAAAAAAAAGAAAGAAAGAAAGAAAGAAAAAGTGCAAGTATTTTGTCTACATGCATGAGCATCTCAAGATTTTAATTGTTTTTTACTTCAGGAAGATTGTGATGTATAAACATTTTACAAATCTGATCTCAAAAAATAATGATTTGAATAGTCTGTGCTTCAATGCAAAAATGAAACATTAATTTGTTCAGTTTCTCATACAACATGTTTATTAAACATTTTAGTGTCAATTATTTTTTTAAAATTGTAACATTTAACCTTGTAATGGAGCTAATACCAATTCTATTCATGGGAGTATATTTTGGACTTTTGAACAGCTTTAGGTAAAATGAATGCCAGTGTCTTCAGGTTGCGCTTGGAGCAAAGACAAAGAAACATCAACTCATTCTTTCCAACTAATAAAACATCTAATGATGCAGTGTTTATGATGACATTATTTTAAAGTTATTGTACTGTTAAATGTATTTTTGCTTCTGTTACTGGAGCCTGATATATCATCTCTGAACATTAGCAATTTTCACGTAATTTAGATTTTAAATATCAAATTTTTAACTTGGGCTCCAAGGGAAAATCCTGAAAAATAAAGATCTGCATTTAGCATCTTTTTCCTGCCCTCAACCATAACTTCAATCTGAAATGACTTTTCATGGAATCTATGTTAGGAAGTATAGCTTTTTAAGATAACTTAAAAAAAAAACCTCACTTCTACAGTAAAGAGGGAATTCAGAATCACTGAAGTTCTGAAGGAGCATGTGCTTTGATTATTTCCACCAGTTCCTTTTTTTATTACAAAGTGGCAATTTATATGACCATTAGAAATATACATTTGTATATAAAGTTTTGCATTCAAACCTCTTTATTTCTTGATTAGCTATGACTAAAGAACACAAGTCAAATAAAAACTCTATATATCCTTATTTCAGAAGCATATGTATATATACACATATATATTTGTAGAACAATCCACTGTTTTAAATGTGATTCTGATTTTAAAAAATGCTATTTACAATTTTATGACAGAGAAATAATCTCAGCCTTTTATGCTATTAAAATGAGCAGGGAATTTTGATGTCTGAGCGTGTCTCACCTTGTGCAGACGAAATTAAGTAACATCATGGAAAAACCTTCTCAGAGCAAGGCTTTGTAGACTAAGCCATGAGGGTAGAATAGTAGATTTGCTATTTGTGGGTCTGTGTTTAAAAAAATTACTGTTGATGTAGTCATGCTTCTTCACCAAGAAATCAGTGGTCTCAAATTAGGACCTTCAAACTTTGTAATACATAATAAGCCATTCGTCATCCTTTAATTTCCCTTAATACTCTCACCTCTTGCTGGTGGCACTACAGGACTACCATCCATAGACATGATACCTATTTAGAGCAGTGTCATTTTCCTAAATTGAACAATTCTTCTAAAAAGTTTTCTGTATTAAAATGAGGCCCATAAAGCATCACAATTTACATCAAACTGATGTCTTTTTATTGCATCAATCCATAGCGGCTAAAAATGTGCTATGAAATTCATATGTAAAACTTGAAACCCAAACTATTACTGTGATCAAGAACAGGTTGGCTGGCTGTCCTCCAGTTTCCTGAAGCACAAAAAGCTCTAAATTAGCAAATGGAACTTCAGCACCATTTTGTTTCTCTACCTCAAACTTCTAGCTTAAAAAGCAAGTGAAGTGTATTAACCAGAAAACTAATTTGAGATTCTCAAAAGTTTTGTTTTCATTCTTAAGCCCATTGATTTTGAAACATGTTACAAAAAGGACGCTTAGAATAAACACATCTTAACTTATACATACATAGTCAATAACAAAACTTCACTAAAAGTTGTATTTTTCCTGAGAATATCCCAATGCATGAAAAAAAGAGCTTATTTTATTTATGGGAACATAAGA
The DNA here is from genome assembly GCA_002007465.1 of Ailurus styani. NCBI lineage: Eukaryota > Metazoa > Chordata > Mammalia > Carnivora > Ailuridae > Ailurus > Ailurus styani. Next base: position 1,248,611 of record LNAC01000294.1, on the reverse strand, counting down.
GATGGATGAATTGAGACCCAGAAATTGGAATGATGAAAATCAAAGTAAAGAATTCTTTCTCTTGGAAGAAACCTGAAAAACAAACTATTTAAACTGGTTCATGTTTTTGGAGGAAATAGGATAATTATACATTTATATTTGGTAATTATTTGAAAACCTAAACAGTGAATACTGACTTTTTCTATTAAAGGTTTTATGTACTTAAAAAGTAAGCAGCAGTTAAGGAAACGTTCACCCAATGCTCTAAACTACAATTTTTGTCAGGTTAATATGTAAAAGAAATAGGAGGTTTCCAATTTACACTTAAAGATTAATTGTAAATAAGGCAAAGCTAATTTCTAAACATTTTACTGTGGTCAACATTTGCTTAAATGATATGAAAAGAACAATATAGAAATTGGGTGGTTAGACTTCTATTTCTTAATTTCTATCAGGAAGAAGACAAATATGAGTCTCAGTGATAAATGATGGACAGCCGTTGAAAACTGAGGGGAAATTGTGTTGGGAGTTTATGCCTCTATCACATTTTTTTCATAATATTTAACTGGATTAATATATTGTCATGAAATCATTAGTGTAATTAATAACGCTTTGTGAAACTGTCAATTGTGTTACTGATGAGTTTGTGGGGGGGTGTGTTTCACCATAAAATCTCAAGTCATTTCATGCGAAATGAGCCTGTGACCCATTTTGTGGAAGCCTCTTTCTTTTTATTTTTTCAAAGAAAACAAGGCTTTGTGCTTGGGATTTGTTTGTTCTTAGAAGTGACAGGTGTGTTCAAAATCAAGTTGAATCAAGAGTGACAAGGAGAAATACAACCAGATTTGTAATGTTTTTTACAAGGGTATTCTTTTCCTAGAAGAGCAACATTCCTTTTTTTTTTCCTTTTTAATTTAAATGTCTTTATTTGTTACTTTCAAAATATTTTGGTTAAACAAATATCTTTTGCAAATGTGTGTTCAAAATCCTTGTCTAGATGCCTAGATGCCTAACTTTTATTCTTTACAACCGATAAGGCAAATTCCTCCATTTCATTTTCTGGTAACCTCCTGATAACATAAATAGAATACTTGGTGAAGGACACAAACCACTATTAAAGAATAATGATTGTGTAGAGTGAGGGGAACTACGTTGACTTTGAAAGAATACAGCAACCAATGGCAAGGTCATTTAAGTGAAGGCCTAGAGTTTCTGCAAAGTGTATATATTTTAGGGAGTCATATTTGGAACAATACATGCTGGACAGTAGAGCTATAGGAGAAGTAACATGCTAAGTGTTCTCATTGGTAATATCCATAATTCTGCATACATTTTTTTAACATTCTGTTTTAATTTGGATGTCTCTATACCATTCCTGATTTGTAGGACTAAGTAGATCTATTTTTTTTTCCAAAGCAATTGTATAACATTCATTTCTTCCCTAATGTTTTTCTAATACTTTAGTATTCCTAACTATGCATTTGCCCAGTCCTTATGCTGAGTTTTTTTTTTTTTTTAACTACTTTAAGCTCACGCAACCCTGTGTGTTGGAACCATAGCTGTTAATCTACGCCATTTCTCTATGTGTCTTGAAAATTCAGTGTATCAAGTTCCTTTCTGTGTTCTAGGAGACAGAGTTACTGTCAACTAGACTTATGAACAAGGATATATAGCAACAAGCAAGCCACTGGCTTCATGAGATAGTAAATTAGGAATTTCACGGCCATGCCTCCCAATTTCTTGGTGAAGTTTTGGAAAGTGCTGCATACCTAAAACTCTGGTAAGGTACTAAGGCAAATACGATTTGCTTTGACAAATATCCTAGGATTTATTTGCTTATGTGGAAGCCCTTTTCTTTCTTTCCTGCTGCAAGAGATGGTACAAAACTCCCTCACACAGCTAGACATGAACCTATACTCTCAAAGCTGTGCACAATGTGAAAAATCAGACCAAATGATAAGAGCATATAACTTATTCATCCCTGCCCAAGCATGGCAATGACACAGAATTCCCAAAAGTAACCTCAGCCTTAGAACACATTTTTTTTTCTAAATAACTAAAAAAATGAGATCCTGGATTAATTCTTTTGATAAAAATGCGATAATCTCCTAGGTTAATCTGAAATCCTTTTTTATGAAGGAATGAAATCAGCTAATACCATTAAATTCAACAGAAGTCTCTCTTTTGCATAAAATAATTGTAAGTAACAAATTCAAGAATAAAACTTAAACATTTAAATGATTTCTGGCTTATACCATACGGGCATTAGAAGAATCTATAATTTGTACATGTTTAGTATCATGGTAAAAAAAAGTCCTGGAAACAGAATGTAATTATATGTCAATTCCAGATGCCCAAAGAAAATTCAAATTTAACACAAAGCACACATCACAGCATTATCCAGAGTTTAAATTATTCAGGGTATTACATTGATTTGTAAGTTCAGTTCTCCAAAACCCTTGTCTTTAAGATAATAACTTTATTTCAAATTTATTATAGTTATGTCTTCATTATAGTTAGCCTTCTATTAATAACAGCACAATGTTATGGTGTCTTGATTTAATTTTTTTCCCTTGATTTTATGTGTGCTAATATTTGTGCATGTGCATTTTCTACCACATTACAACAGGCAAGCTTTGGTTCAATTTCTTTGTCCTACACAATGGAAGATTTTGAGTCATTTTGAATCTTAGTCACTAGGTCCTGGGTTGCCATTTTATTTTCCTCTCCTTGGGTGGATTTATTGGAAGGAAATGGGAAAAGTGGAGGGGAGAAAGGGAAGGGACGAGAGAGGGACGAAGTTACGAGTTCTCAGCTATGTTGAATCTTGATTCACAACTTTGCCTCCATTCATGGTTGGTGTTCCAGAACTTTTCCTTGAACGCCCTTGTTTTTCTCCAATTTCATGAAGTGATGGCTCTCTGTACATACACACTGAAAAGCAAAATCACACCAATTACTTATAATTCTAGACATCAATTTGGCTTCAATAAACATCTCAAATTCGATTTTACAATATTCTTCATTCCCATCACTAGCTTCTGTCCCCAGTGTAAAAACGAGTTTTAACTTGATGACATATTTAGTGGATACAAGTGGTCCTCTTCCAGTTCTATCAGTCACAGGCTTTTAAGTCTTTTTGAACTGTGGACATAGAGTGGTTTCTGTTCTCTTACAGATAAGGCTTGAGTCTTACCTGTCTGCTAACCTACATAACAGGATTTTCATCTAGAGTTAGAGGACACATTGTAAGTATAACATTAAAAGGACAGAAACAGATACCTTTTTCAGTCCTTGGTCTGCAATCTAGTTTGCATAGGAAAAAAAATCCTTATTTACATGCTCTTAGTCTTTACCCTATTACAAGAAATAAGACATTGTTATATCAAATTGAAATATTTACCACCAATATTCAGGGCATCCTACACAAGAAATGATAATATAAGGGAGAACAGAGGAAAACAAACAAACAAACAAAATGCCATCTTCCTGATTGTTCCAGGTTTGAATATGCAATTTTGTGATTTTAGTTCACATCTATATAAAACAGTTTCTCTCTCCTCTATTGTTTTGTCTGGCTCTAAAGCTCAGTCATCTGTGAATTATCATGGCTATAGCTAAATTACTGCATAGAAAGAATAATATTTTTCAATTCATAATTACTCTTGTAAGATAGGATCTTCATTCCTTATGTTGTTGTGAAATAAACAAATGTGTACAAGTATATGTAATATTTCACTTAATCAGGAATTATTTTTATCCTTGACTTAGGGAAAAATACTTAAGTACCTTCATCTATGGAGCCATTACTGCAGTGCTTTAATAATCTGAATGCTATTTCTAATCAAATAGCTTCCTCACTTGGGCTTTGCCCTGGTGCAAGAGACCTGAGCATGGTTATGACCAAATAGATGTCATGTGGTGGTTGAGGGCACCAACTTGGGAGCCACACTACCTGGATCGATATCCTCACTTAGTCACTCACTAACTGTCAACTTGGGCACACTCTCATAGCTAAAAAACTGAATTTTTATGAAGATTAAATGCCTGGCACATAGTAAGCATCCAAAGATGTTTAAGAAAATGAAGGAGATGATCTCTTCATGAGAACTTTGAATAATGGATTGCAGAGAACAAAGCGATAATATATATATATATATATTTTGGTTAAAAGTATTCTAAATTCAAAACCAGATTAAGAAAGTTAAGATACAAGAAATATTCTCTTTAGACTACTTCAGTGATGAAGAGACAGGTGTTTTTTTTTCCCCCAACATCTCAGTGGTTGAGGTTCTTAAACATTAGTGCTTTCGAATCATCCAGGGATATTGTTAAAATGCAGATTTTGATACAGAAGGTTTTGGTGGAGCTGAGAGTCTACATTTTTAATAAGCTCCCAGGTGATGCTGATCTTGGCAAATGGAACCACACTTTGAGTACTACAATATATACATACAAAGTAAGTTTGTTAAGTATATTATGCAAAATTATTACACACATTTTTTCATTTTTTACACATATATTTTAAATGAGATCTTAAAGTATTTTAATTATTGCACTAAATGGCTCCTCCAATATTCCCAAAGACCTTTGGCCTCAGTAGCAAAACTGTACAGAGGAAATGAATTCAGAAAGAATCGATGCTGTAGTTTTCATATAGTGCCAGTAGATAATTTAAGTTTCTGCTTTCTTTTACAAAAGATAGAAGATGCTTATGGAAGATCCTATGGAAATCTTGAAATATCTCAAGTCTAATGTATCTTACCTATGTTTCTATTATGGGCAAAGTATCAAAATCTCCAAAATTAAGCCATGCATTTATATGTATAAAATATAGATATTTATTTATAACTGGTAAGTGCACACGGGAACTCAGAAGTAATTAAGTAATTCTATTAGAAAGCTATTCATGTGATACCATAAAACAATTTTTCCTACTCTGACACCTAGTCAGCTGTGAAAACCAACACATCCCCAGGTCTGACTACAAACTGCTAAATCAGAGTCTCAAAGAATGACAAAAATAATCTTAAAATATATATATATACACACACATATATACATATGTATATATATGTATATACGTATACCTGTATACATATATATGGTGGCGCCTGGGTGGCTCAGTCAGTTAAGCATCTGACTCTTGATTTCAGCTGAGGTCATGATCTCAGGGTCTTGGGATCAAGCCCCGCATTGGGCTCCCAGCTGAGAGCTAAGAGTCTGCTTAAGATTCTCTCTTCCTTCTCCTTCTGTCCCCCCACCAGCTCATGTGTGCAATCTAAATAAGTAAATCAAATAAATAAATAAACTCTTACGTGTGTGTGTGTGTGTGTGTGTGTGTATAGAATAGATTTTGACCTGCAAATTTCTTAAACTCCAACTTAGAGATAATTGAAGGATGTTACTTTCCAATTTAAATCCAATAATATAATTTTTTATAATCTTTATAATTAATTTCTTATTTTACTACTTATTTTTTAGTTTCCTTATGTCATAGATTCTTCCCAGGGCATTTGCTTTTAACTTTTATTTTTTTTTCTTTTTTTTGATATTTCTCACTTATACATAAAATATTTCAGTTAAGACAATGCAAAATGTCAATTACCACTGCAGATAATTTTTCCAATAACTTAACCCTGCTCTCCATCCTGATATCAAGTCCCTAAAGAGGGTTTTTAAACTGGCATCTGAACATTTTCAGTGTTTCAAAATGGGCAAAACTCAGTACCATAGCAGTGTGTGCAATTTGCTCTCTTCCAGGACTACTCAATTACTAACTTTAGGATATTTCCATTAAATGGAGTAATAATATTCCAGGTTTTGAAAAAAGTAGTTCATATATCTTACTTAGAAAATGAAGAATAATAAGTAGGTTTCCTAGTTCCCCTCCTCAATAAATCAAGTATTTGAATTTTTGTATTTCTGTTAACAGAAAGAACTGTTTCTTTAAAGAAAGCAAACAAGTCAATCTAGGAATTGCATGCAAATGTAAACAAAATGCAAGAAGAAAACAGAAGGTAAAAGTGTTCTATAAAGTGCATTCATTATATGTCCAAAATGTAAAACCTGATCACTTCGATGTGCAAAATAACCACAATGGTAATCTCATAAACTTTTAATCCCTTAATTAAATCTATTATTTCAGAGTTTTCAAAGCCATTGTATTCTTTTTTTAAAAGATTTTATTTATTTATTTGAGAGATGGAGAGCATAAGTGGGGAGGGAGGGCAGAGGGAGAGGCAGACTCCCCACTGAGCTGGGAGCCCAAGATGGCGGGGCTCGATCTCAGCACCCGGAGATCATGACCTGAGCCAAAGACAGATGCTTAACCAACTGAGCCATCCAGGGGTCCCTCAAAGCCATTTTAAATTGACTAACTCATTTGATAATTATAATAACCTTGTGAATAAAGTGAGAAATTCTTATCCAAATTTTTTAAATAGAAAAGAAACTAAGCAACTTCCCTAAAGTCAGATGGTGAGAAATGGCAGAACCAGGATGAGAACGTAAGGCTTCAAAATCCTAGTCAAGAGTTCTTAATAAAAGCAGAAGGGCAATTCATCAAAAAATGGAAGAAATGATTGTCTTATATCAGACAACGTTTAAATTAGGTCCATCTATTAATTGAGATCCAAGATGGCCTTACCTCTACTAAATATTCCTAATGTCATCTGAAAACAGTAATAAAAACAAATGCAGGATGACTATTTTTAGAAAGGAAAACAAAAAACAAAAACAAAGTAACAAGTGTTGGACAGTATGTGGAGAAACGGAAAACATGGTACGTTGCTGGTGGAGACATAAAATATATGGCAGCTGTGGAAAATGATACGGCGAGTCTTCAAAAATTAAACAGAATTATCATATGATCCAGAAATTCCACCTCTAGATATATAACCAAAATAAATGAAAGCAGGGATGTGAACAGATATTTGCAAACCTATGTTCAGAGCAGCATTATTTACAATAGTCAAAAGGTAGGAGTGGCCAAAGTATTTATCAAGGGATGAATGATAAACAAAATATGGTATATACATATAATGCAATATTGTTCAGCCGTAAAAAAGTAAGGAATTCTGACACAAGCATGGATGTACCTTGAGGACATTAGGCTAAGTGAAATCAGCTAGACACAAAAGGACAAATATTTTGATTCCATTTATGTAGGATACCTAAAGTAGTCAAATTCATAGAGACAGAAAGGAGAACAGGGGTTGCCCAGGGCTGGGGAAAGGAAGAATGTTACAGTGTGTACAAGTACAATGCGAATGTACTTAATGGCACTGAAATGTATACTTATAATGGTTAAAATGTTAAATTTTATGTTGTGTGTATTTTACACAGCATTATTAATAGTGACTCTTTTTTTAAAAAAAATGATGGACACACAAATACCAAGTGTAAGCTGTAAACAGAGAAATGATTATTAAAGCCTGAAATGTCTTATTTGGATGGGAAGAGCCAAGAACTCCCTATAGTCAAAAATATTAGTCTAGTACTATAGTAAGATGGAGGGAATTGAGATATAACTGAGGGTGTAGAGAGTCGGTAAAAGGACAGGAAAATCTGATGAGAATAGCCTAGGAATGCACTGCCTAATACAATATCCATTTTGCCTATGTGATCACAGAACACTTAAAATGTGCTTAGTGCTATTTCAGTTGGGCTGTAAGTAGAAAACACTAAATTTAAAGACCACACAAAGAGAACAAATATCTCACTAGTAATGTATTAACTGATTACAATTAAATAGATAATATTTGGGGCTGAATAGATTATCAAAATTTATGTCAAATGTTCATTTTCATTTTTTAAATGTGAATACCAGAATAATTTAAATTACATATGTAGCTCATATGATATTTCTACTAGACAGTTCTGTCTTAGAAGAGTTTGTTGTTGTCTGGAAGAAAACTGTCCCGACTGGAGTTAAGCTATAAATTACTGAAAGATGGGAGGACAGTGGAGAAAATTTTCTGACCCAAGTGGTCCTGACACTTGTATGTACACTAGGGAGACGCAGAGTCTCTTGGATGCCTATGTAGGATGGAGCTGGTTCACAAAACATGTATTGGCCCTTTTGACTTGGTTTAACTAATGCTGTATCCCTTTCATTCTAAAATGGACTGTTCATGTTCTTTTCTCTCCTCCAATTTCAATTACTCTTTTGTGAAGTAGTATCCAAAGCTGGATTGGTACAAGCATTGATGTGGTCATTGATTCTATAAACAGGTGCACACTTAATTTGTGCCAGGCACTCTGCTAGATTCCATAGAAACTGCGAGAGAGGACCACTTGATTCCTGCCCTCACCGAGCTCAAGGCTAAGAAGAACACAGACATGCACCACAAATCACAGTGTTCAGAGCCAGGAGAGAGGTGAGTGGAAATGAGTACAGAACAATAGCTTTTCGATGCTGGTTTAGCCTTGAAGGAGGCAGAGGATTTAAAGAGATGGATAGGCTACCAAAATAGTGAAGAAATGAAGTGCAGGTTATATAACAAAAACAGGGACTGGTTGAAGAATGGGGTAAAATAGAGAAGTAGGGAGGAATAAGCCTGGCAGGGCTAACTCATGTCAGACCTTCTGAGTTCCAAGCTGGAAGTTTTAAACCATGATCCTGATGTCTATCAGCCTCAATTTGATAAGGAATGAAGAGTTAAAATACATGTCCATCAAGTACATGAGTGTATAGGGAAAACCTACTTATTCAATCTCGTTATCTAGAAAAATGTCTAACTATGTTTGCATGACATGAAAACAGCCAGTCAGATTAGTCAGGAAGAATCAGTCAAACTGATTCTCACTGCACAGATCCTATAACAAATGGTTGGCAGCATCTGAAACTTTCATGAGTTCTGATATCTTGCAAACACAATTGTAATTTCTTAGGCACAGACCGAGCTGAGGCATCATTATGTGTGAGATCTGCTGCTTATCTAATATACACAATATCTGGTACACTCCAAGTACCATAATTTTGACTAAACTTAAAAGTGGGGTTCAAGTTAACATGTTGAAAAGAGTTATCCTTTGTTTTGTAGGGAGGTTAAGGTAGCACTGAAGAAGACCAAACAATAAATGATAAATCAAGAATTACTAAACCCATATATGAGCATTGCATGTATTTTACAATAAAAATTAATCAAAATTTTATACAGCTACTAGTACTAGACTTTGGAGTTCTGGTATTAATTTTCAATCATATACTAAGCAATTGTGGGAAATCTTTAAAAAGCATGTCTAGGAGACTGCGTAGGTTCTGAACTCCAAATAGTTATGTAAATTATACAACTCCCAAATAATGCTTCTCAAATCAGCCCCATACTATGCAAGATTATGATTTTTCTCTTCCTGACAATCAGATCTTTATTAGTAGTTGCAATGACCTCTGATCTCTTAATTTGCATTATTTCAAAGTACAATGATTTTTAGGGTGGGGGGAGCTTTTCCACCACTATCTATTACAATAAGCTATTATTTCATTAGGAATAGATTTATTTTGCTCTAGGAGGCTCTACATTTTTTTAAAAAAATCTCTTTGTTCTTGAATATTTTCTTCTTGTTTCCTCTTGTTGTATGCATTTGGTCCACTTCAGCTAGGAGAGCAGTTTGATATTCTAGTTCTTTTGGTGAGGAGTAGTTTCCAGACTGGCAATAAAGTGAAACAAACAAACAAAAAATCTAACTCCCTATATTTCTGGTTCTCCCAGCTCCTCAATCACCTTTCTCAGAAATTCAGATTCAGTGCCACTGCCCATTTAACAAGTGGAAACAAGTTCTCTGATTTAGGCAACTTGTGATGTTACAATCTCATATATGTCTCATGTGATGAGACAATCACATGTCTCATGTGAGACCTTGGGGACTACTCTTGTGATACAGATTTTATTTTGAGTGGACATGATTTAATGGCTACCACTTGGCATGGAACTGATTTCCAAGTGTGTTTCTGATTTCACTTTACACTATCTTCCCAACAAAGTTTCAGTATCTAAGTATCAAGAATGTTCAGTGTCCTGATGATAACAATGCCTGATTAACAACATTGTTGCTCTTTCACCTGACACTTCTGGGTAGTTCTTGATCACATTCCTTGCCCTCTTTGCTCTTTAAAGCACGCACACAAAAAAATACTTGCCCTTTTTTTTTTATCCCACAGGATGTTTTTGAGATAAATATCGTTATTCTTCTAACAGGTGTGGTATCATAATGGTTTTGGGTAAGTGGTAAAAGAAAACAATGTTCTGAAAAGGGAGAATTTCTGTTTGGTTCCTTAGTACTCCTTCTTCAAATCAGTTTTCTATTTTCCCTCTATTTTGACATACGTTTTAATTGATTTCTCTTCTTCCCCCCTTTTCACCACCCTATCCCCTTCTTTTCTTCTTCTGGATGTTTCCTTTTATTCATGTTTTGACTTTTCTTGATCCATAGTACATTGGAGCAGAAGGACTAAATGCAGCTTTCAGAGTAAAAATGAGGTAAAGAGATTTGATGAGAGAATATTCTTCCTCATGTGCAGACACAAGGACACATGAAAGTTTCTAATAACATAGCCAACATTGTGTCTTACTTTGAGACCTACCAAGAAATCCTCAGTTCAACCCTTTAATGTGAGCAGAACCACACTTGTATGACAGACACTAGTCACACTGTGACTTGGCATAGCGAAGGCTGTCATTTTCTCAGTCACCTGAGGTGCACTGGCTATATTTCTGTAGAAAGTCCTGCGGTTCTGATAATCACAAATAATGTGTTACCTTTGGTTGTAACAAGACCATGAGCCACCAACTTTAGAACAATATATAATATTGGCTCTGTTTATTTTTTGCTTTATTTTTAAATATGAGATCGTGTCGTTAGAAAAGAGACCTAGTATATAACACTGAGCATCAAAATCTTGTTAAAAATAAAACATATCTTCTCTTTTTAAGATTAGGTATAGGTCTTTCCATGACAGGTTTTCCAGCTACTAATTTTCTATTACATACTTTTTTGCTGGTACCTTTGGTGCATAAGCAGTTATCAGATGATACAAGTATTCTTTGCCACCATACTAGTTCTGAATTCCTGTTTGCAACTTTGAGCATTCAAAAATCACATTTATCTTAACTATAAACTTTTCTTGGAAAACAAACCAAAATAATGCCTTTCTTAAAAATATGAAAAAAAGTGGAATCTCAGAAGTTGTTAATATTTATAAATCAGACAACTGTAATAAACCAGATGCAGGTACCAATCCAGTGGGTACTCACCTCCTAAGGAGTCAGTGTCCTCATAATCACAGCTAATATTAATTGAGCACTTACTATATATTTGTACATTATATACACTAAGGTTATTTTAAATGATCCAAAAGATAGATACTTTTATTGGTCCCTTTTGCAACTAAGGAAACTGAAGAACAAAAAGGGTAGTTTGTCAGAAGTAGTGCAGGACACTACAGGGCAGAATCAGCATTAAAATTCATGTGTGATTAACTCCAGGGTTCCTGCTCTAAGCTCATAGTCAAATAATTTAATGTGTCTGGAAAAACAAACAAACAAACAGCATAAAACTTTGTTGTCTGGTCTCAAGTTGATCTCTTGATCCTCACCTCTTGGGGGTCATCAGCACTTCCTGGAACCCTCCAACATTTCTCTTGCCAATTTCCTCTCCCATTCTTCCAAAGTGGCCATTCCATACCTTCTCCTTCCTCTTCAAACCCTCCTCAGACTCAGGTTATAAGCCTGTCCTCTTTCTTGTCTTGTCTTTCACTCTTCCCTCTCCTTCTCTCTCCTTCCTGTTTTCCTCCTTTCTTCCTTTCCTTCCTTCCTCCTTTTTTTTTTTTAAATCGGCAAACCACCTTGCTTCATATTTCACTTAGAAAAGAGCAGTGGAGGAGAAAGTTTTCCTATTTCCACCATGAAAATGTGTGGGCTACAACTGCTCACACGTATTCTGGTGCTTGAACTCTTCTATGCCTGCCTAAATCTTGCCCTCCACTTGCCACTTCTGTGCGTGACCTCACCTTCTTTGGTCAGTGTTGTTCAGTGACCATCTCTCCTGCAATGTCAAATCTTACTTCTCCTCAGTCATTCTTGTCAGTCTATAAATATGCCCTAATAGCTTTAAACAAACAAGCAAACAAATCCCGCTGTGTAACTACCGTGTTTCTCTCTAGCTAACTTCCTACTCCTCTTTCACAGAACTCCTCAAAAGTGTGATTTCATATTACTTTTTTTTAACCTCCTGTGATAACTTGAATTCCCTCCAGTTAGACTTATTCCCTGCTATACCACTGAAATCACTCTTGTCAAGTCACTACTGACTGTATGTTATAGACCCATTGGTCAATCCTCCAGCGCCTTATTGGATCCCCTGGTAGTCTTTGATAGAGATAACAGCTCTGGTTGTAGTTTTACCTCTTTCTAACTATATGGACCTGGGTGAGTTATTTAACCTCTCTTAAACTTGGTTTCCTCATGTTTAAAATTGGGATGATTGGGCGCCTGGGTGGCTCAGTGGGTTAAAGCCTCTGCTTTCGGCTCAGGTCATGATCTCAGGGTCCTGGGATCGAGGCCCGCATCGGGCTCTCTGCTTGGCAGGGAGCCTGCTTCCCCCTCTCTCTCTCTGCCTGCCTCTCTGCCTCCTTGCGATCTCTCTCCCGCTGTGAAATAAATAAATAAAAAATCTTTAAAAAAAAAATAAAATTGGGATGATAATCTTAAACTGCATATCCCCAAAATGTTAGTGACTATCAAATGATACTCTGGTGAGGGAAGCACATTAACAATACCAACGAGCCACACAAATGGCATATAAAGCAATACCATTGCTACTAGTCATTTCTTCTCCTACTGCTGGAGTCCTGAAAATCATTTAAAAAGTGAAATGTTCTCAGTGGGGCACCTGGGTGGCTCAGTGGGTTAAAGCCTCTGTTTTCGGCTCAGGTCATGATCTCAGGGTCCTGGGATCGAGCCCTGCATCGGGCTCTCTGCTCACCAGGAAGCCTGCTTCCTCCTCTCTCTCTGCCTACTTGTAATCTCTCTATCAAATAAATAAATAAGATCTTAAAAGAAAAAGTGAAATGTTCTCATAATTACGGGGAGAACTAGGTGTAAACCTTTGTCAGTGTTGCTCTGTAAGGGAGATTGGAAAACCTATGTGGAGGGCAACCGTAGCTGTTGCTGACAAATTCTGTTTCCCAAATGGAGGCATGTAACTCCCATTTCTGATAAAGTTCATAAATGGCACTCTATAAAATATCCCCATCCTACATCAGTTTCCATCAAAGAAGAATGAAATACACCTAATCCTTTTATTACTACCAGTTTAATTGAATTTTCCTTGGCCCTCTGTAATTTCTAAAAAGTGGAAAGGTTAGATTGCTCTGTTAGTTAATGTACCATTAAATAAATTTAATTGTCTTAATCGCAGATCATGGAAGGGTGTGAGCAATTAACAAGAAGCAATTTCACACCTTAATTAATGTCACATGGAATCCCTTTGGAACTGTAGAAGAATTTTAAGTGTTGGTTCAGAAGCAATGTATTGCCAAAGGAATGCAGCCGGTTTGCTGTAAATATTTATTATAAAGAGTTAAGAGACACTGTGAATACAAAGATCTGTATCTTCATTTAGAAGGAGATCAGAAGCAATACTTGTGTGCAGGAGAGAGACAGATATGGAGGAAGAATGTGGCAGGGAGAAGTAGGAGGGTTTTATGAAAGACTAAATTGAAAGCCAGGAAAATGGCTTTGAATGAGTTGCACTGGTTTGGGGGGAATAGGTGTCACAGGCTGGCAGAGGTCCAAAACTCAAAAGATGAAGAAAGAGAGAAAATTGCAGATATTGGCTATAATAAAAACAATCAGGGGCATCAGCGGTAGGTATCTTTTTGCTCCATCTGTTTTGTCTTTTAGTATGGTTGGGTTCTGGGAAACGGACCATTTAGTTTTCTTTCCAGTCAATTGAAATAAAAATATCAAAATCAATTTTCCAATAGGATCCTCCAGTCTACGGCCATACCACCCTGAACGCGCCCGATCTCGTCTGATCTCGGAAGCTAAGCAGGGTCGGGCCTGGTTAGTACTTGGATGGGAGTCCAATAGGATCCTCCCAATTAGAGCTTAAAACATTAGGAGTCCTGATTTGTCCAGTTCTTTGGTATCTCATTGTATAGTTTTTGAAGAGATTATTTTCCCTCCAAATTTCGATTTTCAGTGCCTCTAATCCTTTAGTGAACACCACACCTCACAGCATTTCTCCAGTACATGACCCAATAACACAATGTCCAGTTTCCAAGGGAAAATTAAAAATGCACTCTGGATTGATCTGACAGATTTGGGATATCCAACTTTCTTACAATGTCTTATCTTCGTATTATTCCTATGAAACAGATGGATTTATAATCAACTTCATCTTCAGAGATTACTGAAGTTGAAGAGGGCAAATTATTTTCTCAAAATTACTTAGCAAATCATTAGCAAAATGTTTATCAGAAGAACTAGACATTTGTTTATCCTTGATTAATTGATTTGTATTCGGTTACTTCTTCTCAATGTCAATTTAGTGCAATAATTGGTGTTAGCTCTAACTTACTCCATATAATAATTTAACTCAGCACTAGAATACAGCCATCTTAATAGCAGTAGGAAATGGCAAAATGTAACATGTTTACTATATGTAATTCCATGGTGTCAGAGTGACAATTTACTCTATGTTAAATTAGGCTTAATCCAATATATTGATGACAATAATCTGAATAAGTTTAAAAAATTCCCTATGGCCAGACTTGAACAAAATGAGACTAGAATCACCAAATGCAGTTTAGAACACTAAGTCTTGATCCTGGTGGCCATCATAATCACCTGGACAATAAAACCAGACCACTCTGGAGATCTAGCCTGAGAATTTATAGCTCCAGATGGTTGGGATACTGATGTTTGGGAAAAACCGCTATAGAGCAGTTATACTGCTGGCACTTAAATCAGATTCTATTAGCTTAAATCAACAGTTACAACAGGAAAAATGGATAATTTGTGTGTGTGTGTGTGTGTGTGTGTGTGTCTTGTCTCCCAACTGGAAAATATAATGGTGGAAATTAGCAAATGTCCCTTTATTTAGAGTTTAATATTTCTGTAGCAATGACTCTCAATTGATATTTACTAATTTTACTATAGAAACATTTCTCCCTCCAGGATTAAGTTCTTGAAGCTTCAATCTCTGAAAGTGCACACATTCTTTTCAGAAGGAAGGAACTAGATTCTGATATACTCAACCACTTGCAGAAGCTGAGTAATGAGCTTCCTGGAGGAGGGAGGAGAAAAGGAGGAGACTGTATCTTGTTCTTTATCAGAGACTATTTGGCTGCTGATTAAAGCTAAAGGGGGAGGTTACCACCAAGACAATTTAAATCTGGGGGAGTTACTTATCTGCGGTGTGAACAATGCTATGAAAGGGCAAAACTGGGAATCATGAAGCCTGTGCCGTTGTCTTAAATTCCAGGGGAGGGGACCCATGTAAGTAAAGGTTGACATGCAAGTGTACATAGTAATGGGTTTAAATATCAAGTCCATCCATCTGTCTGAATAGATGCCCTTGCAACCCTTCATTAACACCACCTGTGTTCTAAACCCAGGCTGGAAAGTGAAACCGTGACAGGAAAGGGGCTGGTGGATAATTATTATCATATAATCAGTGCAGGGCTTAAAGATCCTGGGACTGGCAGAGTTTAATTTTGGGTATCCTGACATTCAAAATGATATCATCATCAGGACTGGGGAAAAGTCAGAGCTATTTGAAAAGCAAAACAAGCCTTCTCTGGCTTTCCTGCTGTAAGTGGTCGATTTCCTTCCCCAAAGAGGGGGGACATTTCCAATCGACAGCCAGTATTGGACTCTGTTGGTAACTGCACAGTGGTGGATTTATAGGTTTGTAAAAACTCCTTTAAAAACTAAAGATAACTGGGGCACCTGGGTGGTTTAGCCATTAAGCATCTGCCTTCGGCTCAGGTCATGATCCTGGGGTGCTGGGATTGAGCCCCACATCACTTCTCCCTCTCCCACTTCCCTTGCTTGTGTTCCCTCTCTCTCTCTCTCTCTCTCTCTGTCAAATAAATAAATAAATAAAGTCTTAAAAAATTGAAAAAATAAATAAAAACTAAAGATAACTGGCAGCCTTTCCATTAGCCAGCAATATGGCCAACCTCTTATAAAGCTCTCATTTTCTTTCTTTTCTGAAAGTGTCTTCTAGTTATGTGCTTTATAATTGTCCTATGGAAAAAATATTACCAAAAACTTTCTTTACAATGAGTTATGGCTAGAATGTCTTTCATCTTACTCCTTCTAAAAAAAAAGTTACGGGCGCCTGGGTGGCTCAGTGGGTTAAAGCCGCTGCCTTCGGCTCAGGTCATGATCCCAGGGTCCTGGGATCGAGGCCCACATCGGGCTCTCTGCTCGGCGGGGAGCCTGCTTCCTCCTCTCTCCTCTCTCTCTGCCTACTTGTAATCTCTCTCTCTGTGTCAAATGAATAAATAAAATCTTTAAAAAAAAAAAAATAATAAAATAAAATAAAAAATTAAAAAAAAGTTACAAATCACCCATTATGGCAATAGCTCATAAAACTGTACTTCATTCATTGAATAATTCAATAAAGGAAATGTGTTTAGAATCATTTTATTTATAAATCCTAAGCTAGGCTCCATGAAGAAACATGGTTTTACAATAAAGTGCTTATAAAGAATGCACAGAATTTCATTGTCAAAGAACTTTAGGAATCATCTGCTCCACTTTTTTCTCTTGAAGAGTAGGAAATGAAACCTGTTAACATTCGTCAAAAAAGAAGTGATGTGTTCTTAATTCTTTGTTGCCTAGTTACAACATGGCATTCCCATAACTATCTTATCTGATTATCTACCACTATGACTTTATCTTGTCATATCATGTATACCTGTCTCCATTTTGCGTGGTTTAGAGATAGCTTACTACTCAAGTTGTTTCATGGTATTAACACTTCACGTTTCTAATTATTAGCATATCCACAGGCTTACTGCAGATTGAATTTGTTCGTATTTTTGCATTATAATAGTGATATCGAAGTACAAACAAGGTATGGGAGAACTGAGGAATTTCGTGGGTCTGTTACACTGTAAGAACATGAAGGTCTCCATGCATCTGCAAAGGCTTTTATTTCTAAGGAGCGAGCAAGTATATTGTAGATTTAAAAAGGAGAGAAGCATATAGGAAACATTTATTTGAAAGGATTTGCCAGGTCTTATTATGCTATGTTGAGGTTATATTTCAGACTTCAGATTGTAAGCAGTTTCACTCCTCTTCACAGAGATTAAGCATGTGCTTGCTTGAGTCAGAATGCCTTGCCTTGGATTCTGCCTCTGCCACTTATAAGCTGCTTGATACGGGACAAATTACTCAGTGTCTCTGTGCTTCACTTTCCATGTTTGTCAAATGGGGATAATATTAGAATCCACTTCACAGAAATGGGATGAAAAATAAAAGAGGATAACTGAGATATGTTTAGCACAATACCTGAACACAGTGAGCATTTATAGAACTGTTAGCTAATTTGTTCAAAAAAGAGAACCTTAACATGGGTTAAAGCTGCTCTTAACATGGGTTTTGTATCGTACATAGCCAAATCTAATTCTAAAGTAAGCCTTTAGGAATGTCTAGTGGTCTCTCCCTACATTTGTACTGAAATGCAGCAATAAATATAGAATTTAGGCAGCTCTGGGACTAGGAATGGAGTCATTGAATCCATTACCCTTGGAGATGTGTGCATGGTCACACAGTCTCAAGAAGCTTGACTAGCCAAAGTGCAGACAGCAGTCATGATTAGGAGGGTAAGTTATAGGTGTGTTTTTTTCTTTTTGGGGGGGTTGGTATGAAAAGCATTTCCATAAAAAGAGTAAATAACACACGTGGATTTTTCCTTTCTTTACACTTTCCTGAATTTTCCAAAAATTGTTAATAAGCATGTGCTACTTTTGTTTCAACAACAAAATCTATTTATTTTTTATTTTATTTTATTTATTTTTTCAGTGATCCGAGATTGTTTATGCACCACACCCAGTGCTCCATGCAGTACATGCCCTCCTAATACCCACCACCAGGCTCACCCATCCCCACTTCCCCCTCTCCTCCATAACAAAATCTATTTAAATGCACAAATAAAAATGATGCAACAGAGAGGATGTGGGTAGGGGAATGGGTGAAATAGATAAAGGGTATTAAAAGTGCATTTATCCTGATGAGGACTGAGAAATGTATAGAATTGCCGAATCATTATACTGTACAGTTGAGATGAATATAACATGTATGTTATATACATGGATAACATATATGTTAATTGTGTTCCAATTAAAAAATGATGCAAAAGTTTTAATAGTTTATTCACACTGTACCTGGAGTGTTTTTGTCTCTCACTTCTAATGGTCTGAACATGGCTTAGCGTTGAAATTATATTTAAATGCTCAGCTTTCAATATCTTTTTTTTGGGAGGGGTGAGTGATTGCTCTTTCCCTAAATCCCAATATAATTTCCGGCAACATGTAATACATCACTTTTTACATTATATTACTGCTATTAATACCCATATCTCATATCTCCAAGAATATTATAAGGTTTTCTGGAGCACATGTAATTCTTCTTTGTCTTCATATGTACCTATTCATTTGTCCATTCATGTGTTCACTCAATTGACAGCAGATTATTAAATGATTCTCTATAATATGCAAGATATTATACAAGCAGCAAGGATATATGAGGAAAAAAATAAAACGTGTTCTTCACATTCAAAAAATGATCAAACCATGGATAAGAGGAGACTGTGTTGCAAACAGGTAAATTTAATACAATGTGATCAGTTCTAGGGGAGAGGACTGTATACAATGATAAAGTGACAGAATATTTAATTCTACTTGAAGAGAATCAGGCCCCCACAGAAGTAGTGCCTCTTGGATTCATTCTTTATGAAGACTAATAGGCATCCTCAGGGACATGAGTGGATGGGCACGGTGGGGAGAGGAGGGCCAAAGAACTACACAGTTCCCCAGATTGTGAAAACAGATTACAAGAAGCAAAGTTCTGCTTTGTGTGGTTAAAAGCACAGAGTGTGAGGGGAGTTTTGAGAGGGACCAGGTGCTTCAAATGCCACATTTCCCCCTGGTGCTTCCACGACAGTGTTGACTGAACAAATGTTTGTTCACTAGTCCAGTCGTAGGTACCGTGCAGCAGGCGCTATGACGCTGCACTGGTTGACCTGACCATGCCTTGTAGATGTTCAGGGGACAGAAGGCCTGGCTATGTTACAGAACTGTAATGTGCTGCCTCAATCTCCTCATTTCCGCAGACAAGGAGGCTGAACTAATGTTTTAAGCGATTATAATGTGACTTTCAGAAATGAAGGATATCAGTAAATGTCTAGGTTACTGCTATTTTTTTAGCTGGTATTAAAAAGCTTGATTGAATGAAGCAAGAGTGGTTACCCCAATGGTATATTCTCATCGTCCATAAGGAACACGTCGCCCAAAGTGGGTTTCCTTAGCGTAAAATTATTTATTCTACCAATCAATTTGAAATAAGTGAACACTATTACATGATCATGAGAGGGGACGTTATAGGCTTGATTGAGAAGGGTAAAATTGAATACTGTCAATATCTATTGATCACAGTAAATAGCATACTATTTTCTTTCCTTAGAAAATACAAAGAAAAATTAATGCACCATATTGTGAGATTTGTTCACAAAGATGTATAGATTAGGATATAAACATATCTCTAAAGACTTTTTACAAACTTTAAAGCACTATAATAACATGATTGGCTTTTTAAGAGTGTAGCTTGAGGAATTAAATTATTGTGTTCAACAGAGAAGGTAATTACATTCTAAATGGTAACTAGCACTATTTTTCTACTTTCAGGAATTATCTAGCTTCTATTTCAAGCAGTTTTTTAATAAGTGCCAAGTATTTATAATAGGATTTTTTTCTTTTTTTAAGGAAGAGGTACTACTGTGTTTTCTGAAACTTTGCTTTGATCTGTTGCATTCTAAGTAAACTCCACTGAGCAGGGGACAAAGAGCAAAACTGGCATCAGCACACAGAAATCAGGGTCTAAAAAGAAAAGAAGTTCATTTCATACCTTCAATAGGTTTTGGTACAAAATGTGATGAGGGCTTGGTTTTCTTCACTCTGTTTCCCTTCATAATTTGACCTTCTTTATTGAGTCCCAGAAACCACGCTCGGCCTGATTCTTGCTGACGGTACAGTGTGGAAGAATAAATCACATAGTAGTTTTCAAATACAGATTCCTTAAATTTGCATTCTGGAGTGAAAACATCCTGCAGAAGAAAAGAAGATACAAGAAAGAAAGGATTTAAAAGTGAACTGGCAAATTCTTAAATGCAATGAACTTGAAATATAGGTCCTGTATTAAGAACAAATCAAAGGCAATTGCACATAATTTCTAGTGGCACTTGGTTACAAAGATTCATCATACAAAATCAGGAAATAAGATTTCCCCTCTAAACAATCTTTACTTCGCAGAACACAGCCATCGGGCTCCAATCATTCATTGGGCTAACATCATTCAAGGCTGTGCCCAGGTTTGGTCCCAGTAAAATATTTTGTAAATTTAACAGACTGACTACTACCCAATTTAGTGGCTCTTATCATGTAAAATGTATCCCTGAGAACGAAAATCAAATGTAACTACAGCACACACAGGCTCACAGACGTTTTTGAAGGGACTACCTTATATGTACACAAATCTATTATTCAGTCAAAATTTGTTCCATAAAATCACAGGTGTATTGCCTCTTTGCTTAATGTCAGTAACTTTTCATTTAATCTCTTTGTAACATTTTTTAAAAGTGATAATCAAAATTTCACGCAACATACCCAGGGATAACTAGTAGAAAAAAATATTACTACTACATTGCGTGATCTTTAATAAAACATAGAACAAGAGTTTTAATTCAAGAAAGAACCTTAAAAATCCTCTACCTCCACCTCATCAACTTCATCATTAGATAAGTAAGAAAACTAAAAATGTATCTGATTAATTCAAAGTTACACACACATACACACACACACACACACACACACACACACACACACACACAATTACTGCATCAATGCCAGAACTCACATTTCATGCTTCACAATCACTGCCTCTCAAGATCACCTTTTCTACCTGAGTCTTGTTTAGTGACTTACAATGAGATTTTATAATCAGTACGATGAAATCAAATCCTAACATGTCAAATGGACAAAATATATTTCTTTTTTTTAAAAAGATTTTATTTATTTATTTGACAGAGAGAGATCACAAATAGGCGGAGAGGCAGGCAGAGAGAGAGGAGGAAGCAGGCTCTCCACTGAGCAAGCCTGACGCAGGGCTCGATCCCAGGACCCTGAGATCATGACCTGAGCAGAAGGCAGAGGCTTTAACCTACTGAGACACCCAGGCGCCCCATATATTTCATGGAATGAAGAAATCCCTCCCCTTCTAAGATAGGCAGAAGAAAAACAAATGTGATAGCATCTTCTTCAACTACACATAAAAAAGAATCCTATACGTGAAACACATTCACAATCATCACTGCTGTCTTCGCCATGTACTGGAAAAACGTCTTCCTCATAACCCTTTAAGTGTAAGGCCCCGGTGGTTTAATGCAGTTACACCTGCAGTTAAGTTACTGAGGAATAAGCAGGACTACGCTGGGTGAAAATATGTCCTTCTAGATGATACAGACTAGTCCCCTGGATTCATTTGCAGAAAGCTACAGTGATGCATCGATGGATGATGTTGGTGAAGGCCTTCAGTGATAAAAAGACACAGCTTAAGAGGCTCTCTTGATTTTAAATGGTTCTAAAATTATAGAGCAAGAAAATGAAACTGAAATGATGGGAAGGGGAATGTAAAGGAGATTTTGAACATTTTATACATAAGTGTATATATATAATACAAATAGAATATATATTATTGTTATATATTGATAATAAATATATCTATCTATCTATACTGTATTGATAATAACAATATAATGCCACAGGACACTCTCAATTTTAAGTAAACTTAGCGACTAAAGAATCAGAAAAATAAAAGACTATGCAATACTACATATCCGCTCGAAGGCTGTAATAAAAAAGATGGATCATAAAAAGTACTGGTGAGGATATGAAGAAACTATTACCCTCATATATTGCTGGTGGGAGTGCAAATAATGGAGCAGCTGTGGAGAACAGTTTGGCAGTTCTGCAAAAAAGTTAAACATACAATTACCATGAGAACCAGCCACTGTAATTCTAGGTATGTACCTAGGAGAAACAGAAATTCATATCTGCACAGAAACATGTCCACAGATGTCCATAGCAGCATTATTCATCATGTGGAAACAATCCACACATCTATCAGTGAATGCACGGATAAACAGGGTGAGCATATACATACAGTGGAATATTATTCAGCCACAAAAAAGAGCAGAGGACTGATTCATGTGACAATATGGGTGAACCTCAAAAAAATTATGATAAGTGAAAGAAGCTAGACACCCCAGGTGGTATGTTGTATGATTCCTTTTAAATGAAATTCCAGAATAGGTAAATTCAGGGACAAAAAATAGATTAGTGGTTGCCAAGACCCGAGGGTCAGATAAATAAAGTGACTGCTTTCTTTGGAGAGATAAAAGTATCCTGAGATTAGACAGTAGTGATGTTTGTGCAACTTTGTGAAAAAACAACACTTAAGTATATATACACTTTAAAACATGAATTTTATGGTATGTGAATTTTATCTTAATAAAAAAAGAAAGAGAAACAAAGTGACTAGAGAAAATGAGGAAAAAGAATAGAACTATTGTATATTCCTTGTCTGGCAGTACAGAAGTAAATGATGGGCCCTTGGGGCTCTTCTATAACTTTGTCTCAGTATAATCAGGACAAAGTTTAATCATTGCCATGTAGAGGAAACAAAGTGATTCAGATTCAATTTATAAGATACTCTGAAGTTCTGGTTTAACATCATTCCACAGGGGTTATGCAGAGTCAGAATTCAAAGGGTCAACTAACACCTGGGCAGGGCAACACATTTCAGGTGGAAAAAATGTCAGAAGCTAAATGCAACCAGCCTTCTAGAAATGGTGAGAAAAGCTTACGAACACTGAGCAAATTTGGATAATCATTCTAAGTGCAACCTTTACACTACTTACATAGTTTCAATATAAATATGAAGGTGGACGTCAGAGAATTTACAATATAGTTGCTATTATCCCTCTTTTTGTCTCATAGTTGCTATTATCCCTCTTTTTGTGTGTTTTGCTTCTGGATCCATACCTACTAGCTGTGGGGACTTTAGGTGAGTGATTAAACTTCTTCGAATTTCACATTTGCACCTATCAATTGAGTTATTTTAAGGAAAGTGAAACAAAGGACATGGAAGCATGTTGTAAACTTTTAGAATTTACAAAAACTCCAACTCATTATTCTTTTCAGGTTTTCAGTTATAGCAAGAAAAATACAATCAATCATGTAACTAGACATTAATTCTGTGGTTTTGTCATCAATGTTATATCTGCTCCAGCATGGAGGACCCTATGCTATAAGTTAATTTTTGTCCTACAGAGATTTTTCCCACTATAGCTAAGACAAATTACGCAGACACACACACACTTAAAAAAATTATCTAAAGCTTTCAGCAAACATCTGGGCAATCACTTATTTTCAGAAGAGGATCCGAGGTTAAAAACAAAGTGTGTTCAGAATGACAATAAATCTAGTGTGCAATGGAGACAAGCAGGCTTGGAGCCGAAGGTGATAAAATCCTAAACTACCTTAATCCAGTGCATATAATGAAAGCAGAGGAAATAACAAGTGGAATAAGGAGGATTTTTTTTTCTATCTTTGAAAGACTAACCAGTAGCCACACTGCATCTCGTGAATTGTGTTATATCTATTATGCCAAGCAATCAGTTCAGTGAAGGTACATAGCAACACTTGTGGAAATATTTGTTGATGAAACAAACATCTCCACATATACATCATGTGATGTGAAATGTAGATTTGTGAAAGGCTGTTTATTCTTCACATTTATTACTCTAGAATCTCTCCAAATCTTAAAAAAAATAAGTTAAAAATAAATCTTTCCAAATGTTAAGTTTATTCAGCTTGAGCTGACCTGGATTTCAGTGGAATATGTACACGGCCTTCGATAGGTTCTGAAATTACTTTTGAGAACTCACTTTCTTAGCAGCATTTGTAATGAAAAACGATGCTTTTGTGTGTGTGTGTGTACAAGTAGCATTGTACAAGTTATTATGTGACCAATTCTTTTCACGTTCCAAATCCCTTCTTACCCTGCCTTGTCCTAGGAAGGTAACAACACCCATCCATTCCCATCCAGATGACAAGGAAAACTGGAACACCTTTTAAGCCCAGGGCAACCACTCAGGATCCCTTTCAGTCTCACCCCATTTCCTCTGACAGTTCCTCTCTTGGAAGTTGTGGGTGTAGCTATGTCTTCAAGATCCTGATTTCATTTCCTTGGGATTTATTCCTAAGTGGGACTGATTGTTGGACCATAAGGTAGTGCTGGCACCCTCACTGCCCCCACCCCCCCAAAAAAGGAAGGAAGAGAGGGGAAAAAATGGCAGCTATGTGAAGTGATATATATGTTCATTAGTTTAATTGTAATAAATATCTCACAATGTATACATATATCATATACAATTCTTAATTGTCAACTATACTTCAAAAAAGCTGGAAATAATCCACCATGGATTGTATTCAAGCACAGTTGAAATGAAAAGATGGAAAATACCAAGTGTTGACAAGGATGTGGAACAAGTGGAACTCTTACATGTAAATGATAGGTGAATAAATTGATAAAAGCATTTTGGAAAACTCTTTGGCAGTGTTTATAAATGTAAATATATCCTATGATCCAGTAATTCTGTTCCTGGATTTATATACAAGCAAAACCTATTTCTCTCTCTCCCTCTCCCTCCCTCTCTCTCTCTCTTTCCCAAAAGACATATATAAGAATGATCATAATAACACTATTTATAATGGCCCCCAAGTGGAAATAACCCAAATGACCATCAAGAATGGATATGCAGTATACTCAGACAATCATAAAATACTACAGAACAGTGAGAATAAATAAAATACAAATATAAGCAATAATATGGATGGTTCTCACCAACATAATGTGAAACAAAAGAAGCCAAATAAACAAAAAACCAAACAAAAATAACTACTACACACTGTATGATTTCATTTATATAAAGGTGAAAAGCAAGTAAGACTAATCTATTGTGATAAAACTCAGGATAGTGCTCAGGTAGGGTAGTTGCTTGAATGAAGCAAGGGGAGGGACTCTGGGATGCTGGTAATGACCTATTTCTTGATCTGGGAGCTGGTTACATGAATGTGTACACTTGATGAAAATTAATTGACTTCTATTATGATTTGCACACTTTTATGTATGTTAGTTTTTAATTAAAAAAAAGAAAGTGGCAAAGATTAAGTAAAATGACAAATATTATTTCCACAAACCATTATCCTTCTTTCATAATCAAGTTTTTTTTCCACAGAATTAGCTAGCATATCGTGCATGGAAATTTTATAGCAACAATAATCACTCATTCATAGGTTGTGGACAAATTTTGTTCAAGATGAAAACATTATACTTTTGAGTCACACTAATTTATTGAAGAAAAAATGTTTCCCTCCAACTCACTTATTCTAATTCTCACTTTTTATTATATATTATATATTATGTGCATTATATAATGCACATACTTACATGTTTTACTTAAATAGTGCTTATAAAACTGCCTAAGTTAAAACTTACCATTTTCAAGTTCCTATAATAATAATGATAGTAAAAATAAAACATAAAATGAACAGACTAGAAAAAGAGAATCACCCACAACACTTGAAGAAATTCACATAAATATTTTCTGTAAAATCATTTGCATTCTCTAAATTTCTGGCTTATTATGAACTAACAGTTTTCCAAATTGTCAAACTGACATTTGGCAAATCCATTAACTTCTCTGAACCTCAACTTCCTCTTACAGTAAACTGAAGATACGTTTACAACAAATTCATGAAACTATAATGATCAAATTACATAACAGATGTACAAGCTCTTTGATACCAATAAAGACCTAAACANCTTTTTATTATATATTATATATTATGTGCATTATTTGAAAGTACTTATTTCACATAGAAGACTTTGACTTCAGAATGGTAAAAACTCTACATTTTGAGGTGACATCACTCATAACCACTTTTGCTCCTCCTCGCTTTACTTGCAAAATGTATGCTTCCCAACTCAAGTAGGAATACATAACTTGTACAATCCTGCATAGTTAATATAATTAAATGGTAGTCTAATTATAATTTATCTTCATCCCATTCTTTGCAGATCTCCATTCCGTCCTTACTGCTCTAGCTACAGTACTCCATGGGATGACTGTACAATGAATGAATGAACATTCATTGCACTGCAGCCACTGGTCTCCTTGCTGTTTCTCAAAAACAAGCATAACCCATTTCAAGTCCCTCACAATTGAGATCCTCAGTTCCTGAAAATGTCTTCATGTTAAAACGGTTTGCTCTCATTTCATTCAGGTCACTACTCAAATCTGACTATCTCAGAGAGCTTCCCTGCCTACCTTACGTAATTTAGCACCTCCTCCTCACTTTCTAATCTTTTACCTTGCTTTTTTCTCTCCATAACTTAACACTAGTTGGCATGATATTATATATGAATTAAGCTCTATGAAGGTAACCACCATGATTGTTAATTTCCCTCATATTCCATGTATTTCATAACTGTTGGAATTTAAAAAATCTACTCTTAGTCAAAATAATTTGGTGAAAAACCTTCATGAAACCTAGATTTTTTTTCCTGCATATCTGTAATCTGTTCTGTAATCTGTTCAAATTGGGAAGATCACTTTCTGTCTTAAGTTCCTTGTTCCCGTAAGTGTAAAAGAGAACTTTGTTAAACTAGGCAACCCCAAATGTCTCTTTTGATTTAAACTTTCCATAGCTTTATCATTCATGTTCAATCGTTAAATAATTTCTTGAAATTAAGGAGTCCATATAAGATACCGTTATTTTCAAAAACAGTGCTCACCTACCAAAACTTGTGGTAATATATTGTTATTAGGAAAACAAAATTGAAAATTTAATCAGAGGAAATAAACTTTGGTATTATATAAGTAGTTATGACTAATGACTCTTTGATATGCAAAAATTGACTTTTCAAACATATGCTAGATGCAAAGGGACTTCTCATTTTTATTTTTTTCCTTTCCAATTAAAAACCAAAATCTTCTTCATGTACAAAAGCATCTCCCTTGTTTCCTGTGCTACCCTTTTATTGGGTTGTATATAAGGAAGAAAGAAAGAAAAAACTTGATGATTCTTACAACACAAGTTACGTCCAACAACTCCAGAGATAGATAGTTCCTTTTCTTATAACCTTTGAATATTTGGATGTGAAGTTTCTGGCTTACTAACTTTTTAGTGGCTTTTAGATGCACAGAACTTGAAAACCCTTGGTATATTAGCAGTTGTTCTGTCAACTATGTTGTCAGACATAATGATATTAAGTCAAGCAAGAGAACATCCTGTCCATCCTGACAAGAGGCAAAAAATGCTGAAACACATTATCTCAAATGAAACCTTTTTTTAAAAAAAACTGAGTTACTTTGACTAGAACAAATCTAATTTTATAACCTAAAAAAAACATAGCAGATATGAAATCTTAACCTATATACTTTTGAGATAATTTTTACTGGAAAACTATTGAGCTAATTTCTCTAAAAATAAAGCTTCTTTGTTAACACATTCCATGCAACACCTTACAAGACAACAAGGTAAATTTAAATCATCAATTATGAAAACTGTGGTATATTAGAAACAATTTTGGAAGCAGACGGACATAAAAATTCAAATCCCTGATTTTAACTTGGACAAGTTATTTAATTTCTCTGAAGCTCAGTTTTATTATCTATAAGTTAATACTAATAATATCTTTACTATAAGGTTGAATCATTAAGAGACAATAAAGGTATGCCTAATATTGTACTTGGCATATCACTCACTTTATTTACTTCTAGTTGCACTAAAATTGTAGGTTATATCTGCTATCACAAATAAGAAGGATTAGCCTGAGCAGTAGATTGAGAAAAGTCATTCTACTTGTAGAATTCAAAAAACATGTTTTCCCTATAATAGGCTAATCAAGGCAATGCTGCTTGAGGCTCAATTTGGCCATTATTTACAGAGTAACCAGATGAATCTGACTATTTGTCTTTTTCTGACAGAGGATCTTTTTGTCAATCTGAGATAAGTTATATGATTTTCAGATTCTTAACACCTCCTAATGAGGCAAAATGCCACATAACCATTTGACTTATCTTCTAGCCCAAAGCTTACGAGTATAGAGGTGAGGTAGGAATGGGAAACTGGAGAAGACCAATGGGTAAGAAGTTCATTGTTATCAAAATTATTTCCAGAATTCAGACTATTCTAGAGACAGAGAGCAGATATTGAGGGAACAATGTGATTCTCCATTAAAAACACCATTGTTTCTTGTGAAGTGGGCATGTACACAGTATATAATTATGAGTTTGCACATCAAGGCAAGTACATTGATTATCCTCAGCACACTGATGAAAGATGAAGAGTGCCTCTGGTGCCTCAGCCTCTGTTTTCCTTTCCGGGGGTAAGGATGGATGTAGGGATAATTTCAAATTACCATATTTCAATGTAACCACGGTTATATCTTTTGGGAAGTCATTTTGAATACTCTAAAGGGCCCTGGAAATTACCAAGTAAGATTGGCAATATATATTTACATGACATTTTCCAATTTTATTTATTTGACAGAGAGAGAGAGAGAGAGAGGGAAAGCATGGAGAGTGTCAGAGGGAAAGGGAGAAGCAGGCTTCCTGATGAGCAGAGAGTACTACGTGGGGCTCGATCCCAGGGCCCTGGGATCATGACCTGAGCCAAAGGCAGATGTTTAACCAACTGAGCCACCCACTTGTCATGTGTCAACTTCCATGAAGTCAGAATAACCAGTCAAACTTAACTTCCTGATATAACAGTTATAAGTACCGGACAAAACATGAGGCAACAGTTTCTAGGCAAGTGTCAACTGAAATTGCTAGGGTTTAATCTTTGAAAGAAGGAAAATATATGAGGTAAGTATTATATTGATTCTAGCTTTCTGCAAGGGGTACTTTGCAATCCTGGAATGGAGAGGTAAAGCTGAAGTGTAGCACTGTGGTTACTTTGAACTATGGAGGAAGCAATTGGAGTTTAGGACTGCTAAAGGGACTTGAATTTGTAGATCAGGGTGCCAGAGAAAAGAAACCTGATGGAATGGAGGTCGGGAGATTATATGGGAATTTCCTGAGGATCTTGGGCTTATGGATGGACTAAGATGCTGAGGATAAGACTCCCCAAGGCCCAGCTTAAAGCAGTTACTACAGAACTAAGAGCTTAATAGAGATACAAGAGGTTGTGCAGGGCTGGTATATGGTGAACTTCTAGACAAGCTAGAAAGGAGAGACCTTGATATTTGACATTCATTGGAGACCTTAGAATGGCCACAGTTTAGAGTTAATGACCACATTATAAATAAGGTCCCCTCAGCCCCTGGATTAAAGACAGAAGCAAAATAATCAAGACCTAAACACAGGCGCACGCGCGCGCACACACACACACACACGCACACACACTAAAAAGATCAAGAAGATCTACTAGTTATTTATCTAAATGCCAGGAAATAAACACATAATCTTTATCAAAAGATAATGCAATGCTCTTTACAATACATCATACAAATGTCTAAAATACAACACAAAATTTAAAAACATGGATATAAACTAGCAATAATGTAACCCATAATCAGCCAATTAAGCACTCAATAAAATCAAACAAACAAACACAAAACAGAAGGTGACCCAGAAGTTCAAATTAATAGACAAGGACTTTAAGATAGCTCTTATTAAAGTTATAGGACTTAAAGAAAAAGAACATAATGAGTAAACAAATAAGAAATATCAGCAGGGCGCCTGGGTGGCTCAGTGGGTTAAACCCTCTGCTTTCAGCTCAGGTCATGATCTCAGGGTCCTGGGATCGAGGCCCGCATCGGGCTCCCTGCTCAGCAGGGAGCCTGCTTCCCCCCTCTCTCTCTGCCTGCCTCTGTGCTTCCTTGTGATCTCTCTCCCACTGTGAAATAAATAAATAAAATCTTAAAAAAAAAGAAATATCAGCAGAAAAAAGTAAAAATGATGGAAAAAGAACCGAATGAAAATTTTAGAGCTTCAAGATTTGAGGGGGGAAAATTATTAGATGTACTTGTTAACAAACTGGAAACTGGCAAATGAAAGCAACAGTGAACTTGAAGACAGATTAACTGAAATTATCCAAGCTAAAATACACTGATAAATGAAGATTTAACCACACACACACACACACACACACACACACGCACACACGCACACACGCACACACGCACATACGCACACACAGAGTCAGGAACCTGTCGACAATATCAAGCAGTTTAACCTATGCAGAAGAAAAAGAAGTAAAACAAAGCAGAAATGATTAATAAATAATATTAAAATTTGTCAAATACAGTAAATGTAAAAACCCTACAGATGTAGATCTAAGAAGATAAGCAAATCCCAAGCAGGATAAATACACCCAAACTATAGTCAGGTACGTATAACCAAAGTTCTGAAAAATAAAGATAAAGAAAAAAATTTTTAATGAAGCAGAGAAGGGAAAATGACACATCAAGCACCAGTAAGCAATGGAAAGGACAAGACGACGGAATAAAGTCATTAAAATGCTAAAAGAAAAAACAAATTGAACCCATAATTTCATATCCAGTGCATTTCAGAATTGGTAAGGTAAAGTAAAAATATGTTCAGATAAACAAAATAAGTGAATTCACTTCTAGCAGACTTACTTTATAATAAATGCTGAAAGATGTTATTCAGGCTGAAGGGAACTTAGGCCAGATGGTAACTAGGTTATATAGGAAGAGATAAATAGCACTGGAAATCATACATATGTTGACAAATATAAAAGAACATACTTTTTCTTCCTTTGATTAAAAAAACATTGCACTGAAAGGGTTCTAATGTAAATGTGTATGTATATAGATATATATATATACCTTGTAGACATGACAAAGGTTTAATTGAAATATATTGTTTTATAGCTCTTATATATTATGTTGTATCTTAATATGAATTCTAAGTAGCCTATCATAAAGTAAGAACCCCTGTTGTACTCTCTAGAGCAAAAACTATAATACCAAAAAAAAAAAAGAGTAAAACTAAGAAACCAATATAGGGATTTAAATGGAACATAAAACACATTAATTAAAAAGAAATACAAAGGAAATGGAAAAATAAAAATCAGATGAAAGAAATAGAAAACAAATAGCAAATGGCAGATTTAAACCCTACCATATTGATTATCACTTCTAATATAAACAAAATAAACAGTGCAATTAAAAGGCAGAGCCTGTAAGACTGAACAGAAATGCAAAATGCAACAGCATTCTATCTGTAAGTGATACCCTTCCATCTCATAGAGGTTGAAAGTAGAAGGATGGAGAAGATACACACAAGTCAACAGTAGACATAAGAAAGGAGATATGCAACAAGGACTAACTATGTACTATACAGTGGCTAACTGAACATAATAAAAAAAGAAAGTAGATATGGCTATATTAATGTCAGACGAAGCATACTTCAAGACAAGGAATATTGTCAGAGATAAAAGGGAACATTTCATAGCAATCAGGGGTTAGTGCAACAGGACTGAGATATAATCTTACATATGTGCCTAGTAATAGTGTTTCAAAATATATGAAGCAAAGTGACAGAACTGAAGGAAGCCAACAAAGAGATCCACAATCATAACTAGAAATGTTAATAATCTTCTCTCAATAATTGTTAGAACATGTGGCAAAATCAATGAAGCACTATCAGACAACCTGACCTAATTAATATTGTAGAACACTATACTGAACAAAGGCAAAATGAATATTTATATGCTAGCCCATATAAAAAGTCAAAAGACGGATATCTCAGAATATGTTTACTGACAACAAAATTAAATTAGAAATTAATAAAACTTAAATATCTGAAAGAACCTTGAATATTTGGAATTAAACAACAGATTTATATAGAATCCATGGGGCAAGGAAGAAATAACAAAAGATATTAAAAATAGTTCTACATGAATAATAAACACAAAATATCAAAATTTGTGGGATTAACAGTAGCCAAAGGACTACTGTCAGGGAATGCAGATAAATTCTCATGTTCTAATGCAAAAACCCATTGACCCACTTTTGGGAATTTGACCTGCAGCTATAAAGGCATGTGTGCAAAACAGACTATGTTCAAGATTATATTCATGGTAATGATCCTTGTAATATCAAAATACTGGAAACAACCTAAATGTCCTTTAATAGGGGTTTAGATAAATTCTGGCATGTCCACACGATGGAACATTATACAGCAGCTGAAGACAATAAAGCAGCTCATTATGTATTGCTAATGAAAGACTTCTAAGATGCATTGTTCAATCAAAGCAGCAATCTGTAAGAGTGTATATATTTGTACATAACACCATCTGTATTAAATATACACACATCCAAAATGCATGTGTGTATTTGTACATGCTACCATTTGTGCTAAATATGCATATAAATACACATATGCAGAATAAGGTTTTTACTGATACTATGTTTAGAAAGTCTCTTGAGGGATTATACAAGAAGCTGGTGCTGGTGTTTGTCTCCTGGTTAGGGATTTGGGTAGTTGGAGAATAGAGCTGTAAGAAATAGACTTAACTCTGCTCTGTGCATGTATTACTGCTTCAAACAAAAATTAAATTAAGGGGGAATAACTGTTGGTCAACTAAAATTAACATACTAACTAAATAAGGCTTTCAGTCCTCTAATACAGAGTACAGCCACTTTCAAAATGTTTCGAGTACAGCGAAGCAGGCAGGATTGCCGTGATGTTGCTGTAAGGTATTGCACACACCACAAAACTTTTTATTAGTCTAGAAGGAATGTAAGATTTAAAAAAAAAAAAAAGCAAAGAGAATGAATCCTGGTATCATGCAGGTACCCAGCAGGTGTGAGTAGACGGAGACCTGACATTCTATCCCTATTTTAAAATCTACTTCAAATGTGATAAATCTATTTTGAAATCTATTTCAAATGTGATAAACTTAGCCTCTGAAATAGAAATGTACTTACGCAGGCTCACACAACAAACAAAAGCCTCATGACTACAAGGATATGCTCTAGGGTCATCTGAACCCTTTTCAAGGAATGGTATACCTCCTGTGAAAAGTTACTGGAGGAAGATCAGTGAAGCCCCCATTAAATAATCCACCCAAACAGACCAGCTGAGGGGAGAAGAATAAACATGGTCCCTTACCCCATCTTTCATGTGATGTTGATTAGAGTGGCAGAATAACCATCATCTTTTTTTTGGACTTCTTCACTTGTCTCACTTTTCAGCCTTTTCACAATTTGCATCAATCTCAACATTCAGAGGACCCCAAATTTCTCCAGCAATACTATCTAAATTTCAACCAAACTCTCATGAACACCGTGGGCTTTCCAGACAATGGCAGAAATTCCCCTTGGAATATGCAGTGAAGTCCTTTTATTGGGGTAATGTGTCGCTACAGGCATACTATATAAATACTCCCACTGTCATCGGGAGAAACAAACCCAGAATTTGCTTGTGCTGCTTACTCACTGGGTTTAAATTACACGTTCATTTAGACATCTTCCTGGCAGTGATTACAAGGCTCAGTGACTGGAACACTCCTCAGTGAGGAACTACTGTTATGGCCAATGCATGAGATATACGGACTGTGTTACACTGAAGCAAAAGAACACGTGAGAGGCAGGATTGCTGAGATGTTGGTGTAAGGTATGGCACACACCACAAAACCTTTTATTAGTCTAGAAGGAATGTAAGATTAAAAAAAATAAGCAAAGAGAATGAATCCTGGTATCATGCAGGTAGCCAGCAGGTATGAGTAGACGGAGACCTGACATCCTACCCCTGGCAGAGCTAGAAAACTACATCTCGCAGGTGTGTTCTGCTCAGCCTCAATCAAGCCCACACGTACAGTCTCACCAGTCACTTTTATTTTGACAGCCTGAAGAGTTATCTGCTAGACAAACAGCTCCAATAGAATTGAAAGGCTAGAGTTGTAGATTTTTTATATAAACATCTTTGCTGCAATGCACCTTGCTGTGACGCTCAGCCTTCAGAAGGATGATTCGAAGCAAACACATTCCCCACAACAAGCAGTCAAGAGTGAGGGGCGTGGTTCACTTAAAGCTTTTCTCTAAAATCCAAGGTTTTTGAGTATACTTTACCTCTGTCATGTTTCTGGCGTACTGTCATTCAGACAGAGAGATGATAAGCACACTTGTTCGATTTCACAGAAGGTACTAAAAACAAAGGAAGTCCCCAAGTTCTGTCCTTGTGATGAACATAGAATCTTTGAAATTTAAAGCTGCAAATATCTAGCCTGACTCTCCATCTTATAGATGAAGAAATCAAGGTCTCCAGAGGGTGGAAATGAAGCAATTAGGATCATGCTGCCAGAAACTAACATAGTCAGGCTTAGAACACAGTATCCAGTCCAGGGACCCTTTCTCTTTATGCCACTGTGCTCTGGTTAGGATTTATGACCTTTCATAGATCAAGACAACCAGGTAAAATAGGCTTTGTACTTACAATTGTGCATATTTTCCATCAAATGACTTCTACCAACATGGTTCAATTGCTCTAATAGTGTCTCTCTGTTTACTGTTACAATGAACGCACTTTGTTAATACCCAGTGTGGTTGTAGGTATTTTGCTCTTATTACATAAAATAGGCATTGGTAACATAATAAGAAGCAAAAGGCAAAAATTGATAACCATTTTTATATAAACAGGATAAAAAGAGTAAGTTTAACGGGTTTCCCTATGGATGGTAAACGGAGCAGAGACTGTGTTCTTCAAAGTACAATTGGCATCTGTACAAAGAGAACACTGAATCAAAGAACAGGGCAGGTCTACGCAACTATGATACTTAATGGCCATCCTACTTAACCTAATGGTCCTATTATATAATTTATATAGATTATATAAAAAATCTACATTTTGAATTTGATTCATTTGTGATGCAGGACTCATGCCTCAATCCTAGAGTAATTTTCTTTTGCAAACTAAAAGGTGACAAATCACTCACTCGAAGCATCTTCTCAGACCCAACAAAAATGGTAGACCAATGAAATGGTTCTGCAAGCATGAATGTTTACCTGACTATCTTCCTATTTGTATAGTGTTTGATTACAAATCCATAAAAAGAAACGATTTGGGTAAATGTGGATAATTTGTGTTCTTTTTCTTCATCATCAGGTTGCTACATCACCTCATACAAATGCATCCATCTTAATAGGTGATATATTATGTACCTTTACATCTCCCACAGATTCTATCACAATTTACACCCAGATTTCATTTGTTGCTTCTGCTGTGCTTTCACATGTGGCAAACGAAGTTTCCTCTGAAGTGCGCCCAACATGTTCAAACAGTCTTTGCTCCCACCTTTGTATGTAAACCCAAATCTCAGTTATTAAGTCCAGTGTTGTCTCAGTTATTCTTAAAGACCTACTTCAAATATAACTCCCTTCACAAAATCTTCTCACTGTCATCTGAAAATCATCTTTTTCTTCTGGTCACCACAAAACAGCAATTTATCCATGGCTCTCTCTACATAAGGTTCACTTTTATTTCATATTATGTGCATTTGCAAGTATGAGCTTATTATGTACAACTTATCTGAGATCAGTATTTCTCCCGTACTTTTCAAGTCTGGCACAGTACCTGGCACCTGGTAGCTTTTCCATAAATATTTGTGAATGAGTAAGAAATTGACGAATATACCTATTACAAATGTCTGGAATAGTTTGGTGAAATAGCCTTTGTAACGGTTCATCAAGCCTAGCACTGATAAATGAATTAAACCTCCTTTGAACCAACATGAAAACACAATTCATAATACAACTATACATTTACTTATTTGTTTCATAATTGAAATTTAAAGATTACAGCAAACAATCAACAAAATTGCCCTTATTCTTTCAGAAAATATCTGAAAGGAAAACATTAAAAAAAATAAACAGCATCATACATTCTTTTTTTTTTTAATTTTATTTATTTATTTGACAGAGAGAGAGAGAGAGAGATTACAAGTAGGTAGAGAGGCAGGCAGAGAAAGAGGAGGAACCAGGCTCCCTGCTGAGCAGAGAGCCCAATGCGGGGTTCCATCCCAAGACCCCGAGATCATGATCTGAGCCGAAGGCAAAGGCTTAACCCACTGAGCCACCCAGGAGCCCCAGCATCATACATTCTTCTTCTTTTTTTTTTTTTAAAGATTTTATTTATTCATTTGACAGAGAGAGAGAGAGATTACAAGTAGGCAGAGAGGCAGGCAGAGAGAGAGGAGAGAGGAGGAAGCAGGCTCCCGGCTGAGCAGAGAGCCCGATGCGGGCCTTGATCCCAGGACCCTGGGATCATGACCTGAGCCGAAGGCAGCGGCTTTAACCCACTGAGCCACCCAGGCGCCCACCAGGATCATACATTCTTAAGGAGTGGACAATAAGACAGAAGAAACATAGATATAAGTCAACATCCTTTTCACACTCTAGGTGAGCTTACAAAAGATAAAAATTTTGTGCAGGTTGTCTATAAGAAATATTATTATTTTCTTGAATTGAGAACCAATTACGTAGAAATTCAAATATATTTGAACTTGATAAATCCATTAACATGTATTAAGCAAAGCAAACAAATGATATTCTGGGTCTTGAAGAATATAAATAGAATGCTAATGATTCTTTTTTAATGTTAATATTCTTAGAATTACATGTGAATCATTTAAGAATAAACCCATTCTTTTGATATACTCCAAAATGTCACAGTTCTTGTTCAGTTCTCTTGTTCAGTTCGTGTCTACATACCTACACTGCTGTGCATAAAGTCTTACATAAAATGCTGTTTAATACTAACTTAAGTGTACATGATTTTTCATATATGTATGTATATATGGTGATATATATGACATATATGTATGATTATATATCATTCTGTACATATAAAGCTGACTAGTAAGAAGACTATACTTTCATTTTTTTAAATATTAAATCTATTAAAGCCATTTTTAGGAAATACCAAATAGAATAAAGAATTCTATTTTTAGGGACGCCTGGGTGGCTCATTCAGTTAAGCATCTGCCTTTGGGGCTCAGGTCATGATCCCAAGGTTATGGGATGGAGCCCCACATCTGGCTCCTTGCTCAGCAGGGAGCCTGTTTCTCCCTCTGCCTGCCACTCCCCCTGCTTGAGCTCCCTCGCTGTCTCTGATAAGTAAATAAAATAAAATAAAAAAAAGAATTATATTTTCAGATCCTTGACTGTAAAATCCATCAATTCAATTTCTCTTAAATTGTACTTTATGGAATTCTGCTTAATCTGAAAGGGAAATCATTTGGACTCATTACCTATTTTGATTTCCATGTTCCTATGTAAAAAAAAAATTAAAATAAAAAATTGAGTTAAACAATTTTTTAAAAATTTGAAAGAGACACTGTCTAGAATGAGTCCTATCTCCTTTCCTATTGTTAATCTCCAATTCTTTTTACAACTTTAATCTTAAAGTCTGGGGTTCAACTGCTGATAAGCAGTTAGTATGTGTCTTTCCTCTGCAGTGTGCCGAACATCTTTGCTCTTTTCAGATATTTTGCAGTTTGGCGTTTTAAATATCTTTTCTCCTTAGTAGAAGTCTGGATTATTAGAAATGAAGCCGAAAGGAAACTTGGAACTTTTCTAAATCATTTTATAATAGGGAAAGACCCAGCACTGGAAGCCAACCTCAACACCGAAGCTGTTCTCTTAACTCGAAGCCAAGTGGCAAAGTGTCCCAGTGTCTCACCAATTTAGCTTGCATTTAGTCTGAATAGAATCTGACCATTTTCCCTAATAGAATCAGCATGCAAATTTCTAGCATTCAACTGCTGAACAGCTGCATTTAAAACTACTGTGTCGGAGAGCAGAACAATATGTGAAGGAGATATCATGCTAGACTTGACAAGTTTTAGTTTCTGACACATGTAGTCTTTATTTGAGCAAAGACAAAAATTTAAGTACTATGTATTTTTAACAATTTCTCATAAACAGGTCAATAAAACTGTCAGCATGCCTTTGCCTATATGCTCATGGTTGATGCATATTTTACATGTGTATCAGCTATAGTTGGGTCAGTCAAGGTAAGTAGAGGAAGAGGAGGTTAAGGTGACATTGACAAAAAGGCACACTTTATGTTTAATTTTTGAGTAGCCACTGAAATAATGATATAATTCATGTATACTTTCAGCTAACATCTAAATTCTGTCTGTGTTCTGATAATCAGGGCTTTTAGTCAGATATTACAATACTGTAAGGGATAAGACTGAACAATAAAATCTTCTTTTTAAATTTTTTTTTATTATGTTGTTAGTCACCGTACAGTACGTCATTAGTATTTGATGTAGTGATCCAAGATTCATTGTTTGTGTATAACACCCAGTGCTCCATGCAGTAGGTGCCCTCCTTAATGCCCATCACCAGGCTAACCCATTCCCCCACCCCCGTCCCCTCTAAAACCCTCAGTTTGTTTCTCGCAGTCCATAGTCTCTGATGGTTCCTCTCCCCCTCTGATTTCCCCCCCTTCATTTTTCCCCTCCTTCTCCTAATGTCCTCCATGCTATTCCTTATGTTCCACAGAAAAGTGAAACCATATGATAACTGACATCCTCTGCTTGACTTATTTCACTCAGCATAATCTCCTCCAGTCCCATTCATGTTGATGCAAAAGCGAGGTGTTCATCTTTTCTGATGGCTGAGTAATAGTCCATTGTCTATATGAGCCACATCTGCTTTATCCATTCATCTTTTGAAGGGCATCTCTGCTCTTTCTACAGTTTGGTTATTGTGGACATCACTGTTATGAACATTGGGGTGCATATGGCCCTTCTTTTCACTACATCTATATCTTTGGGGTAAATACCCAGTAGTGCAATTGTCTATGCTGCACCGAGCAATCTATACTTTCAATGCCATCCTGATCAGAATACCATCAGCATTTTTCAGAGTCCTGGAACAAACAATCCTAAAATTTGTATGGAACCAGAAAAGATCCCAAATCACCAAGAAAATGTGGAAAAAGAAAAACAAAGCTGGGGCATCATGTTGTCTGATTTTTTTTAATATATATTTTTTTAAAGATTTTGTTTATTTATTTGACAGAGAGAGAGATTACAAGTAGGCAGAGAGGCAGACAGAGAGAGGAGGAAGCAGACTCCCTGCCGAGCAGAGAGCCCGATGCGGGGCTTGATCCCAGGACCCTGAGATCATGACCTGAGCCGAAGGCAGAGGCTTTAACCCACTGAGCCACCCAGGCGCCCCATGTTGTCTGATTTCAAGCTACATTACAAAGCTGTGATCACCAAGACAGCATGGTACTGGTACAGACAGTATATATATACCAAACAGACATATAGACCAATGGAACAGAATAGAGAGCCCAGATATGGACCCTCAACTCTATGGTCAAATAATCTTCAACAAAGTAGGAAAGAATATCCAATGGAAAAAAGATAGTCTCTTCAATAAATGGTGCTGGGAAAATTGGGCAGCTATATATGGAAGAATGAAACTGGACCATTCTCTTACACCATGCACAAAGATAAACTCAAAATGGATGAAAGATCTTAATGTGAGACAAGAACCCATCAAAATCCTAGAGGAGAACATTGGCAGTGACCTCTTTGACATTGGCCACAGCAACTTCTTTCAAGAAACGTCTCCAAAGGCAAAGGAAACAAAAGTGAAAATGAACTTTTGGGACTTCATCACGATAAAAAGCTTCTGCACTGAAAATGAAACAGTCAGCAAAACAAAGACACAATCCACAGAATGGGAGAAGATATTTGTGCATGACACTACAGACAAAGGGCTGATATCCAAGATCTAAAATCTCCTTCTTGGATAAGGATCAGGGTTAAGAAGAGCTTCCTGAAAGAAGCTATCTTTGACCACTGAAGAATGCATAGGAACTTAGTGGGTAGAGGATGAGAGAAGGAAGGGAAAGGATTATTTTATTAATCCAAAATCAATTTATAATATTCCAATAATAGTGTGATTTTATGAATGGAGTCCAAAGAGTCACTAGTGACATAGCCTGACCTAAAAGATCCAATGCCATGAGTTCTAAGCATAGGACATCCATGCTCTATACAACTTACGCATTTAGGATAAGATTATTCTAGCATTTCCAAAATTTAGTGTGGGATTACAAAAACTATGCACACATTTTTCTTTCCATTTTAAGTTGTTTTCCAGAGGTGGCTCTTGACCTCTAATTAGTGAATACTGCCACTAGGTGGAGCGGTGGTGACTTTGTTGGAATAGGCTTCAGTTGGTGTGACAGAAAGAGAGGGTTATGGGTCCCATGTTTCTTATTTCTTTTCTTTTCTCTTTTCTCTTTCAAAACGATAGGGGACAGTTAAGAAATATGCCTCAGAAGTAAGCTTTTAGAAATAATTGTGCACTATAATACCTGGATTAAAATACATTTTCTGAGAGGTAGAATGAAACAAAAGAAAACTCAGGGCTTTGATATCAGACACAGGGTTTCAAAGCTGCCTCTGTCATTTATCAGTTGGGTAAAGCTGGCAAGTTCCTTAATTTCTACGACCCCTCAGTCTTCTCATATGTAAAACCTGAATTATGATACTTATTTTATAAGTTTGTTGGAATACAAAGCTAACTGGTTGAATGTGCTTGGGGAAGAACATGGGTAACCACCCAGATGTGACCATGGACATTCTTGATTTAACCCCAACTGCTTTTTTCTTTTTTTCAAACTCATAATGTTTCATTTTGAAGTATGATTCATAACTTCTTAGGAAAAGTCTGAAGTTCAGGCCACATCAGGTCTTCATTCCCATAAGAATTATCGGAGTTACATTACCTACGTGTCCCTCTCTCCACCATGGGTACTTAGTGCCTGGGTTTGCTATCAAGGATTTAGAGTAGGCTTGGTGCATTAATATCAAAAAACCACATTAGTATTTTCACATGAGCCAAAAGGCTTGTAGCCTTTCTGGGCCTTAGACTCAGTTTTCTGAAAACTCTTCTCCTATTAGAGCTACCTTGGAGGGGCTTTTCAACTTGCCTTGATTTCCCTGTTCTCCTTTCACACTTCATTCCCACATTTGGATGTCTTTCAGAAAAAGACAATATTAGATAATCTCTTTAGAAATAGCATTCTCTTCTGTGACAAAGATATATTTTTCAGTTCCAAAATGAGAAAGAAACTTGATCTGTCCAAGGAGTGACTAGCTGGTCATCAAACTGACACAACTGTTTATGAGCTGGATTTCTAAGTACAAATCTGAGGAGATTCTCCTCTCCCTTTGCTTTCTATTATGCTGAATTGTGTATCCCTAAATTTCACATGTTGAAGCCCTAACTCAAAGTACCTCAGAATGTGACTGTATTTGAAGATATGGTGTTTAAAGAGGTAACAAATTAAAATAAGCCTGTTATGATGGAACCCTAATCAATTCTGATTTCACATCCTTATAAGAAGAGCAGGTACTGAGGAGACAGCAGGGGTATGTGTGCACAGAAGGACAACAGGTGAAGAGGCAACGTGAAGGTGGCCACCAGCAAGGCAAACAGAGGAGGCTCAGAGCAAACCAGCCCTGCTGGTGCCTTGATGGTGGACTTCAGCATCCCAAACTGGTGAGAAAATAAATTTCTGTTGTTCAAACTACACAGTCTGTGGTATTTTGTTCACTGGTACATTATGCCATATTTTGTTATGGCCATCTAGCAAACTAAGACACTCTCACAAGGGGATTCTGATTTGGTTACCCATTCTCTACCATTCCCATTTCTTTTGAGCGAGATATGTTTATGCCTTTTGTGTTTGCAAGTCCAAAGCAAGGAGGGAAGGGAAGGAGACTGTGTGATGCACAGAAAGTCAAGGGGAGTTTTCCATATTCTGTAGCTCCACAGCAAACTCAAGGAAATTGTCATAGGTTTTAGAGTTCATGGAAAGGGTCTTGTTTTTTGTTTTTTTCTGTTGTTTTTACTTTTGAGGAAGTAGTCTTGAAAAAGATAAAGAATTTAAGTTATTTTGAGATTATGTTGCATAGACTTCATTTTTTTATCCATATCACTTCTCCAGGATCAAACGATGGTCAAAGCTTTATAAATATTAAACACATAATACATTTCTCAATAACAAAGAAAAACACTTTATAGAAGTTGAAGCTGGCATGAAGTTTTATGTTTCAAGAATTCCCAAATACATCAAAAACTATTTTATTTATTTCTTTTAAAGATTTATTTATTTGAGAGAGAACGTGAGCATGTGTGAGCAGAGGGAGAGAATCTCAAGCTGATTCCTGGTGAGAGGGGAGCCTGACCTGGGGCTCAGTCTTATGACCCTGATATCATGGCCTGAGCTAAAATCAAGAGTTGGAAAAAAAAAAAAAAATAAAAAAATAAAATAAAATCAAGAGTTGGACTTTTAACTGAGTCACACAGGTGCCCTAAATCAAAAACTATTTTAAAGGGCAAGTGATTAGTGAGTTGAAAATATTTTTAAATCAACCAAATTTTAGAAAAATTTAACTAATTTTTTTTTAAAGATTTACTTATTTATTTTAGAGAGAGAGAGAGAGAGAGAGAGAGAGAGAGAGAGAGAGAGAGAGAGCATACACACGCGCAAGCAGGGGAAGGTCAGAGGAAGAGGGAAAGAAATCCTCAAACTGACTCCCCGTAGAGTGTGGAGCCCAAAG
The DNA here is from genome assembly GCA_002007465.1 of Ailurus styani. Lineage (NCBI taxonomy): Eukaryota > Metazoa > Chordata > Mammalia > Carnivora > Ailuridae > Ailurus > Ailurus styani. The sequence goes on along the minus strand of LNAC01000294.1, from coordinate 1,205,638 downwards.
TAGAGCTGGACCCAGGACCCTGAGATCTTGACCTGAGCCAAAATAAAGAGCCAGAGGCTCAACTGACTGCATCACCCAGGCGCCCTAAATTCAACAAATTCTTTAACAGAACTATAATATGCTTTTCACATAAGCCAACTTTACACTGATGATTGGATTTTGTCAAATTCTAAGCCCAGTTCTCTTTGAAGTACTCTTGTTAAACCCCAGTAAATCAATATCTAATCCATGAAAAGTGTCAGAATACAAATGTGATAACATTAGTGAAAAGGTCCTATAAATTATAAAGTACCCTATATGTACAATGGATTATCATTTATGCTTACCCTGAAGTATGATGACCTGTTCAAAAAAGTACTATTTCTGCTCATCTCTTTAGGCTTTCATTAGGGTGAGCCCAAGAAAAAGCAACAATAGGTCTGTGACACCCCAGCAATTTTTTCCTGGAGGTACCTCTTCCTCATTGCTTCTAGCATTGGTGACTATCCTGACACACTATGGAGAAGTATACTCATATTTGCATAAGTAAAATAATGAAGCCCTAAACAAGTGAGAGGGATACAGAGAAATTTACAAACAGGGTAGGAGAAAGGCTCCTCAGAAAATAAGAAAATTATACTGGGGCACCTGGGCTCAATGGGTTAATGCCTCTGCCTTCCGCTCAGGTCATGATCTCAGGGTCCTGGGATCGAGCCCCACATCGGGCTCTCTGCTAGGCAAGGAGCCTGCTTCTTCCTCTCTCTCTGCCTGTCTCTCTGCCTGCTTGTAATCTCTCTCTCTGTCAAATAAATAAATAAAATCTTTTAAAAAAAAAGAAAATTATACTAAATTTTTTTCTAGACCCTTTAATTCTGTGTTTGCCACATGAGCACAGGATAACATTGTGTGCTTTTAAGCACACCGAGTACACAGTAGTGGTGATCTCTGGTGTTCCAGCATTGACTTCCAGGAGGGACCATGGTGAAATCATGCTTCAAGCTCAGTGAATACAAAAACCTTCCAGGCTAATGGAGGAACTAGCCTTCAAGCTTGAAGTCTTGGTCCCTAAACTTTCACTTAGTGTGGAGAGAAGCGGATTATTCCTGGCTTTGTGATTCTCTTGAAAACTGACCAAAATGGAACTACTGATTATGGCCTTTGCACTAGAAAGAGAAATTGCTTTTTCTCACACTCTCTCATTCTCATGGTCTCTTACACTTATACACACACGCCGTTTTACCAGAACAAAAAAATATATAAACATTCAAAAATAAAGCAGGCAACAGGAAAAATCTTCTTACTTCCAACAGCCTTTTAATGTTATTAGCAATGATTTTCCCATCCTCTACACTTATATTATGCATTTTTCTTTCATGAGATCGTAGAATCACAGTGTTTTAAAACTTAAAGAGGAGACCACTTGAATTTACAAATAAGTATGGTCTCAGTGGAAAAAATTATTTCCTCAAGTTTAATTTTCAAAATGAAAAAAAAACATTTTACATTTTATATTGCTGTCCTAAGAATGGGTTTGACAGGGCGCCTGGGTGGCTCAGTGGGTTAAAGCCTCTGCGTTCAGCTCAGGTGATGATCTCAGCGTCCTGGGATCGAGGCTTGCTTCCTCCTCTCTCTCTCTGCCTGCCTCTCTACCTACTTGTAATCTCTCTCTCTCTCTGTGTCAAATAAATAAATAAAATCTTAAAAAAAAAAAAGAATGGGTTTGACAAGTATTTATGAACACTTGCATATTTTAAATTTATGAACATTTATTTTTTATCTACATAAGACACTCTTGTCTACATAATAAATCATTGTACTAATACGGCATTGAGCTGTTTGTTATTTTAAACAGGATGCATTTTGTATCATGGAACTGCCAATAAAACATAGAATTAATGACAGCACTGTAATCTTTTAAATAAGAATTTCAAGAATATTTTCTGCACCTATGCCCTGAGTGAAATTATATTAGCTTTGGTTGTTGTAACTGTCCCATTGGGAGGTAGGGAGTCCAAAGAACAGGACAAGATTTGCTGCAGGTAAATCAGAAATCTGGCCTTGATGATCTGGGTTCCCATTGACTCACATTTTTCAAATTCAAGAAAAGGTTTTATAAGCGCCACATTCATTCTTAAATATTCTCAGTATGTCAACCATTCTGCATGATATGGTTTTACTTACCTCATGGCCTGCCTTGCACAAGGTATGTTCTAGATTGCCAGTGAACCAATTAAAATATGGTTCCAAGAAGTGAATGTCCAATTTAGATATAATCTAATCTGAGCTAAGAAAAGAATGACTTCAACTCTTAGACCTCGGATCCTCTACTGACGCTGTCCTTCTACCACCATCTTGGACACAGACACTGGACGGCATGGTACACTCAGGAAGGGTGCTCATTTTCTTGAGATGCAATAAGGGATCAACTCCTCAACAATGATTCTAATTTATTATTCTTTTGAATAGGTTCCCATAATCAGTTCATTTTCTCAGCAGTCCTTGTATTATACGTTTTTTATTTGACCCTCTTAACCAAACACACTACTTCCCTTAAAACTGGTTCTAAGAACTACCCTGGTTAAGACTGGGTAACATTTCAAGGTTCCACCTCATGGTCTCACCCTATGTCATCTGTCATTTTCAACACAACTGGGAATATCATGACTCCACCCATTTTAGGATGAGTTCCCAATTCTTATTGAAATACTTTCAAATGTTGGAAAGTGGTCTTTGTCCTGACTCTTTTTAAAAGGCATTTTGATTCCAAACATTATAATTTGTTTATGCACCATCCTCTACAACCCCTACAGCACTGGATTTGTGTTTCTTCTAACATAACTGCTGAAAATAAGCCTGAGAATTTTTAAATGGAGGTAGAGTTTTTATAAAATGTATTATCTTCCTGTTACTCCAAGAAGCTTATATAAAGCAGAAATCCATTCAAATAGGTCAGAAATTCATGAAATGGATAACAAGAGTTTAGCTCATTATGTTTATCTTGTGGTCTGCCTACATTTTCAAAGCAGGGGCACAAGAATGTTTCAGCACACTGGCACAGAGATTAGTGCATTCTTGTTTGGTGCAATGGTTGTAAAGTAATGACCCCCTACAGGGACCAGGTGGCAACCTAAATTAGTGAATCAAGCTTGGTGGGATCTAAGCAGCCCTGGAGATATTAATTTTTCCACTTGTAAAATGAAACCATGAACTGGAGTCTAGTTGATTCTAACAATATCAGGGACTTACCCATTCATATCACTCTGGATAAAATTTTCCTTCACAGCTCTACACATCAAGATATTTCCATATGGGATTATTTTCACATAGTTAGATGTTTTGGCATCCTAAAAATAAAAAACTGAATAATTGGTGGCATTTTTCTCTTTCTGTGCATGAATGGCATATAGATGTATCTGGAGTATATGCCATTTTTTTTTCCCGGAGAAGATGATCACAGTAATGCACCTTTCTTAACCATCTAAAAATCAATACTATCCTTGAAGCCCCATCAAGTCTCCATTTACTTCACATTAAACTATAATCTGAGGTATTCTAAAAAAAAAAAGACATTATGTGGACTTTTTGTAAAAAACATAGTCATTTTTATATAGCAAAATTTTTAAGATTTCTCACCAATTAGAAATTAAAATATTCAATATCAGTTTTAAGGTTACTTAATTAATTCATATACCAAGAATTTACAGGATTCCACCTCTGGGTCAGATACCATGCCAAGGTTTGGGGTAAATGAGTAATAATTATTGTATCTGTCCATGTATTCCTAAGTGTTTAGTGGAGAGAAGCATCCCTACAAGGTAAACTGTCTACCATTGTGGTTGCCCTGGAGCCAGAGTTAGGATGGATGTGGGCAGTCCCATACAGAGCCAATGGGGTCCACCAATTGCTTATGTATTTCAAAAAGGCATTTGCAACTCTCATTTTGAAGCAGGAACAAAACAAATTCTCCTTTTACATTTAATTTATGACTGGCCTTAAGTTTAACTATTCATAAGGGCTTTATTTCAACTAACATAGACTCAATTTAAATGATCAAAGAGAAAAATCAGAGTCAATTAATTTTAAAAGATAGAAAAAGGCTATTTCTAAGATTGTACCTAAAAAAACTGAGATTTTTTTTTTAAAAGGCTTGGATGAATACCATATTTTATAATGCCTCAGGCACAGATTTTAAATGTGACGTTAGAACAGCGCAAGAGTTAGTGCCCTGAAAGTGAGAGATCATTATAAACAGTGGAGAGAAGAGATGCCACCTTCCTTTTCAAGCAATATTTAGGGCTTATTGGGCAAGAATACTCAAGGGCACAGTAGAAATTCTTAATTGGTCAGGACACCAAAAAATCTCAAGTTATCTCTGAAGGTGTTTGGCAACGTGTCTTGCCATTAAGCATGTCAAATATGGAATTAATAACTGAAATATTCTAGGCTGCACTTTTTTATTTTCCTTCAAGAACAACCCTTGAAATGTGAACCATCAAAATGGACTTGACAGTATTTTATAGGATTCTTTTCCTCCTTTTGTGCCTGTTAAGTTTTCTATTATGATTTGATAGTTTTAAACACTCTCTTTAACACAAACAAGGATACAGAGTACAATTATGGATTCATTTTACAGAGGCCATATTTGCAAAGACAAATGTCCATTTTGCAATAACATAAGCACCTGTGACAGAAAATAACACTTTCATATGACAGTGGGCAAAGACTTAGGGAAAAAATCAGTATCTACTGAGTGGACTCTGCCATAACAGAGATTAGATATGGGGTTCTTGGAATTTCTGTGCACAATTACTAGAAATATAAGGAAAGGTAAGTTTTAAAAATATTTCCCTTGAAATGAATTGTCTAAAAATAATATAATGAATTACTCTTATTGGTTGCTGTGGATTGGCCCAACACAGTCTCTACTTTGAAAGTTCATGTGCAATTCTCTATAAATCTTTCTAGAAAGTGCTAGTATGAAAGAAAAATGTATTTTTAGTGATATTTTTTGTTTTGAATTCTGCATTCTTCTCAGTACCTACATAAAACACTATGGACAGTCGTTATTAACCTCAGGATCAAGCAATCAATTTTAAATATTTATCATGTGTCTTCCATTATCAATCTTTAAAAATGTTTAATATTCAGCTGGGTTTTTTTTTATGTTGGGGATGAAACTAAGCCTTAATTACATGGAATTTAATATTGAATGTAACATCATTTAAAGAACAGGGCTTGTCTGTTATATTTCCTTTCTTGCCAAGTTTTATAAAATACCCTCAGGTAAGCACCATAGAGATCAAAAGGGACTTATTAGTCCTTGCATTTGCAAAAAGTGGATGGAAAACTACAAGCTTCTTTACTGTCCTAGGGACCCTCACAGTGTCCAGACTGACCAATCAGGACAGCACGATGAAGATACTCAAGGGAAGAAGGAAGATTGTGTCTTTTATAAATTTCTTCAGGGGGCTCTGAATGACAACCAGCAAAGCTACTTTTGTTTTTATTTAGGTCTCCTAATATCTACTTACATGTTGTCAGTTCCACAGCTTTGTTACAAATAGTGGATAAGATGAAGAACCCATGAAGAGATGAAGAGATAATTTAGAAAAATGAATCAATTCCAAAGACAAAAAACTGAGCATTTTGCATTATGGTAAAAAGATATGCTAAGCATATTAATCACATAGATAAGATTAGGAGAGAACGCTCAACTCTTTTAAGACCAAAATGTCTTCAAGCAACTAATTACAAGTGCAGTGTTCACTGATGGCGATCAGAAAATTAATGACCTTTAAAACTGACAATATATTTTTTCATTACTTTATTTAATTAATATTTATTCTCTAACCTGTAACCTGATGAAATTGCACCTTAGAATGAGGCTGGAAATTACTGAACAATTGGGGGGGGGAAATAAAAACAAAATCAGTACTAGTGATTACTAAATTTGTAAAGGTTGAGATGTTACCTTTTAGGACTTCATTTATATTATCTGTAAAAATGGGGAGACAGGAGGGCACAAGATTACCTCTAATACCTGTGTGGGTATAAGAGCCAATGAGTATAAACTGGAGTGCTAAGGATGTTGGAAAGAAAAACTAGTTTGGCAATTCAGATATTGGGGATATAATAAAAGCTAAAAAAAAAATCAGCTTTTAAATCTGATGGTCCCCAAGTTCCTGAACCTTATAATAACCAACTTCTTTACTCAACTAGCCAGACATATATAAATACCTGAGGAATGTTTCTGAGAAATCCTAATTTTCCACAATGAACAGATAAATATGATCAACATGCTAGTATTTATTCTCAAAGAGAAATTTCATATTGTTTCACTCAACCCCTCTTTGGGGACTTTCTTTTCTTTCTTTCTTTCTTTCTTTCTTTTTTTTTTTTTAAGATTTTATGTATTTATTTGACAGAGAGAGACACAGCGAGAGAGGGAACAAAAGCAGGGGGAGTGGGAAAGGGAGAAGCAGGCTCCTGGTGGGGCTTGATCCCAGGATCCTGGGATCTGACCTGAGCCAAAGGCAACACTTAAGGACTGAGCCAGCCAGGCACCTCTCTTTGGGCACTTTCATTGGCACATGTCTCTTACCTTCTAAGGTAGTTTCTTCATTACAGTAATAGTTAATTAACAGGCTATTTCTAACTTACATAAGCTTTCCATTCTGGAAGATTTTATGCATGTGCTTTTTAGATAAATTAGAATCAACTTAAGTAGTAAGCTAATTAAGCTCATCCCAGCACAGTACAAGGAAAATATGTGCGAAATATGTGAACAAGTGGGAAACAGATGGAGTCAGTAACAATAATGATTTAATTTTAAAATCGTAAACTGTAAATGATAAGATGTTACTTCACCTCTCTTGGCCTCACTTACTTCATCTGTACAATGGGGTAAGAGAAGAAAAGGAACAAAATAATCTATAAGATCTGCTTTAGGTGTAGGAGCTTAGGGGACTAAAATGGAAAGCTAACAAGGTTGGAAAGGAAAACTGAGTAATGAATGCACACAGTTGTGCTCCTGCCAAACTTTGTTCTATTTATCCCCCTTACATTTCATCTAAGGCTAACACTTCTTATTAGACATGGATCAGATATCTTCCATATTTGGGAAAGTGGGGCTTTTTTGTGGGGGGAGGGTGGTTAAAATTTTAAAAATAGCACTGTCTAAAAATACCAAACAGCTTTCTGAAGCCAGGTAGATAAAGGTCAGATGTATACATTGCCTTTCATCAGAAGCATACTATGGATATAGATAGTCCATCTAAGCAGCGATTGCTTTAAGAGTCAGTACATGAAAGTTAAGAATAAAGGAGAATCATTTGGCCATCTGAGGAAAGTGAAATCTTGTAAGTGGCTATTAAAGACATAATAAACAATATCCCTTGTTAATCTGAAAAGGTGAAGAAAAAAGGATAGCCTACTTGTTTGTGAGATCTAACTATGCCCTTTCCTTTAGTGAAAACAGTAAAGATGAAAGTAATTGTATTATGTATTCTTTTGCTCAAGAATAACATCATCCCAATCCAGATGGAATGAAGGGTATTTTCATGGTTGGTAAGCAGAATGATCCATAGGTCAAAGGCCAATAATACATATACTGACTGAGGGATTATCAAGTCAATTTCCTAGAGATGAAAGATTTGTTTCCTGACTAGGAAACAGTAGTGCTAAAGAGACCAATCAAGAAAGGAATGGAAATTACTCATGTTTTAGACCATAAAAATGTTAAAATCATAATGAAAATGAGAATGCTAATCAAATGGGAATGAAAATGCTTGCTATATACTACATTTTCTTTTCCAGTTTAACCCAGAAAAATACCAGACCCAAGAGATTTACATGTTAGACATTAATTAAAAAAGAAACTTCAACACAGAAGGCCAAATATATTTCCCAATTATTTTCCCCTTATGTATACATTAATTGTTGTAGCATGTTCACATGTCAGCAATTATCAAAACCTCACAAAAGAAGATTACAGTGTCAGTGAGTGCTTGGTGAGATGGAGTTAACTCTACCAGTAAAATGCCACATGGTCCTGGACCAAACACAGTCCCCCACTGTCACAGCCATTAAAGTGAGATAGGGAATGCAGGGCAACAAGATTATATCCAGACTCTTTATAGCACCATGAATTTAATTGTCTCTTGATAGGCCTGTGCTCAAGTGTTTTGATGTCAGAGAGACTCGATGTTTTCTATTATTAATCAGAAGATCAGTAGTAGACTCCTATGAGAACCAGAAGAACCAGTTTTTTTTTTTTAAGATTTTATTTATTTATTTGACACAGAGAGAGAGAGTACAAGTAGGCAGAGAGGCAGGCAGAGAGATAGGGAGAGGAGGAAGCAGGCTCCCTGCCAAGCAGAGAGCCCGATGCGGGCCTCGATCCCAGGACCCTGAGATCATGACCTGAGCCGAAGGCAGAGGCTTTAACCCACTGAGCCACCCAGGCGCCCAGAACCAGGTTTTTGTATAGATAAATCATGGGCAGGGGGACGCCTGGATGGCTCAGTTGATTAAATGGCTGCCTTCGGCTCAGGTCATGATCCCAGGGTCCTGGAATCGAGTCCTGCATCGGGCTCTCTGCTCAGCAGGGAGCCTGCTTCTCTCTCTTCCTCTGCCTGCCACTCTGCCAGCTTGTGCTCTCTCCCTCTCTCTCTGATAAATAAATAAAATCTTTTAACAAAAATGATGGGTAGGCTACCTGAGTACATTAATGGATGGTAAAATATTTTTGACAGCCAGGCAAACAAGCTAATAAAGCATACAAAACTTTCAAAATCAAGTATCAGAATCCTAGAAAGCCTCACACATTCTGTTAATTGTGAATAAAGGCAATCAGTATATATTTGTTTACCAAGTTTGCTAGTTAACATTTGGGTCCTGAAGGAATGAAATAAAAAGTCAGTAGGCCTCAACGAGCTATGCAGGACTTACTGTAGGGTTTGACATGTAACAGGTGGCCAATAATATCTGCTGTATGAACGGGTGAATGGAAATGGAAAACAACAACTGGAATGGAGATAGGATGAAAGGGAGCAAAAACAAAGCTAAAAAAGAAAATGTGAGTCATCAAAATAAATCTACTCCACAGATTTATAAATTTTATATTCATGAATTTAAAGACAGTTGTTTCTCAAAAATGCAATGTTAATGTCTGTTACTTCATTTGATCCTTACCACAATATCATGGTGAAAGCACGAGACTAAGGGCCTAATTAGAAAGCTGATGTAACTCAACATTTAACTCAACTCTGGCCACAGATCTGGTAAGCTGCAGAGCTGGGTCTGGAACTCAGTGTTATATTCATCCCTCTATGTATAACACCAACATGGACCCATTAATAGGGAAACTCTATTAGCATAAAAACTCATTAAAGTCATGTTTACACTCATATTAACTCAAAATCATATTTATTTAACTTGATGTCTCATTAGCTTATTGGAGTCATTACTGCCTGTCAGTCAGAGAGAGCAAGTGAATGAATATTCTTCACAATAAAATAAGCAGAACTGTAATTAATGACTTTCTTTAATAATAGCCTCATGTTCAGGGCGCCTGGGTGGCTCAGTGGGTTAAAGCCTCTGCTTTCGGCCCAGGTCATGATCTCAGGGTCCTGGGATCGAGGCCCGCATCGGGCTCTCTGCTTGGCAGGGAGCCTGCTTCCCCCCCCACTCTCTCTGCCTGCCTCTCTGCCTCCTTGTGATCTCTCTCCCGCTGTGAAATAAATAAATAAAATCTTTAAAAAAAAATAATAGCCTCATGTTCATGTACATTGATTTTCAGATATGAAATACACATTTAGAACCTCTGGAAAACTATTATTTTCTTCTATGTGCCAAGAATAAATCTAATGGTGGTTATTAAAAATACATTCCTTTAAATATTCTATTCCTAATCACCTCTTACATATGGATATTCCTTAAATGTCAATAATCTCATTGGCTTTGAATTGTCTAAGCTGTCAAATTTCTTCATTTGTTTCATTTAGATGATAAAAGTAGATATATCAAAGATGTTAAGATGTTCCACTGCAGAAGCATAAAGAGCTTTATTACTGAGGGTTTTCTATAGTTGGCCCTTGGGTTTTTAATACATATTTGTAAAATTAGAGGTAAAGTCAATATATCACCTCACAAAACCTGCTCCCATTAGAAGTTTTATAATTAACAAATTCAAATGAATTTTGAAAATCTTTAATGTCTATACCTTCATGTCATATAACATGATTCTCTGTAAATCCTTATAGAATAATTAGTATAAAATTGGTTTGAGCATTCAATTATCCTTTATTTTACGGGCCAATAAAATAAATTCTAAAAAATAAACCTACAAAAAAACAAAGCCTCCATACAAAGTTAAGCATATGCAAACATTTTTAAATGTATCAGGAGTCATGAAAACATAAGCCATGTTTTAATTAATTCTACATCCCCCAAATAAATAAAATTAATTTCTTATAAACTATAGCCACTAATAAACTACTAAATATGTAGTAACTTAGGACAGATTAATTCATAGCTATTTTGGGATATTTAAGAATGTCTCAAGGGCAGTGGCATTTGAGCTGAGCCTTTGAAAGAAATGTAAGATACACAAAAAAAGATCAGATGTAAAGAGAATGTAAGATAGAGGAATCACAAGAGAGGGCGCATAGAGTTTGACAATATGGCCTTGTTCACAAGAACAGTGATTGGCGCTATGGCTCTAATGAAAGAAACAGAGGAAAGACTTAAATAGAGTTTTGATGACAGGGCTTTGGAAAGTCATGGGTGCTTTTTCTACATCATAGCAGATATTTAAGTAACTGAAGCTAACATAATTCTCCAAACTTTTTAGAACTTGAAATTTCTGTTTGGATTTAAAAAATCTACAAATATTCCACAGTTAATGTCATACTTAATGGTAAGAAACTCAAAGCTTTCTCACTAAGACAGGGCAAGGATGTTTCTTCTCACTACTTTTCGACATCCTACTGGAAGTACTAGCTAATACAATAAGACAAGAAAAGGAAATAAAATGTGTACAGAATTGGGAAGAAGAAATAAAACTGTCTTTTTCTCAGATGACATGATTGTCTATGTAGAAAATCCAAAAGAGGGACAGCTGGGTGGCTCAGTCAGTAAAGCATCTGCTCAGGTCATGATCTCAGGGTCCTGGGAGGGAGCCCTACATTGGGCTCCTGCTCAGTGGGGAGTATGGCTTCTCCCTCTTTCTCTCCCTCTTCCCCTCCCCCCGTTCATGCTCTCTCTCAAATAAATAGATAAAATCTTTTTTAAAAATACAAAAAAAAAAAGAAAAACTATTGCTTTCCTATTTACCAGTAATGAATAAGTGTAATTTTAAGCTAAAAATACACTACCACTAAATTGCCCTTACAAAAAATGTTAAAGGGACTTCTTAAAAAAAAGGACATTAGTTGCTAAGAAGACAACATATGAAAGAATAAACCTCACTGGAAAGATAAATATATAGTAAAGGTAGTGGAATAATCACTTATAAAGCTAGTATGAGTAAAAGACAAATGTAGTAAAAATATCTATGATTATGATAATTAAAGAATACACAAGTAAAATGTGATATCAAAAACACAAAACATGGAGAGGAGAGTAACAATGGAATCAAGCTTAAGTTGTTATCAACTTAAAATAGACTGTTTTACATTGGTATATGTAAGTCTTATGGCAACCACAAAACAAAACTCTACAGTAAATACATAAAAAAAAGAAAGAAATAGGAATGTAAGCATACTACTGAAGAAAGTCATCAAATCACAAATAAAGAGAAGAGAAAAAGAAAGGAACACAGAACTACAGAAACAGTCAGTATACAATTACCAAAATGGCAATAAGTACACACCTATTGATAATTACTTTAAATGTAAATAGATTAAATTCTCCAATCAAAAGTCATAGAGTGTTTAAATGGATAAGTAAAAATAAGACTACCCTATAAAGACCCTGCAAGAGACTCACTTTAGATATAAGTACACACTAGAAGTGCAGGGATAGAAAAGACAGTACATGCAAAAGGAAACCAAAAGAAGTCTAGAGTAGCTATACTTACATCAGATAAAATAGGCCATAATAAGAGACAAAGTGGGAATTACATAATGATAAAGGGGCCAAACAACAGGAGGATAGAACATTTGTAAATATTTATGTTCACAAAATAGAAGCACCTACATATATAAAGCAAATATTAACAGGCTTAAAGGGAGAAATAGACAGTAATACAATAACAGTAGGAGATTTTAATATCCTACCTACATCAATGAAAAAATCATCCAGGCAGGAAATCAATTAAGGAAACATTAGCCTTGGGCGCCTGGGTGGCTCAGTGGGTTAAAGCCGCTGCCTTCGGCTCAGGTCATGATCCCAGGGTCCTGGGATAGAGGCCCACATCAGGCTCTCTGCTCAGCGGGGAGCCTGCTTCCTCCTCTCTCTCTGCCTGCCTCTCTGCCTACTTGTAATCTCTCTCTCTATGTCAAATGAATAAATAAAATCTTAAAAAAAAAAAAAAGGAAACATTAGCCTTAAACAACATGATATATCAGAAGGACTTAACAGAAACATACAGAACATTCCATCCAAAAGCACTTCTACTGGTCAGCCACCCACAAAATAATGAAACTTGACCACTCTCTTATATCAAATATAAAAATTAACTCAAAATGGATTAAAGATTTGAATGTAAAACCTGAAACCATAAAAATCCTAGAAGAAAACATAGGTGGTATACTCCTTGACATAGGTCTTGGCAATAATTTTTTGAATCAAAAGCAAAAGCAAGAAAAGCCAAATAAATAATTGGAACTACATCATACCAAAAAAATTCTTCACAGCAAAGGAAATAATCAATAAAATAAAATTAACCTAATAAATGAGAAAAATATTTGCAAATCACATATTTGATAAGGGGCTAATATCAAAATACATAAAGAACTCATGTAACTCAAGAGCAAACAAACTAATTTTAAAATGGGCAGAAGATCTGAATAGACATTTTTTCAAAAAAGACATACAGAGGGCCAACGAGTACATAAGAAGATGCTCAACATCATTAATCATCAGGTGGAAACTAATCAAAAGCACAATAACACCTCACACTTGTTAGAAAGTCTCTTATTAAAAAGACAAGAAATAACCATTGGTAAGAATGTGGACCAAAGGGAACACTTGTGTACTGTTGATAGAAATGTAAATTGGTACATCCACAATGGAAAACAATTTTAAGGTTCTTCAAAAATTAAAAATAGAACTACTATATGATCTAGCAAATCCCACTTTTGGGTGTGTAGCTGAAGAAAATGAAAACACTAACTTGAAGAGATATATTCACCCCCATATTCACTGTAGCAGTACTTACAATAGCCAATCACAACTGTAATGCAATTACAATAGATGGATAAGTAGATAAAGAAATTGAGGTATATATACAATGCAATATTATTCATCCATAAAAAATGAAATATTGCCATCGGTGATAAAACAGATGGACCTCAAGGACATCATGCTAATTGAAATAAGTCAAAAAAAGACAAATACTATCTTACCTCTTTTATTATGTATGGATTCTTAAAAAACAAAACAAAAACAAATAGTCAAACAAATGAACAAACAAACAAACAAAAAAACAAACAAGCTCATAGATACAGAGAACAGACTGGTGGTTGCCAGAGATGGGAAGTGGGGGGGTGGAAGAAAGGGGTCAAGGGGATATAACCTTAATAAAAACAATTTTTAAAAGAATCTAACTGTATTACAGATATATGACATCACTAAAGAAAGTGGAGGGAAAACATTTATCTAAGTAACTAAGGAAATTAATAGAGACTATAAGACAAAAAGAAGCCAAAAATAAAGACTGGATACCCATACAAATGATTATAGTTTACACATCACTTTAAAGTGCAGTCATCATAGTAAAGCTATACTATGAACCACAAATTTATAGGCCTTTAAAAAAAAACAGAAACAAAAAGTGGACATAGAATGTGAAAAAAGTGGAAATGGAAGTGATAAAATTATGATTAGTTTGGATTAGATGTCTTTGAGGGAAAATTTTTAAAAAACAATACTATCTATATTAGTTCCCCCCATGAAATGTTTAGGTATAAATCTAACAAGATATATAAAGATCTATATGAGGAAAGCTATAAAACCGATGGACTAAATCGAAGACAAACTAAATGAATGAATAGATATTCCATGTTCATAGAGAAGACTCAATCCTGCCAAGAGGTTAGTTCTTTCCAAATTAATCTATAGATTCAATGCAATCCCAATCAAAACCCCAGTAAGGTATTTTGTGGATATTGATAAGCTGATTCCAAGGTTTATATGGAGAGGCAAAAGATTCAAATCAGCCAATTTCTTGTTCATCTTTGAGCAAGAAGATGCTGCTAATATAGAAGAATAAAGTTGATAGGCTGACACTACCTGACTTCAAGACTTCCTATTAAGCTACAGTAACCAAGGAAATGTGGTGCTGGTGAAAGAATAGACAATTAGAACAGTGAAAACAGAACAGAAAGCTGAGAAATAGACCCCCATAAATATAGTCAACTGATCTTTGACAAAGGAACAAAAGTAATAGAGTGGAGCAGATAGTCTCTTCAACAAATGGTGCTGGAACAATTGGCCATCAACATGCAAAAAATTGAGTCTAGATACAGACCTTACATTCTCCATAAAAATTAACTCAAAATGTTCACAGATCTAAAAGTAAAAGGCACAATTATAAAACTCTAGATGATACCATAGGAGAAAATCTAAACAACCTTGGTTATGGCAATGACTTTTTAGATACAACAAACAACAAAGGCATGATCCATGAAGAAATAATGGATAACCTGGACTTCATTAAAATTAAAAACTTCTGGTCCATGTAGGACAATGTCAAGAGAATGAGAAGACAAGCCACAGATTGTGGAAAAAAATATTATGCAAAAGACATTATCCTATAAAGGACCATGGTCCAAAATAAACAAAGAATTCTTAAAATTCAACAACTGATTTAAAAATGGGCCAAAGACCTTAACAGATAACTCACCAAACAAGATATATACATGGCAAATAGGCATATAAAAGATGTTCCACATCGTACATCATCAGGGAAATACAAACTCAAACACCGTAAGATGCCACTACACAATCTGGAACACTGGAACAGCTAAACCTGAAACACTGACAATACCAAATGCTGGCAAGGATGTGGAGCAACAGGAATTTTCATATATTGCCATTGGAATAGCCACTTTGGGAGACAGTTGGGTGATTTCTAACTAAACTAAGCATACCCCTTAGATATAATCCAGCAATCATACTCTTTGATATTTACCCCAAAAAGTTGGAAAGTTATGTGCACAGAAAAACTTGTACTTGGATGTTTATAGCAGCTTTATTCATAATTGCCAACATTAGGAGCAATCAAGATGTCATTCAGGAGGTGAATGGATAAATAAATTGTGGTACATCCAAACAATGAAATATTATTTAGGACCAAAATTAAATGAGCCATCAAGCCATGAAAAGACATAGTGGAGCCTTAAATGTATACGACCAAGTGAAAGAAACCAATTTGAAAAGGCTACATACCATATGGTTCCAAGCATATGACATTCTGGAAAAGGCAGAACTATGGAGACAGTAGAAAGACCAGTAGCTGTCAGGGATTGAGAATAAGGAGAAATGAATAGGGAGAGCATAGAGGCTTTTCAGGGGAGTGCAGATATTCTGTGTGATAGTGTAATGAAACACACACACACCCTTCATAGTGCTTACTAAGAGATAAAAGAATTACCACCAATTAGTACCACCAATCATTACCTCACCTCTTCCTCCCATTTAATAAAAGAAAAGGATTAGCGATAAGAGAAGGTTTTCTTGGAGCCAGGCCTTTGAGGAATGCAGGGTTCATTCATGAAGACAATCACTAATTCCCTTCCCTTTTTATGGGCTAGGAGAAGAAGAATATCTCTCCCAAAGCCAAATGAGGAAGCATCTAAGAGTATCACTCCTAAAACTTGAGTTTCTGCCAAGGAGAGACTGCCATCTTCTTCTCCGACTTACTAAATTGCGCAAATAAGCAGCTCTGTTCTAATAGTATCGCTAAAGCAGGGAGGGATTGAAGAGACCTCAGTAGAATGTGATTTGTCACCTGAAGTTTGTGTCTATGAGAGTATAGAAAATGATCATTTCTAATTTAGAGACTTGGAAATCAATCGTCTGCTAAAATAGATCATCGAGGAGGCCTGCTGTGGTGTGGTGTGCAAGGGAAGAGATGGGAATGACACCACTCCATGCCAGGCTCTACATCCCTTGGAGGACAGAGAAAGAGACCCTGGAAACTCCCCGGTTTTACCTCCTGAAAGTCCAGTTGGCTGTGGGCAAAGAACAGAATGCTTTACCCAGAGAAGTTGTTACTACGGTGTACCATTGATGGGGCAATCAGAGACCTAGTTATCTTTCTGAGAGGGTCCTCGGCAGTAGAGTGTCCCAGGAAATTGAACATTACACCAAGGAAACCATGACAGGACTTATATGGAGACCATGCACCAGCTGTAGTCCTTTCAGCAGAGAGAACCAGACTAGCTCAAAGCCATGCCATGGACACCACTCTACTATCTACATGTGTCTAGTCATACGGAGATCTTTGCCTTCCTATCCTTTTCCCTTTCCCTGAAAAACCAGAGGCTCTAGGCCCAGAATAGGTAATGGACTTTATCATAAGCAACCCTCTTTTCTACCACTGCACAAAGTTAAGCATCTTAGTTTTAGTTTCCAAAGGAGAAGGACCATAAGCCGAAATCAGACAGGAGATTAGAGGTTTATTCTAAAGTGAACCAAGTGGCTGGAAAAATCATAGAATCTACCCTGTATGGCATTAAGAAGTACAGAAGTGGGATTTAACAGAGCAAATTTAAAAGCAGCGACAGAAAGAACAAAGAAAAACAAAACGTAAGTATGTTTCATGTTTATATCCATCAAGTCATAACTACTCAATTATGCAAGAAATATGGATGCACTTCTTTGTTTGTCTTTTCATTCATTTTTGACAGTACTCCACCTTAATCTACATTAATAAACAAATGCTTCCAAACCATACCACAAATCTTTATCACATATCACTAATCTTTTACTGTACACTTTACCAAAAGGAAAAATAAAATTTGAATGAGATAGGGTAGAGGATGGCGAGCCCGTGTTTAAGCTTTATTTTTCATTTGGAAAAATCTGCTTTGCTGCTATTGAAACAAACACTTTTTGGGGAAAATGAAGTAATGTTTCATCTTTAATTGAAAGGACAACTGCATTTACCTCTAAAGCTCTCCCCTGGCTCTTAATGCTCTTGGAAAGTTCCTCTGGAAATTGCCTCTGGAGTATCCTTTAACTAACCTCAATGGTGGGAAACCTTATCTTCTGAGGGTGAATATGATTTCTGGAGACAGCCCAAACTCTGTTCCATAGATTTTTCATGTATTAGATATCAGTCATGGTGCTAAGTTCTGAGGATGGAGCATATTATATTAAAAATATAATAAAAATCTGGGCCTTGGTATCAGACGTGGATTTAAATCCATGGCTATAGACTTCATTGACCACGAGAATGCTCCTTGATATCTTAGAGCAACACTTTATTCATCAGTGAAGTAGAAATAATACTTTATAATTATAATACCTTATATTAGAAGATTTAATGATCTACTATTTGTAAAGTGTATAGTATGTGGGATTTAGTAAACACCCAAATGTTACCCACTCCCATACAGAAAAATTTATTATGTCATGGCCCCTAAACTTACAGTCTCATTGTGGAGACACACATATAATGATAATTACAATAAAATGTAAGTAGGAGCAGATTGCGATGGATATAAAGAAAGAGATGATTGATTTTCCTTAGAGAGCCTGAACAGAGAGAGTTGAGCTGAGGCTTGCAGAAAGAGAAATTCTTCAGGTAGAAAAGGTATTGGACACAGAGCAATTCAGGCATAGCCAAAGGCAAATGCAGAGAAGTATGAAATGTTTGGTATATTTGGAGCGTGGGAAGAAGTGAAGTGTGGCTGGAGCATATGGTATGTGGAGGGGAATGGCAGGAGATGTTGCTGGAAAAACAGTTGGGGCCAAAATGTCAAGGACCATCAATGCTCTGCTAAAGGGCTTGGCATTTATCCAGCAGGCAATGGGATCCAGCAGAGGTTTTTAGCAGGGCAGTGAAATGAGTACATTTGTTTTTTAGGAAATATTTCTCTGGCATCAGAGTGGCTGATGAACTGGAGTGGAGAGAAACCAGAGTCAAGACTTATACCAATAGCCTCCTAGCTGGGCTCCCTGCCACCATTTTAGACATGCTGAAGTTGAGGTGCCTATGGGACATCCAGTGAAAACCACACTCACATAGCTAAACATAGGAAAATCCAACTTAGGGCAGTATCAATTACAGGGTAATTATTTCCACTGCTACACAAGGAATGTGTATTCCTTTATGAAATGAATTCCTTTATGAAAGGATTCATTTCAGGAGCTCAGAGTTCCTTTAAATAGCAAACTTCTTAGTGCATTTAGGCATCACTGTACAGATCATTAGCTACTACATAGAGGTGGAGAAAGTCAAGAAAACCTTAAAGATACAGTCTCAAGAGTCTTATTAAAAATCATCTTGAAATTAAAATGAAATAGTTTTGAAATTATTGTATATCAGTGAAAAAAAGAATTTGATTTAGAAAATAGTTCACATATAATTTACATAAATAGTTATTTCATAAGATGAGGACAGTGTGTGTCATGATATTCCAGAGAATGCATCCCATAAATTTCAACTACAACAGCTCAAAACATTGTTGGGAAATCTCTTTGAGGAATGTCTAGAGAATATTCTTTGAATTATCCTAATGGCTATTTGTCTGTGAGTGTCTTTGCTGCACTTATGTCAAGTATCAGTATACAGTATGACTTGTAAAGTATTCTATGTTGAACTAGTTCAGAGACTCCTTTTTGGTAAATAAAAGTTATTTGGCAGAAACTAAAAGTTTCTTATCAACATTTTTTTAAATTTTCTTCTCTGATGACAAAATACATAATTGTTATACAAGTACTTTATAGAAAAAAATAAAAATCCTTTACTAGCCTTCCTTGTAGCCATATGTGGTCAACTGCCCAAATTCAAGCTAGTAGAATGTAAACAGAAGTATGTTATGAGATGCTCAAAAAAGCTGATTAAAATGAGCTACGTTGGCTTGTAGGAAAACATTATATTAGCCTCTGCTTCTTCCTGTTGTCATTATGGAAATGTAGATGCAATGGCTAGAATTCCAGTAGCCATCTTGAATCAAGAGGTGATGAACACTATCACTGAAGGTGGAAAATAGCAAAATAGAAGCCTGGGTTTACAATGTCCTCTGAAAATCCTAGGCCAGTTATAAGTGTATACCTACGGACCTCTTTTATGTAATAGAAATAAACTTCTATCTTGTTTAAACCACTAGTATTATGAATTTTGTTACATCAAGTTTAAAATAAATCCTAAATGACACACATCATATCACAATAGAATGCATTCTTGCCTACATAACTTATCATAACATGAATTAAGAAGAAATGTTCCATCATCCTGAATTTTCTAGTTTAACAGATAATGGTAATGAGAATAAGAATACCACTTCTTCTAAGTACAGGATTTTAGAGACAGGCATCTTTCTATACATGACCACATTTATTCCTTGATGTAACTTGTGACAAATCAGCAGGACTTCTATTCCCCATGTAAACAGATGATGAAATTGAAATTAAAACTCAAAGTGACCTGCCCAAAGTCAAATCATTGCAGTTGATGGAGTTAGAAATCAAATCCATTGACTTAAAATTTATTAATTTTCTGCTGGTAATTTGCAGGTTCAATACATGTGAAAATTAGTTATAATTCCATTTATTACCTGATTCCCTTATATGCTCCCTTGTTTAAAGAAAATAACTTTAAGAAGTGCCTTCAGTACTTTTCCACTGGGCTTCTGTTTTGGCCATGTTGGGCAAACAGTGATTAGATTTACCTTTCTAATTTAAACACCCAAAACCAGACAATGGTTTTCAGACACTGAAAAACAGGCAGTGAAAACTGCCATCATTGAGAGAAGGGAAAAAATATGGTGGGCATTACCATTACTCCAGTAAGAAGTTTCTAGGTAGCAGCACAAAAAGAAAGAACCCAGACCGCCCACAAACTCACTGAGTTGAGGAAATAGACCTAGGAGTTCAGGGAGCCAAGGTGGCTATAATTACAGGGCAGAGTACCAGAGAGAAAGAGGAAAATTCTGCATTTCTGCACAGCCCCTTAAGTATTTGGAAGGGTACTGATACATATCAGTTCCATGAGAGGAAACTATCCAAGATGGGGAAAAGAACCACTAGAAATAAGTCTTGGTACTCACGCAGAGCTGGGAGTAGTTTATGCTCCCACATATCAGAATAGAAATACCTGGTAACACCAGAGGCTTTAGAGACAGCTCTAAGAAAGGAATTACCTTGAATATTTGCATGTTGATAAAATTCTGGAAAAGTCAACACTATAGTCACAGGAAACAGATGGAAGAATGGACAGTTGCATAGCCACCTGGGACTTTATCAAATTAAACACGAATGACAATTGTAACACTTCTGCTTGACTTTGGTATCTATTATAGAATTAACCAAACAACTGCTAATCCAATGCTTCAGAGCCAAGCACTCTTCTATGTATAACAGAGTATAGCAAAGCAGAGAGATAAAAATACCTGTCCTCATGGAGTTTATATTCTGGCAGAGAGTAGAAGGGAGCCAGTAAATGTAATAAATATTATTATATTAAAATAAATAAGAGCTCCTACAAATGTAATTGGGGGTGAGTTTGGGATATGTTCGGGGGCAGGTGCTATAGTTTTAGCAGATTCGTAGCTTCATCAAGATAGATGAGACCAAAGCCCAGAGATGAGGCCAGGATGGCTGGAGAGAAATAAACAAAAAGTAATACAATAAAGAGATAAAGTAAAAAACATAGTGAGGAATCATATCCTTTTAAGGCCACTGCAAAGATGTTTGCTTTTTAATGAAGAGGAGAGACATTTAGAGTTTAAAGCAGAGGGATGCCATGATGTCTCATATATTTTGAAAGGATACTCTGGCTGCTGTTTGGGTTAGTTTCCACGGGGCAATGGTAGAAGCTGGAAGATCAGTTAGCAGGTTAGTCAACTCCAGAGGAGAAGTGTTGATGGTTTGGATCACAGTGGAAATGCGGACAAAGTGAGAAATCATCAGATTATGCTTATGTGTGAACAAATAGAGACATGAGAATCTCCCAACAGATTATATGTGAGCTACGAAAAAAGGGAGGTGTTAAGGAAGATTTCAGGACTCTTATTGTGGTTTGTCTTTTAACCAACTGGAAGGGCAGAGTTACCATTAACCAGAAAGGAGAAGATAGTGGATTGAGTATATTTTGGATGAAAGATCAATTCTGGACATGCAAAATCAATGCCAGCTGAGTTAGTGATGCCACAAAATCTATTTCACAAAGAAATTCTAAAGAAAGTATGCGATCTGCTGCATGGTAATTTCTAAATGCTTTAAAAAAGGCACAACTCAAAATCTCTTTTCCTTCCAAAGAACATAATAAACCCTACATAGCTGCATATTTTAAAAGAAATAGGAAAACACAAAAGTTTAGACTCCTGCTACAAAGTGAAGTCTCCCACGTTATACACAGGAACATTAAACAGCCTACGATGTTCCCCCAAATAGGCCATTGTGCAACTTGAGCAACGTGTATTTGCAATTGAACTTCTGTGTTGCCTGCCTTATTTTGTAAATGCATCTTCTTCCTGTTGCAACACTGTCACTTATACAGACTTGCACAGCAGGGCCTACCTTTAAATACTGAGATCTTAGACAAGTTGATGTTCCTTGCATCACCTATTTGGCTGTAAGTTGCCATGTATTTTAGCATGGAAAGTTGTCATGATTAATAGTTACTCTTCCACAGGCCATAAAAACAGGAAGGTTATATGGTCATAAGATGGAGAGACAGAAACAGATACCTTGGTCTTACAGACTGACACTGTCGTTTTACAGATGTGGAAACTGAGGGCTGCAGGAGGGAAGGGATTTGCCATAAATGACAAGGCTCAATTTAGCTCAGTCAGGGGCTTTCAGGAAAATTGTATTTAAATGTGTTATGTAAAAATGGTGTAAGGAGAATAATGGTTAAGTTCAAACAACTTGTTATTTTGAAGACCGTAGGTGACCAAAAAAAATAGTTTGTGCTGCTGTCTGCCCGCCCCTTCTGCCTCGCTGCTTGAAAAAGACAGGGAACTGGGTCAATAACTTACAGTACAATTTGCACAGCCAAAACGAATGTTTCTTCCTGAGACCATTAAAATCAAAGGTCACATTTAATACCAACCTTTTTATCCTGCCTGGACTCAAAGCAGTTTCAGGATTTGTCATTTAAAAGTCATAAATAATGTGCCTCCTTTTGTGACATCCTGGAGACTGATAATCGCTCCTTTCATATTTTCTTCAACACAAAAATTCACATAGATAGGGACTTTCAGAAAGGAAAAAAAAAGAAAAAAGATAACTTGGCAATTTCTATTAACGATTTCAAAAGCTAGTCCTTGTGCTTTGGTAGGGATAATAAGATGGCTAGCCATCAATGATATGTAATCTAAAGAAATACAGAAATGAATGACCCGTCTGCTGTGACAATTGCTCTTGTCAGAGCTGTGCATTCTGCACCAGTCCTGGAAGTGCCATGATACCAACGGTCTTTGTTCCATATTCTTCCTCTAGCATAACTTGTCAGGAGATGATGTGCCAATGCTTAATCAATGTTGAAAGTTCTGTAGAAGAGGGTTCCACACAGAATGTTTTTACCCTTTTAGCAAGAAAAGGCTGTCACTTACCCTTCTTATTCAACGCCCAATTTTCCCAGGAAGCCAAAGCCAGAGCTGACAGTGTGCCTCCCACTCTTTTTTTGGAAACTGCATTTGTAGTCAGTGGGGAGATCTGCATAAATCAGTAGAGGAACCACCCTTCGAAAAGGGAGTACCTTCTAAATGGTTAGAACTCCACACCCAATAAGAATATCCCCCAGGAAGAATTATTAAGGTCTTGTATTTTGCCAAAGCTCATCTCATTTTATTTCTTCATGTATAAATATTTATCTCATTTCATGTGTCAAGTAACTTTAAGGTGAGTATTATTACGCCATATTCATGATGATAAAACAGTTTTCAGTAAGTCAAGTGACTTGCCTAACGCCACCCAGTTTGGAAGGGGCAAGGCCAGGTTAGAGGTCCAGTCAAGCTCTCATTTTACTACAATTTAACTGCTTTATCTACAAAACTTTTAGTATCCATTAGTATAGAATTTTAAGTTCCAAAGAATTGATTTATCACATACAGTAAGAACTGTCTTTGTGGCCCAACAGATAGACTACCCAGAGACTTTATGAGGAAACTAAACCGTCCCCTATTTAATGTGATTGTGGTATCTCCAGATAGATTGATGTCTGCGATCCATTTATTCCAATGGCCCTTCCAGTTCCACTGATAATTGTGGTGGCTATGACCATGTGACTGAGTGAGCTCAGTCTCATCTCGGAGAACTGAGCCCAAGGTTGGGGAACTTCCTTAGGAACCAGGGCAAGACCAATGCAAGCCAAGAAAAGGGAGTGACACACCCTTAAACAGCTACTACCTTTCTCCCTATGTGTCAATGTAATTTACAAACATTATGATGCATATTACTAAACTGTCAAACTCTAAATTAGGCCATTTCTCAATCCACAGGATGCACTTTCCTCAATGGAGACAAGGGCTGTAACATTAATCAAGCATCTACATGATTATGCATCATGTTTCATAGGTATTTACTAATTTACTTTTGTTTATTCTTCACAACAATCATGTGAGATCAATGTTACATTCGATTTACTGAGGAGGAAATTAAGAGTCACAAAGGCAAAACATTTACCCAATATTTTATATTTAATAAGTGGGAGAACCCAGAATCAAATCTAAAAATGATAATTAAAGGCAATAGTGAATCTCTGATCAAAATAAATTTCTTCCACAAATCTTAGTGTGTTTTTGCCTCTTCTTTCTTTCTTTTTTTTGCAAATATTTTTTGGGGGAGGAAGTGATGGTACTGTCAAATATTTTTGCTTAAGGAAGATCTGGAATGAGGGAGATGATTGCACAAAGCCATTATCACACATTACGTATGTTTGTAATAACAGTAGAACTCTACAGACTGGTTTGCAGTTTGGTCACATTTTCCTGTATTCCAAGTAGTTTTAGGTATTATGATTAAGCAACTTATACAAGAGTGAAAACCAACATAGAAAAAGGGAGTTGGTAATGGATTTACTAAATCTTGTTAAAAATGTTACATCATAAGCATCATTAGATTATCCATCTTGAAGCTGGGTCATGTGGCCAATGGCTGTCTTAAATATGAATGTTAGGACAATGCTAAACGGCATTGACATGGGGTGCCTGGGTGGCTCAGTGGGTTAAAGCCTCTGCCTTCGACTCAGGTCAGATCTCAGGGTCCTGGGATTGAGCCCCGCATAGCACCGGGCTCCCTGCTCACCAGGGAGCCTGCTTCTTCCTCTCTCTGCCTGCCTCTCTGCCTACTTGTAATCTCTCTGCTTCTGTCAAATAAATAAATAAAAAATAAATAAACAGCATTGACAGCTGTGACCACATGAATGGTTGGAAAAGACTGATTTTAGAATCATTCATTGAATAAAATATAATATTTGCCAATCTGAAATTAGTTATATAAATACAGTTGTTTTAGGCACTATCACATGCAAGCCAAACCTCTCTTCAGGATGGAGGACTCACTCCTGAGCTTCTGGGAGCACTGCTGGCAGAAATGCCTCATGCTCTCAGTTTCTCAAAGGTCAGCTGAAGAAAATGCCCTCACTCAAGTTCACAGTCACTTCAGTGACCAATGACTGATCAACACAGAGGTATAGAAGCCAATTCTCCTCACCCCAACTCAGAAGGGCTCAAATTTGTTATTCAAGCTTCAAAACTTGAGGCCTACCATCAAAATTTCATTGCAACCTAATGGCTTCCTCTGCTCAATCCAGCTTTCTTGGCTTTCCTTTGATAATTGTTGATGTCACTTTCATTCTCTAGTCAAACTGCTGCACACTAATCTCTATTACGGAGCCTGCCTTCCTGACCTGGTGATGAAAGGAAGGGAGAGGAATGCTTAATACTCCTCATTCAGTAATTTAAGAAGTTTTTCTCACCCTTGCTCTACCACTAGAAGGTGCTAACTGTTCGCATTATAATTGATGGACTTTTTATGGCAATGCTTCATCAGAATCATCGTTTCTTCAATTAAGATTTCACTTACTATTGAAGGGGCTCCGGACCGCACCCTCTAAAATGTGCCACTTTGGTGTGTAGATTATTTTGATCTCAAGGCACTTGAAACACTGTGGGCTCAAGAGAAACTTTTGTCCCTCCCTTAATCCCACAGAAGAATCTAAATTGATGGGCTTTTCCAGAATAAAGGTCATTAACAGAGATAAATTTTCTCCTAGTGAACCATCTGTATGGTAGGGCAAACATCTAATTACCAAACATCTGCTCTTCTTAGGTCCCTGAGAAGAGCATTCCTTCTCTCTGAAATCCCAGACCCTTAACCCCTTCTCCTTAGTTCAAAATGACACATATACCTCATTTTGTCAGTCTTTGGAATTTCCTTGTCTGTGTGGATTCCCCATATATACGGAAATTTGATTTTCTCCTATTAACCTATCTCATATCAATTTGATTCTTAGTCCAGCTAAACGGACTTTGAGGGGCTAGGAATTCTTGTTCCCTGGCCCTATTCATTACTCATAGCATTGGGCCCTAAACTTAAGTGCTTGACTCCTAGTCATACGGGCCTTAAAAGCACTCAAAAACCAAGAAATTCAAGACTATTTAATAATGCGACCCCCCTCTACAGCACTCTTATTGACTTCTGTCTACTTTCCTAGCAGGCCTCTTAACCGTGAGACTCTCACGGCCTCCCCAAATAACCCCAAGCTGTCTTTGGGCAGCCTAGATTGCTTCTCTTCTTTCCTCCAAGATCTTTTTCCCCTATAGAAAAGATTCTGCCAATTTTTTCTAGTTCTATCCCTTAAAGTCATGTGAAACAAATCCAACTCTTTGATATATTATAATTTTTTGGCTGCACAAAAACAGCTTTCTAGTTTCCTTGAAAATTTCATCTAACACTCCCAGATTTTTAAACCTCTCCTCATAGGATTTAATTTTAAAATTCCATCTTCTCATCCTGCTGTCCTCCTCTGTATGCATCCCACTTTCTTATCGTCAATATTAAAGTTCTAAATATAGTTCTAATTCATTCATTGCTCAAACATTTGACCTACTACTATGTCCAAGGCACTATGTTAGACCCTAAGAATAGAGTCTCAAAGGAATTCAGATTTCACAGTATGTTTAGGAATATTTACTTTCCTCCCTGAAACCAATTTCCAGACCATTGTTACTAAGACAGTGCAGTGTACCTGTCACATTTTGTGACAGAATAACCCTAATTCTTTCCTACATAAGATCTGTAATTTATGTTTCCATTTATATTTCTCCAAGTGACTATTTTTTTTTCTTTTCAGGCACAAAGAACTATTCCCAAATTACTGTTAACTTGAATTCTTATAAATTGGACAGTGCCACATCAAGTCATTTGTTACCTATGCAACCAAGTAATGAAGGTTATTCCTTGTCAACCCTGACCCTCCCTGTTTAACTGTCCATTGTCTTTAATAATAAGAGGTAAATTGGGCGCCTGGGTGGCTCAGTGGGTTAAAGCCTCTGCTTTCGGCTCAGGTCATGATCTCAGGGTCCTGGGATCGAGGCCCGCATCTGGCTCCCTGCTCAGTGGGGAGCCTGCTTCCTCCTCTCTCTCTGCCTGCCTCTCTGCCTACTTGTGATCTGATCTCTCTCTGTGTCAAATAAATAAATAAAAAATCTTTAAAAAAAAAAAAGAGGTAATTGTTCTCTCAGCTTTTAGCCTGAAATGCAAAACAGGATCCCTCTTGCATGGAAAGTAGATGAATTTACCCATTGCTCTATGAAATCCAGTATGTATTATGTAATTAACATGTATTTTTAAAAACTTACTCTGTTTTAAAAAACAAATGCCTTCATATAATACACTAAATATCTTTGGAATGTCAGGAAATTAGAATCTTCTCCTGTGAAAACTTTTAGATTAAAGAAAATTATCAATCATATTTTCTAAATAATAGCAATCACGGTAGAAAATGATCTCCAGATAATGCTCTTGTTCTTTTTTCATTTTATCTTACAAATACAGTTTAATTCATAGATTTTAGGGTTTAAAAGAATCTTCGAGACCATCATTCTGAGGTGAGAAAAGGGAGACCCAGAGAAATGCAAGTATTTGTTTAGTCTACTTTTGTAGAACAGACCTAAATGTAAGCTCTGCCTTTGGATCCATCACTTCATTTCACAATGTTTTCTTTCAGTGCACTGGGTGATAAGTTTTTTAATAACTGAATGTTATGAGTGTGACAATGTAAATTCACTGAAGAAGATAATTTGATAATTATATTTTGTTTATTCTATTTTATAATCTCTGTGTTAAGGAAATCATGTGTAGTTCCTATACGTTAAAAATACAGTATGCGATGCCTGGGTGGCTCAGTCAGTTAAGTACCCAACTCTTGATTTCCACCCAGGTTATGATCTCAAGGATGTGAGATCGAGCTCCACGCCAGGCTCCGGATTGAGCATAGAGCCTGCTTAAGATTCTCTGCTTCCCTCTCTTAAAAAAAAAAATACAATAGAACAATGATTGAGAGCATTTGCTTTGAATCAGACAAACTCGAGTTCAAGTCCCTGTTGTGGAGGAAGAATTTTCTCTACTTCTTCAAGGTCCTTCTAGCTGGACTAAGAATCAAATTGATGTAGGATAGATTAACAGGAGAAAATCAAATTTAATAGCATACACATGGGGAAGCCACACAGATGGTAGAAATTCCAAAGACAGTCAGGCAACATGATCCTTATATGAAATAAGGAGAGAGGTAGGGGTCTGAAAGTATAAAGGGGAGTAAAACAATTAGCAGGAAGATAAAAGGTGATGTTTGGAAATCAAGGTTGTACTATTATGCAGATACATTTCTTAGGTAAGGAGGAATCCCTGTTAGAAGCTCTCTTCCTGGTAAAGCTAAACAGTTGAGGGGAAAGTAAAGAGCTTTTTCTGAATCTGCTGGGTTTGGATTGCTTTTAATTCCAAATAATGTTCATACCAAAGTGCCCCACCTTGGTGTGGCCTGCCCCTGGGCCCTACATCCCCTCCCTGCCTTAACAGCTTCATGACACTGAGCAAATCAAAACTCTTGGAGAGCCAAACCTTTGGCCCCAGTTTTCTCATCCCGTATAGGCTTGATTTGAGAATAAAATGAGTTAATATGTGTAAAGCACATAAATCAGTGCCTGGCACAATAAGTACTACATAAGTGTCTACCGTTGTTTTTGTTGTGATTGTTGCATTTCTAGTCTTAGGAATTAACTATTTCCACATTCTTCTCAAGGTTAGTTTTTCACTCTTCACTTGGTACCAGTCAGTCATCAAAGTCAAGCCAAAGCAAGCGAACCTAATGTATGGGAAGAAGTGGTGAGGAGAGCAAAATATATCACCTCTTTGGCATATTGATTATTTTAAATTGGTTATTAAAAAACAACAACAGCAGCAGATACAGATGAAGCTCTGTAAACTGAGTAGAGACATTTACCAGCATAAGGGAAATTTCCCTTTGTAAGGGTGCCTTCCTTTTGAACCAAGAAAAGGGGGATGACTCTAAACTCTAAAAACTCTTTTCAATGGATGTCAACCACAATTACCTTAAAGGATCTTGCCCCAAACATGTGAAAGACAAAGGACATATATGGCCCAATGCAAGCTTAGTTTCCATGTTCTGGCCCTACATTTCAGCTAGATGTCCTGTGTCTTTCATCTGCCAAGCTAGATGTCACACCTTATCATGTAGATGGGTTGGCAAATGTGGAAGTGCCAACTAGCCTAACTTGTTTTCTTTCAAGGACACAATGTTATCAAAATAAGAAAAATTTACATATATTCCAAATTTTTAACTTCTTAAATATCAGAAGATCTGAGTAGTGGTTTTTAGTCTGCTGCCCGTTGGGGTAACCTGAGGAACTCAAGGGGGAAAAAGGTCACCTAGAATTGTTTAATAGATGTGGTATGAGCCCAGCTATTGGTATTTTCTTAAGGCTCCTCAGATGATTCTCAAGTGCCTCACGGTACACTTTCTTGAGTAGGGTAATAGAGGTTCTCAAAGTTGTTAGCTAATAACATCAACCTCGCCCTGGAATATGTTAGAAATGTAAATTATCGGCCACACTTAGACCTACCCAAACAGAAATTCTGGGAGGGGGTTCAGGAATCTACATTTGAACAAGTCCTCCCAGTGATTCTGGTGCTCATTCAAGTTTTAGGTCCACTGCACTATAATACAGACTTCCACACATAGACCCCCATCTGCCCCTATTGTAGCCTGTTTTCACTCAATTAAATGACCCACCTTGTACTTCATTATGCATTTGCAGACCCCTAATTGAGCTCTTTTCATTTTCCTATACTTAACCTTTCTGTTTCTGACAGATACATTTACATTTCTTGTTTCTGATTATGACCAAAAAGGGCACCAACCAAACTGCAGGCATCATTTTCTTTCCGGTGCCAAAGCCACCTTCTTGATATTATTCACACTCATTCTTTCTTTATAGTCTTACTGCCACTGTTCCAGTTCAGGCTCTCATTACTTCTTATCTTGACTATTAAAATTGTTTCCTAACTAGCTTCCCTGCCTCTAGAACCTACTCACTCCAATCTGTCATATATACTGCTGACAGTTTAATCTTCCTAAAATGCAAACCAGGTCATAAACTACCTCTGCTCAGATTTCTTCAGTGACTCACCATTGAATTTTAGTTTACTCTATCCAGCATCAAAAAACCTCCATGACCTGGTTTCTACCTATCTTCCTACAAGTTTTTCTCACCATTTCACTTCCATTCCAACCTTAAACTCTAAACAATTTACGATCCCCTAAACTTTCTTACTTCATATTTATTTTTAATATTATGTTTTAACTTTATGCTTTCTTTCCACTTGGATTGTCCAAACTTTCTCTTCTAGTATCACTACTCCAGATTCTTCTTATACTTACTACTGTCTAAACATCAATTCCCCCTGATTTTTTTTTCTGACCTATTAAATCTAAAGTAGTTTTTACCCACTCTAGCCCAACTTAGGTTTTTATCCCACTTCTCATACATCACTTGACATATTGGAAACACACACACAAACATATTCATAGTCAATCAGGAACTGATTCAGTTAACAAAAAAAAATAATAATTGCCTTCTATGAGCTAAGAACGTGGTAAGCTATAGGCAATTGGTAAATATTATTTCATTGCATAAAAATATTCTAAAAATCTACACACAAATATATTTTCAAAAATTCCTTTAAAGGATTTAAAAACAATTGAAAGCATGAATTCAATATTCTAAGAGCTTACTGAGAAAGATAATTAGCAAAACCTCTTACTTCCATTTTCAAGGTGGTTCCTCTATCATAGTCTCTTTATCAGTAAAATGAGATACAATGAAGTCCTCTGAACATGTGTCAACCACAGTTACCTTAAAGAATCTTGCCCCGGGTGCCTGCGTGGCTCAGTGGGTTAAAGCTTCTGCCTTCGGTTCAGGTCATGATCTCAGGGTCCTGAGATCCAGGCCACATTGGGCTCCTTGCTCAGTGGGGAGCCTGCTTCCTCCTCTCTCTCTGCCTGCCTCTCTGCCTATTTGTGATCTCTCTCTCTCCATCAAATAAATAAATAAAGTCTTAAAAAAAAAAGGAATCTTGCCCCAAACATGTGAAAGACAAAGGAGCAAATTATTGTACTTATGTGATTCTATGAGAAACTGGTTTAAAGAGAAAAGTACTGGTAATGGGCTAAGATAATGGGCTAAGCCTGTCTTAGCCAAACCTAGCAGTTTGTTTATCTTTGGTACTAATTGGATTCTATCAAGAACATGACATTCTTTGGGTTTTCTCTTTGAGTAGGGTGACTTTTTCTCTTTGATGAAGCATCACTCCCAAAGCTAACACCCCTATTCATACATGATTAGTATTTCTTTTTCTCCTAAACATTTTTCATGTTTCAGAGATCAGCCAGTGGGAAAATGGTAATTAGGTTGTTTGTTTTTTGTTTGTCTGTTTTAGTTTTCCAAAGTTTTATTGAAGCAAAAATGGCAACTAGATTTAAATGTTATGGTTATCCGATAGTAATTAGAGTTTAACAGGGCTTTTTTCATAAGACTTAAGCCTTACTCAAATGAGAGATACTGTGGGCATCATGACAGCCCAGGTAGGTATTCAGTACCTTTATTTATTTATTTATTTATTTATTTATTTATTTATTTATTTATTTATTTTTGCCCTTTTTTTTTAACTTTATTTTTTCAGTGATCCAAGATTGTTTATGCACCACACCCAGTGCTCAAAGAAATACGTGCCCTCCTTAATACCCACCACGAGGCTCATCCATCCCCCTCCCCTCCAGAACCCTCAGTTTGTTTCCCAGAGTCCACAGTTTCTCATGGTTCGTCTCCCCCTCCGATTTACCCCAATTCACTTTTCCTTTCCTTCTCCTGAAGTCCTCCATTTTATTCCTTATGTTCCATAAGTAAGTGAAACCATATGATAATTGACTTTCTCTGTTTGACTTATTTCACTCAACATAATCTCCTCCAGTCCTGTCCGTGTTGATACAAAAGTTCGATATTCATCCTTTCTGATGGCTGCATAATATTCCATTGTATATTCAGTACCTTTAGACTATGACACATATAAAAACACCAGTGGTGTTGGAGGATGGAAAAAATATCAACAGCGGGCGCCTGGGTGGCTCAGTGGGTTAAAGCCTCTGCCTTCGGCTCAGGTCATGATCTCAGTGTCCTGGGATCAAGGTCCGGATTGGGCTCTCTGCTCAGCAGGGAGCCTGCTTCCTCCTCTCTCTCTCTGCCTGCCTGTCTGCCTACTTGTAAACTCTCTCTCTCTGTGTCAAATAAATAAATAAAATCTTAAAAAAAAAAAGATATCAACAGCATAGGAACCAACTGCATTGGCCTTTAGAACATCATAAATAGTCCTTCAAATAACTAACATTTAGATGAAGTGATTCAGGACAACTTAAAGATGGAGCAAACTGGGGGAACAATGTGTATGCTAATATGAAGAAAGAATATAGCCCAAGTCTTAGAAATCTAAAAGTAACATGCAATTCAGGTCAATGAACATTTACTGGTCCATAAAATATGGGAAAAATATTACAAAGATATTTGAGATGCAATCCTTGTTTCCAGTGATGGCTATCAATATAAAGGTAAAACACAGTACTTATAAAACAGCAATTGTAATTTAAATACTATAAAGGCTGAAAGGTGTGAGGATTTAGAGGAGACACACACACATGCACATTCACCCAAAACAAGAAAACACATTTTGGTGAAATAGAAAGGCATTTGAGATGCTTTATAATTCAAACTCAATTTTGACCAGAAAAGGGATAATAAGAAGAGTAAATGACAGGAATAAAGAGAAAGAGAAATGCTAAGTGTGATGCATACTTAGGCACTAGTTATAAATCTGGAG
Organism: Ailurus styani; assembly: GCA_002007465.1. Classification (NCBI taxonomy): domain Eukaryota; kingdom Metazoa; phylum Chordata; class Mammalia; order Carnivora; family Ailuridae; genus Ailurus; species Ailurus styani. Next base: position 1,172,872 of record LNAC01000294.1, on the reverse strand, counting down.
AGAATATAAATAAATTGAGAAAGGAAGTGGGAGATGGGACTAGGAAACTCAGTGGGGCATACTGAATGGGACATCAATGTGAGAATAACAGTACTAACTGAGCAGGTGAAAGAAAACCAATGAAAGCAAGGTTTCTTCTTCTCTTATGCTCAACAAAGACCCCTGAGACACATTACTCATGATAATCAACTCCACTGGAGAGACTTAGATAAGGTGCTTTGGCTGAGAATAGCTTATGAGAATGTCCAGAGGAGAATCAACTTCCATTTCAGATACCTTTGTATCTATTTGGAAGGATTTCGTAAATTTCTTGAACATAATTATTCTTGGATTTCAGATTTGTGTTTTTCAATACTAAAATGTCAGCATCAGGGAACCCAACAAGAAAGAATAATAATTAGCATTTGTTCTTGTACATTATACTTTAACTTGCTCTGGCATGGTCTTCTCTGGGAGCTATAATTGGCAGATATTGAATGAATTGTGAAAATTTCTTTTCTCTAGACTGAAAGATAAAAAAGGCTATACTGTTACATGATACTTCTATGGCATATGGCAGAGGAAAAATTCACATGTGAATTCACATTGTGATTACATTGGCTGGAACCTGTCAAATAATCCTAATAGAAGTTGGAAAGTGGACAATCTATTCAATCAACCAGTTTGACTACTATTATCACCAAATACACTGCCCATTCTGGCTCTTTGTGAACATAGGCTAAAACGCAACACACTTTCATTACCTTTCCTATAAAAAGAACCAGGCATTAGAATTCAGAAAAATGAATGTTGAATTAACACTTAGTATCTACATTATGATGCAGTTGGGAATCTTCCATTTCTTCTCTTTACAGCTGAATAGACTGTCTTTACCTCCTCCCTATATATTCTGTGCTGTAACTCTGACGATACTTTCCCCTAGACCCGAGGTAGGTATCTTAGTAGAGTGAATCTGAGATAATTAATATTTTCAGATCAAATAAAATCACTTTAAAGAAATCTTGGAATCATCTAAAGCAAACCAGTTTCTTATAGCTATGTACCTTCAACACATTTTACTTATCAAAGGCGCCTGAACACTGAATATTACAGGTTACCTAGGAAACTTACAGTGACTATACTTAAAAACAACACAAAGCTCTCTTACTGAAGCAGAATGCCATTTTTAAAACTCTATTTTGGGAATGGTAAAAGAAATGGTTAACAAGCAAATATTAGCACGTAGATATTGTTCCATCCAAGTTTTTCTCTCTCATTTTATTCAGTTGCTTTCTATTTCTGTCACTGAGTTGCTCTTAAAATAAAGAGCTAAATAACGTAATAACAAATCAAGAGCAATGCTTTCGATTATCAGTTATGATGACATGAGCTCTGACCCTGTGGTTTTTCAGATGATGTGATAAATAATTTGTATGTCTTTTCAGCATTTGTTAATGTAGAGTGATGATACATACAATTTCCCCAGTACAATTCCAATTTTTGCCTATATATATTCCTGACAACATTCTTAATGATGCCCCATTTTACTTGAAAATTATTGAGGTTTAGATAATAAATTATATGTTTGCCTTAATTTTCTATTATATGAAAAATGTATTGGGGAATATAAAATTAAACCAGGATAAATCAGTACCTCTGAGGAGCTAAAAATGTATCACCTAATTGCAAAAATATAAAATGTAGCATACCATATTACTTACAATATTTACTACTAAAATAATAAAATGATGTTGTTACATTATACACTACTACCAAAATGACAAAAATAACTTTTTTTTTTATAAATCTTCTTGCCTAATGTAATAAAATTGTGTCCAGAAGGCACTTCCTCATAGCCCATAAAACAAAGAAAGATAAAGTGTATAGGGAGGAGGTTGTTACAATTCTGCAATCCCACAGTAGCTTGGTTTGCAACAAAATCAAGGTCACCTTGCCTCTGCCCAATCCTAAACCTACCACTACGAGATTGCCTCCCGGTTGGGATTTTGTAAGATATCAACTGAGAGTTGTTGCAGTGTTTTCCAAAATCCAGTTACCAAGTCCATCATTACTACCAAGCAAACTGATATAGCATTTCTATATTTGCAAGGTGCAGTGCACACATAGCTCAGCAAAAAGGAGCTTAAGAAGTGCTTCGGGATGGTGATGCTGGTGATGATGATGGTAATGATGCAGAATTCCATCGCTTTTATTTCTACTCTAGACAGTTCAAAACAAATGTAAATTGACCCCTACCCACAGCTGGAACACATTCGTCTTTCCTTTTCTTAGCAACTTCTGTTATATACAGTAAATGACATTTATTCTAATATGGTTTGATAAAGTGAAAAGACATTTTAGGGTTTATCTCAATTCTGCCATCTCTTAGTTCTCTTAGTTCTGTGGACTTAAACCTTCAAGGCTAGGTTCCTCATTTTTCTAAAGAACATTATAGTAGTCCCACCTCAAAAATGAAATGAAAGAAAAAGTGTGAAGTGTCTGGCATGATGCTGGTCAAACCTGAACCTGAATGTCAACTCTCAACTATATGTAATACCCAGAATGGTGAGGGTCATTAGCACAGTCAGTGTGGTGCTTACAATCACCCTTTCTTATACTATTGGTTAGAGTGATAGTTTTTAAACTCTCGTATGTAAATGAATCGACTGAAGGTACTTGTACATATGTACTCAAAATACAAATTCCTAATCCCCCATGCAGAATCTTAATCTATGTCTGGTAAAGGCCCCAGAACTTTCTATTTCTTACTAGCCCTGGCCCACCCATAACCACAGACCACACTTGCACAGATACAAGTTTGAGAAAATGAAGCCATGCCACAATTTCACAACTTGATATTTCACATTAAAAAATATAGCAAAACCACTTAGCATCTCCCTCTGAATTTCCTAATGAGTCTATATGTCCCAAACTGAATTTACCTTAAACCTTAAAACTGCTTGTTTCTGCAGATGAACCTTCTAACTCAAACCTTCAATCTACACATCCTCCAATGGGGATGTGAAGAAAACTAAAACGCTTGTATATTGCTGGTGGGAATATAAAATGGTATATCTGCTTTGGAAACGAACTTAGCAATTTCTAAAGCTAAAAATGGAGTTGCCATATGACTAGTAACTCTATTTCTAGACCTATACCTAAGAGAATTGAAAACATATGTTTATGCAAAAACATGTGCACAAATGTTCATAACATTATTCATGATAGCTAGAAAGTGGAAATAGATGAAATGTCCACCAGCTGATTAATGGATACATTAAATGTGGTATATCCATATATATCCATACAATGGAATATTTAGCCATGAAAAAAGAGATACTGATGCATGCTATACCATGTATAGATCTTGAAAACATTATGAAGAAAGCCAGACACAAAAGGCTACATATTATATGATTCATTTGTATGAAATATCCAGAATGGGAAAATCCATAGACACAGAAAGAAGGGTAGTGGTGTGCAGGGGTTGGGAGAGGATGGAACAGGGAGTGACTGTTAGGGGTATGGAGTTTTTTGGGAGAGAGAGAAAAATGTTCTTCAATTAGATAGTGGTGATATTATACAACTTTGTGAATATGCTAAGATTCATGGCATTGTACACTTTCAAATGGTGATTTTTTTTGTCATATGAATTACATCACAGATAATTAAAAAGAAAAGGAAAGAAAACAAAAAGATTCCTTGGCTCCTCACTGTCCACAATGAAAACTCAACTTCCTTACTTGGCCTGTAAGACTCATTCTCCTATAGCCACTGCTCAGGTGTCCTATCCACCAGCCTGAGAAAAACATTGTTCTTTCCAAGTGCTAGCATGTGTTTTCCCCAGTCTAATGCGCATTTCATACATACACACACACACAAAGACATACACACCTATGTAGTTTCATGTTATTACCGCCATGTATGACACAATGTCAGTACTTCATATGTGAATGTTGAGTAGAATCACAGACTATTTTTTTTTCAAAAACAGTGTACCTTAATTTTTATATACAACAAGGTCCATCTTAAACATGAGCATGCTGAAATCCTTCAAATGGGAATAAAGCAGGATTCTATCCTTTACAAAAATACCATAAAATGGCACTACTATAGCCGTAAATAAATACATATCTGTGTATACTACACACACAAACCCACATACATAGATACATACATATATAATAAAGGAACAGAAAAGCAAGTGTTAAAATGTCTTACGACTACCCTGCTTCCTCATGCTCCAGTCAGTAAAATAACTACTTTTGCAGCGATTATAGAAAGAGAAGTAAAACCCAGGAAACATAACTCTTGTACTATTCACATTTAGAACCTTAATCCCATATCCTGTGCCTCTGTTGTTAGATTATATGATATTCTTTCTTCTGATCTTATGAAGATGCCAATTCAATCTTCTCTGTCTCCAGAAGCCAACCATTAAGCAGAGTGAGTATCTGAAATGTGTATCGATTGCTTCCTGTATTCCCCTTTATCTGATTGTTGGAATATTGGAAGCTATGTTGGAGAAATACAATGGAGAAAATGTTCTCGTCTACCTGGTACAGCTAAATTTCCATTAGTTTTGGTAAAAACTTATCACACAGTAAATGAACAGGAGCTAACTGATAACCATATGAAACTGAAGGAAGAATTGACTGAAAATCAAAGCAAAATAGGAATGGCCACTCATTCCCAACTACCCATCACTGATAAATATAGATCAATTCCTTTTGATTGAAGTCCATAATACATGATCATTATTTTCAATTTTTTTGCTTCAAATGGGTGCAACTTAGCAAAAATTAGAATTGAGATGCAATGAAAGAGAGATGTAAATATTGGGAACCAGGGAAATTTTTTTTTAATTTAAATTCGATTAGCCAACTTATAGTACATTATTAGTTTCAGATATAATGTTCAATAATTTGTCAGTTTCGTATAACACCCAGTGCTCATCACACCATATACCCTCCTTAATGCGTGTCACCCAGTTACCCCATCCATCCCCTACTTCCCCTCCAGCAACCCTCGGTTTGTTTCCTATAGTTAAGAGTCTCTCTTGGTTTTTCTCCCTCTCTGATGACTAATAGCCAACTTCTATTTGCTCCTTCTATTTCTCTTTGTTTTCTACAAGAGAGCCTATTACTTTATAATGTCTTTTTGCTTATAGGAAATTTAAAAATAAGTGATTAGAGATGACATCAAGCATATTCAATTTACTAGCAGGGTAAAAATCTACTCTCTCTGAGTCCCGACTTCGTCATTCTGCGAAGCTGACTTAGAAAATATTCAGTCATGCTGACTGCATTACAGACAAACATGGTGTGTAGGAATTGAGATAGGTTAAATATACCTAACCCCGCCCCCACAACTGTATTCCTTTTATTCAGCAAGGCTTCCAAGTCAGTCTGCCAAGGCTCACCACCTTTGCACACATAGACAAGACCCTTAAAAATAATGGGAACTTTTCCACAATCATGATGACCTGAGGTATTTTTTTCCTCAGAGCAAGAAATAAAATAGATTCTTATAGTATGAAAGATAAAAAGAGAATCATCATCACTATTTTAGGGAAAAAAATATACTGAGAATTGAATATCATGTTTTAAGATAATCTAAAATCCGTGTTTGCTTAGGACACTATAACCATCAAGACTGATATGAAAGAATACCACTTGCTCTGCCAATTTACATTTTATCATTGGTGACAGGATCTAAGTAATTAGTACCATGGTCTAATCCTGAGTCTGAGAGAAAGGAAAGGAGGGAAACCTGGCATTATCAGAACCTATGAAAGTTTCCAGTCACAGAGCTCAATTACATTTCTTAGGTTACCCTATTCAATTCTTACAATCATTTTTGTGAGTTACAGAGGTAGCATAAGCCTCATTTTATAGTAGACAAAATAATTTCAGGCTATCTGGAGCTCATAATATGAAATTCCCCACCCCACAACTGTGAGTTCTTTGGAAGTAAGGACATCCCTATGCCAAGCATAAGTAGTCTAGCATCTGGCACACAGTTGAAGCACAATAAATGTTATGGATCTAAATGAATGAAATTACAAAGAACTGAGACTTGGAGGGTTAAATGCACAGAATTAATTGATGGAAGAATCTCATTTGAGCTTGAAATGTCTTCTGCCTTACCACGCTTTATTGGTATACTGTTTACTTACTGTATAAAAGAAGAGTTAGTGAGAGAAGGAAAGAAAAAAATGGTATCTTTTTCCAGTTCAGGGAAAGGGAAGCTTTCATATTTTTTTTAACTGACTGCCCTCATTCACACAGGGCATGGAAGAGCTAAAATTTGTCGGCAGATATTTTGGTTCTGGTGTTTTTCTACTACCTCATTGTCGTATATCAGATTATCTTGTATGTCCTGATAATTACAGATTTTTGTTTCTTGGAAATTCTAAAATTGTTTTTAGCACAGTGTTACCAGGTTACAAGCCAAACACTACTTACTACTAAATAACACAACGCAAAAATTTGAAGATTCATAAGACTGAGAAAATAAATTTTCAGTAGCCTAAAATAAAACTCCCCTGAAAAATATAAAAATAGCTATGGTCAAGGAATATAAACTAAAGTATATTGTTTTCATACAATTTTGGAACATTATATAAATAACAGAGATCTGTTCATGGAGTCTGAGGAACAGAATCCTTGTGCTATATTTACTAAGTAGTAGTTCACATACTTGAAAAGCCTAGAAAAATCATATTCACTTCAGTGTTCTTATCTACAGAATAAATACATATCCCTGTACATACTCTACATAATTGTCATAAAAATTAGATAATACATTATGTGGGAAAGAATGCTGTAAACTATGCATATGGTGAAACTTAATATCTAATACCTTGCTTACATAAACTATGGTCACAGTGCAACACTATCAACATCTCTGGGAACCGAAGTGAACTGAAGAACCCCAGACCCTATTCCAGACCTACTGAATCAGATATACATTCTAACCCTCTCATCCTCCAATTTTCAGAATGTGTGGATATCCCACTCATGTGATGTGAAACTTCAGTAACTCCATGGTCACTTATTTACACAAATGCATATTTGGCATTACTCTTCCATATTCTAATTAGCGGTTCCTCCACAAATCAAGAGTATACTGTTTTAGGTTTTTTTATTTTTGCATCACTTTGACATATTTTAGACCTTACTGGAGGGGAGGGATTACCCTCAAATAGTTAGCTCATTGCCTAAGAAACAAATATGTTGAGAAATGATGATAATATTATAACCTGACAAGAATTAGAGAAAAAAAATGCTTTCAATGCAAAGTTCATGGTAAGAAAGTCTCAGTAACAGTAATTCCAACAGAACTTGAGATAAAGATTCTCGGAGTAGAAAAAACAAAGGATGTTCTTCACCACCCACAGTTAATTTTGATGAGGTCCTTTGTCAGACTGACCTGGAATTTTAGGTGGGAAAAAGCATTCTTCCTTTTTATCTCTTTACTTTTTTACTTAAGGGTAAAAGCCTCATTGTATAATTTTAAGATAGGAGGAAGCCCGGAAATGCAAGGAATGACAAATCAGATTAATTTAGTCTATCAGGAAAGATGACCTCTCAGGTTGTAAAAATAGAATTAAAAAAATAAAGATTGCAGATAGGGTCTCAAAATGAGAACGAAAGCTTTAATAAAACTAAACACTTTAAGCTAAGGATGACCTACTTAAGAAAATCATTTACCTTTCTAATCTTTAAGCACTGGAATTAAATAGTTTAGATTTATAGTCTCTAGGCATTGCTAAATTTGATTAGATGTAAAAAACTGAAAGTTCACTTGGAATAATATCCTTGATTAATTTTCTGTGAAGGGAAAACCTACACCATTTTCTCTGGCCTTGGCAATTATCTCTGACAGAATTCTGAATTCTTCTCTTTATTTTAAATGCTGTTGATATATTATTGATACAGTTTTCAGTCATACTGAACAAACCTTGAAATGCACAGAAAATTTGCAAATGCCTGTTTGGATGAGCGAGCAGTCCCCTTTTCACTAAGCTTATATTTAAAAATCGAGAATCACAGAGCATCCACAGCAAAGAAGATAAGAACTTGGGTTATGAGATAATCTATGGAACTCCAAAGAGACACTTTAAGTTAGTATTTTCATATATTTAAACTAGAGCTGTTTTAGTGAAAGGAGGTATATGTGAAACTAGAAAACAACCAAGCAGCAAAACTAGATTTATCAGCTCATACGAAATGAAATACTGACTACAGAAAATCGAGACCAAATTCAGTATCACCTACTACTTATGGTATGCAGAGATTATTCCTCTCTGATGGACTTCTAGTTTCATTTCATTGTTCAATGCCTCAGACACTACTAATTTTCAACAAATACTCATTTTAAATAAATTTTGACAAGGGCTCCATAATATCTCAAGAATTCAGTCGTAAATCAAATACTTCTTTTTTTCCTTATGACTTCCCACTTAGAAGAGCATATCTTTGAAACCCAGACTTTATATGCATGGCTGTTCCTTCCTACCACAATGAAGGCAATGGATGGGGAATAAGTTTATTTATTAATCTATTAGCCCAGGTTATTTCTCTAACAATCTGGTATCTCTGGGATTAGTTGTTTTCTTTCTCGAGGCTTCGGTTTTGTTACCTATAGAATAAGGGGGCTGGACTAAAAGTTTCATTAAACAGAAAGACTTCAGTTACCTTATTTGATACACATAACAACTCTTCCACTAGATAACACTGTAAATGGAGACTCAGGGAATGAAGTGAGCTATCTCTAGAAGGTCGCAGAGCTGGGAATGGATCCAAGGTCGTTGTCACAATTACATTACTCTTTCTATCATCCTACAGCAGCTTCGAAGGCTCCCAAGTTTACTCTACTTCAGTGAATTCCTCAGGTCATCCCACACCTAATCCTCCTGAAAAAAATATTATCAATGCAATCTTTAGATAGTGCTGGGTTGGATGGTATTCATACCAAGTCAAGGCTATGGTGACCTAATTCTCCCAAACCTGATGGGAAGGAAATTCCCTACAAACAGTACTCAATTGGGAAGGTAGTCCAGCATTCTGGAAGGAGCAGAGGTTTTATAGAATCACACAAATAAATCAAAGCATCAATCCCACAGAATGAGCTAACTCAGTGCTGAACTTTTCCCAGTCTTTGTACTTACAAAATGACATCACATCCATGAATAGCATATAGAGATGTGTGGGACTCAAAATATCCATTGAACCCAATAAGTATCCATGAAATGAATAAAATGCTAGCTCCTTTCCATTCTCTCTCTGGCTTGTGTACAAATGATAGCCCTCATGCATTATAACACTACCAAGATTAATGGCAAGAATAAAAAACATGCAAATGGATTCATTTTGTTTGCACTGACTATCTCATAACTACTGATTTCAATACATTTTTTTTTCATCTAAGGAACTAAGGACAAATTCCTGACTTCCTACACTGAATTTTAGTGAAAAGATTGATGATGGGAGAAATTCCTGCAACTCTGCCTGCTCTTTTCATACCAATTTAGGTCAAAAGCATTAATTATGTCTAACTTTTTCTAGCAAGAGTTTTCCAAGTGCGTGATAGACTGTTAATCCCACTGACCATGTAGCTCAAGTCACAAGCAAGTTTAAGCAAGTGAATATCTCAGGGCTTAGTAGGAGTGAGCAAAATGAAAGGCGAGGGAGTTGTATTTGACAGTAAGTGTGTGGGGGTGGAGCTCTCAGAAATAATAAAGTCTTTTCATGGAAGTTCAAGGTCTGGCCTTACTGGTAGGGAGTAACTCAACAAGGAAACTTGTCTTATAAATTTTTCATAGACCTTGTAAAAGTTAAATCCCTACCCTTATGGAAATCCATTTGTGTGCTGAAGGCTCAGAGGAAATAGGGAAAAACAGGTGCATTCATGCTTGATTTTTCCATATGTTTGTTATTCAAAAGAAGCACAATGAGTGATGAATCCTACATTTAATTACCGTATATGAAAGAACTTTTTGGATTTTTGTAGCCCAGAAGTGAAAATAATTGTCATTCAGAAAATATAAATGAAATCAATGTTACAATGAGGCTAAGATGACTGACTTTCCCCTGATATCCTATATCTGTTTAGGAATACTGACTTTTCACAGACTTAGGATGATTTTTTGATGATACAGTCATTTCTTACTCTGAAAAACATCTCAGATAAATTTACCTGCTACAAATAAGGATAATAACATGCAACAATAAATATTTATACAGCTCTTATTATATGCAAAAGATTGTGCTAGGACTTGCAAGGGATGAAAACACAGAGCAAAACTATTTAGTGACTTTGAAGTGCTCAGAATCTAGTATTATAGATGATCTCATGCACAGTGATTATAACATACAATTTCCCATTTCCACCCACCTGAGGACAGCTCCCTCTGAGTTTCCCAAGTCCTAATTCCTCAAGGCTCAGCTTAATCCCATGAAAAACTAAACCTGCTATTTTTAAGTTAAAAAAAAAGTTCTCTCCAATTTCCCAGAGCTCCTTATCTATCTTTTCTTATATTACTTATAATTTCTCATTTTATGATGTTATCGTTATGCTCTTGGTCATGAAAAAGCCAAATCTTTTATTTTTTAAGATATAACCTCTTAAAGCATCTAACCTCAAAGATAAAGAAAGGATTCTTTGGAGCTGTCAAGGAATAAGAACAACTCAATTACCAAGAGGGAAAAAATAAAGCTGACCTTACATATCTCTACAGCAACATTCAATTCTAGAAGGCAATAGAGGAGTGCCCACAAAATCTTCATGGGAAAAAAGGAAAAACCCAAGTATTTAATATCCAGCCACAGTGTTGTCTGAGTACAAACACTAACAAAAAAACATTTCTTAACGCACAAGAATTCAGGGATTACGGTTCTCATGAGTGTTTCTTGAAGAATTTCACATAGCAGAGAGATATTTTTGGAAAGACTATGCATAAAGATTAGTACTGAAAGTTGAATCTACTTATTTGTGGAACAAAGATATAAATGTATGCAAGGATTGAGGTGACAGAAGAGAAGGTAAATAATACGTATGCTTGTTGTCTGTGGGAAAGTGAATAAGTATGATCACTTCCATATATCCAGTACCAGGGATAAAGGATATTTTTAATACCTCAAAATAAGTAATGGGGTATAAGTCTATTTAATAGCTCAAAGTAAAACACTAAGAAATATGATGCAATTAACTAAAATCAGGTGTCAAAGTAGAAGAAAGAGAAACATAAAGAAGAGGAAAGAAATTAATTCCATCATTGGTTATAGTGGGGAATTAACTACTGTTTAAAGAAATAGGGGATTGAGAGTATTTAGAGCATAAAAGTTATAGTAGGTCAAGAATACCAAACTCCCAATTATCAGAAGCAACACACACACACACACACACACACACACACACACACACACACACACACATTCCAGTGAGTAAAAACAGAGTACCAAAAGCTTTAAGGACAGAAAAACATAACATGAAAAAATATGATACAATTAAAATTAAATATGGTATATATTTCCTACTAATAGCTCCAAGAGGGCAGGGTGGATATGTTTGTTTTGGTCACTGCTTTGTCCCAAGACTCTGGGACATTGTCTGGCTCATGACTGGTATGAAAAGAATTCTTTGAAGAATGAAATGCATACAGGTTAAACTGACATATTAAAGAAAATGATTTTCAAGTTGCATTAAACAGCATAACTCACTCTGTACGATATAGAGGAAAGACACCTAAAATAAAGTGCTTAAGGAAATTTGAAATAAAATAATGGCAAAAAAATATACCAGGCCAAAGTAAACAAAAGGAGAACAAAAGTCATTGTCTCAGGACACCTGGGTGGCTCAGCTGTTTGAGCGTCAGACTCTTGGTTTTGTCTCAGGTCATGATCTCAGGGTCCTGAGATAGAGCCCTGCTCAGCAGGAAGTCTACTTGAGATTCTCTCTCTGTGTGCCCCCCACCCCGCCCCACTCATACTCACTTGCTCACTCTGAAATAAATTAATAAGTCTTAAAAAAGAAAAGTCATTGTCTTAACAATTAGTGAGGTTGAATTCAAGGCAAAAAATAGTTTTTAAAAAAGGCAAGGATTGTCATTTAAAGTGATAAAATAAACATTTAATGAAACTATGTAGATTAAAGAGTTATAATCAGATAGGTGCCAAATAATATAGCAGCAACCTTCATAAATTTAAACACTAATAAATAATTTAAAAACTAATAAATAAGACAGACCGCAATAAAAAGTGAAAATGGATCTTTACTAGTGGCCATAGAACATTCATAAAAACTGACTGACTTATGGTTACACACAAAACATAAATAAAATAGGAGAAAGAGTAAAGACAACATTCTCTGATCATACAGTGACAGAACTAATAATAAAACTGGAAGACAAAATCTGATATTCTAAAATATTTATAAAGGTATCTTCAGTCAAAAAGGCAGTCAATACGAAAATTATATTACATCTAAATACCAATAATGAAAATATACTGCATCAGAGTCTATAGGACATAAGCAGGGACATTGCTCAAGAACATGTCATTGCATTAAATATTTATATAAGTACACAAGTACAAAAATAAATCCAAAGCATTCATCTTTAGAAATTAGTTAAAAGATTAATGAAGCCTAAGGAAAGCAGAAGTGAGATTATTAAAGTGATTAAAACAGAAATTAATGAATTAGAAAGGAAATGGTAGAATTAGTCAATAAATACAAAGGCAGAATCTTTGAAAAATAAACTACTATTAATACAAGAAATATTTTTAGCTATCAGGATTTCTTAACCTTGGTACTCAGCGAAGATCGTTCTTTGTTGTAAGTGCTGTGCTGGGCATTATACGGAGCAGCATCCCGGGCCTCTACCTACTAGACGCCAGTGCCACTCCCCTTACTTCACTATAACAACCAAAAATGTCTATGGACATTGTCAGTTGTTCCTTGGAGCAGGAGTTGTCAAAATTGCCCCAACTGAAACCACTGGATCAGCCCAATCGAAAGTAAAGGGAAAAGGCACAAATAACCAATATAAGAAAACATAAGGAAAACATAATCGGTCAGGGAAAATAAAAGAATCAAGAGAGATGATTTTAATGAATTCTGCAAATTAATATAAAACCTTGGTAAAATTGACAGCACTATAACAAAATGAAATTAACAAAAATAGAAAACCTAACATATGGATTATCAAAGAAGAAACAGAGAAAGTTATCAGAATGTAACTAGCTAAAAAAAACCAAACAAAACTTCTTTCTCTCAGGTATACTTGGCCATATAATTGAGTAAAAGAAAAAAATCTTAGAAAAAAAATCAAGCAGATAAAATTAATATTATTATACAGATACTGTTTCCCAGGTGATAAAACTGTTCGCCTTAAAAAAAAAGTGAATTTTACTGAGCAGGTATTGAAAACAATGAGAGAATTCAGTAAGTTGGCTCAGTATAAAATTAACATACAGAAATTATCTTTTATGTATACAAACAACCTCTTTTACAAGAGAATATACAGGAAAAACACAACATAGTTAGGAATAATTTTGATAGTAAATTTTTAGGATTTATATTAAGAAAAAACATCAAAAGTCTTCTGAGGGATACAAAAGAATACCAGGTGCTTAAATAGGCAGACGCAACTACATAAAGATGTCAACAAACCCTCAGTCAATCTGTAAATAAAATGCCAAGAGGAAACTAGAACTTTGGAAAAATAAATCAGAAATAGTAGCTAGGACAATCATGGAAATGAGTAATTTGGGGAGGGAGAGAAGGGAGAGGTAAACATTGATATTTAAAAAACAATAAAAACATTGTAAAGTGACAATACTTAAATCAATGTGGGTAATGGGATGTGTACAATGAAGCAGACTAAAACTACAGAATCCAAATAAGTAAAGAATATGTGTATATTTAAGGTGGCATTTCACATTAATGGAAAAAAGATGAATTATTTAAGAATTTGTGTTGAAACACTTGGGTAGCTCTATGGAAAAAAAATTACCTCAGGATAAATTCTAAATACATAAGATTTAATTATAACATTTAAAATCACAATTTACATACTTTACATGAATTTAAATGACATTGGAGTTAGAAAGGCATTTTCAGTGTGATTTTTAAATATCTCAGAAGCTATAAAAGAAAGATTAAAAAAATGTTGACATCTTTATGTTGTTGAGTTTGTCAAATACTTGGTACTCATGAAAATGCAAACATTTCTGTACACAAAAAGCACCATTAACTAAGTCCAAAGTTAAGAAGAAAAATGGGAAGCATTTCCAAGGGCCAATTTTCATAATATATAAAGAGTTCCTTTAAATCAATATGTAAAAGGCAAAGATCTAAATAAAAACAAGGGCAAAGACTAGTGACAAAAAGAAATCAAAATAATGCGGCTCTTAGCCATTTCTCTTGCATTATACTAAAAGTCGTATATCCTAAGTGAATAAAATTTTTCACCCATCAAATTCAGAAGTTACATAGCTCACTGTGCTAGTGAAGCTTTGGAAAAACTGGCACTGTCATATATTGCTTTAAGGAGTGTAAATCTGTACTACATCTATGGAGTTTTGGCAATATCTAGCAAAAGTACAAATGTTCTACTTTCCATTTCATTTTCAGTAATTTACAGATATATTTTAAAATGTGCACCATTACTTAAGTTTAATGACACTATTAGTGTTTATAACAGCAAAAAAAATTGAAGCAAAACTTCACCAATATGAGACTGAAAAAAATCATGTATGGCAAAATCTATAACATAATACCACATGGCTTAAAAAGTACAGAAACTTTGGGCACCAGGGTGGCTCAGTACCAATCTCTTGGTTTTGGCTAAGCTCATCTTCTCATCAGGGTCATGGGATTGAGCCCGCATTAAGTGGGAGTCTGCTTGAGATTCTTTCCCTGTCCCTTTCCCTCCCCATCTGCTTAATCCCCTGCTCATGATCTCTCTCTAAAATAAATAAAGTCCTTTAAAAAAAGTACAGAAACTTCTTGTGTACCGATATTGAATAATCTCCAAGAAATGTAGTTAAGTGGAATGAGCAAAGTGGAGTGGTACTGTGATTACCTTTTGTAATAAAGTGGGATAAATAGACATACTTGCTTATATATGGAAACGAAAACCTCTCAACTACACATAAGAAAATGAGGACATTGGTAGCCTATAGGAAAGAGTGGCCAAAGATGGGTAAAATGGGGATTTTTTTTTTTAGTGAATACTGTTTTATATCTTATGGTTTTGAGCTAAGTGAATATATACTTCTTCAAAGGTAATGCATCATTTTACTATTTTATTTTTTTAAGATTTTATGTATGCATGTATGTATGTATTTAAGAGAGAAAGAGCATGAATGGGGGGGGGGAGCAGAGCAGAGGGAGAGGAAGGGAGGGAAAAAGAATCTCAAGCAGACTCCCCATTCAGTTGTGGAGCCTGACATGGGGCTCCATCTCATGACCCTGAGATCATGACCTGAGTGGAAAACAAGAGTCAGACACAATTGACTGAGCCACTCAGGCACCTCAAAGGGTAATGCATCATTTTGAAGTAGTTGACAAAAGTTCAATTTGATAAACATGAAAGAAGGCATGCATGATAAGATCAAATGAAGCCAAAACGAATGCTGATTTTGAGATCCAGAATCCAAGCTTACATGATCTTTTAAATTTGAAATTCATGTTGACAGACAAATCCAACAGATAGAGCTATATATAGCTATGTATAGCTTTACTCTATGGATCATAGCACTACATGTCTGAACTTCCTCTGAACCAAATGGTTATTTTCTTCACACAGGCAGGATGCTATCTCCCAAACAAACCAACATTTCCCTCCTTTTGAAGACTATAATTCCAAGACTTCTATTATAACTGTGACTGATGCCCCTTGCTGCTAAGTGCGAACCTCAGAAATGTTTAAGCAGGCAGTAATTATGCATTTGCTCAAGCACAACTTACTATTTACTCAGCAGACATTTATTGGGTATCTATCAATCACATGCCAGATAGGATGGAGAGCACTGAGAACAGAAAGATGCAAAGTCATGGTCCTTGCTCTTAAGAAATTTGCAATGTAATCATGTGAGGAGACCAGGAAATGGTAGAATTTAATACAATTTGTTCTGTGTTAGAATAATAGTGATAGCAATAAGTATAGGACGACGTTAGGAGAGGGAAGGCAATAATTATTCTGGAGATTCAGAGAGGGCTTCACAAACCAGAGCACATTCTACCTCCGCCAGATCTCTTAGAGTTAAGAGTTAACAAGCAAGTCATTGGTTCATGGAACTTGAATACTAAAAGACTGAATATATATGATAGTAAAAAAAATGTGATCAGTGAGATGAGTGAAGTTTGACTTTATAGTTGGATATTTCTGTTTCATATTCACTTTGTTCATCATCATCTTCCAGTAGGTTTGCTTGGGATGGTATTGGGATTGTGTCAATATCCATCCAAGCCAAAACATTAGGTACTTTGTGAGAATTTATAACCAAGTACCTAGAATTTCCAGTTCTTTGAATCACATCTCATTAGAAAAAGCCATGTTATTTAATACCTTCAGAACATAAACATAATTTTAAAACATCAACTAAAAATTACGGCTTTAGTTTGAAAATGGTCCTTCCAAAGGCATGTTCCAATCCAAGGTAAATAGTCATGAATTAAAAATATGAATATCAAAAAATATTAATATCATCATTTAACTTCTTAGAATAATAATTACTAGTTGGAGTATAAAAATATCAAAAGAAAAAAGACTCACATAAACTATAGGTGACATCGGTGACCACTAAAAGCAGTACAGGGAAAAAACTGACCTTTAACCAAGAGAGCAAATATAAGTGTATATTTGGGGGGGAAATACAAAAGTAAAGCAAATCCTTTCATATAGGGATTTTTAGGGACTCAGCACCAAGCATAACCATTGTAAATCCAAATTCCCCTGAATCCTATACTGGCATCTATACAGTTCTGAAAGTCTTAATATTTTGTAGATGGAGACATACGCTCCTCGACTAAAGATTTTAAGAACTCATTTTTCAGATATTATGACAGGCCTTCCCATGCAGTGCCTGGTTCCAGTTGATATAAACGTAAAAGTGATAAGGAAACCTAGAGCAAATTCCAAGCAACAGAACGAATGTGGAGCCCAGAAGCTCGGTGACGTGGGAGAGCGCTGAGACATGCCGACGGGTGCTGCTTGCCCAATCCTGTAGGCACATTTCCAGACTAATCCCAAATACTCAACAAGCGGATTTACTAATCTGGCATCCCAAGAAGACTTCAGCCCTGAAGAATTGTTTCTTTGTTATAAAGCATTAAGTGGATAGGTAATTTTGTCTTTCTACCTGGCTACAAAAACACTCAGAGTCTATTAGCTTAAAGGTCATTGTATTTTACAGTTACCCATGCATGCAATCAGATTTGGCTCAGTAGACTCTGCTTTCCTCACACGCATGCATACAATACTATTTAAAGGTCAGCCAACTTTCACCATCAGAACAATATAAGGAGAAAACACCAGTAACATGGGTCTCCATGATGACATACGTTTTGCTGACAGCCTTTTGAAAAACACTCCTAGAGATCAGTGGCAGGAATATGACAATTCAGGGTCAAGAATTTAACGAGTGTGTCTATTATATGATTATTGATTCTACCATATATAAAGAGGAATGTGGGAAAAACTAAAGACATTAAATATGGAAAGCATTTAAAAGAAGAACCAGTCAACAATTTCTGTGTGGCTTCATGGAGGGATTAAGACCAAATGAGTGACATAGATTTTGGCTTTAAGTAAGACGTTACCAATAATGAGGAATGTTGAAAATGAAAAATTGTTAGCTTCTGAGAGGAGAGCTCCTGCCATGAATACTTGAAGATGTTTCTTATTAGGATCCATATACTGCTTAATAAGTTAAACTATCTGACCCTTCAGGACTCTCTTTCTCCTTTCGTATTATATGATCAGTCATAGGAATTCTTAGGGAGGGATTTTTTTTTCTGCTGCTTATTACTATTTGGTAACAGTGGAGCCAAATTACTTCCTAGAGGACAAATTTCATCATTAGGTATGAGATACAGGTTCAAAGGGGAACAAAATGAAAATCACGAATGGGAAATTAACGAACAGCCATTAAAGAATCTGGACATATTTAAGGTATACATTGAACCTGAAACATTATCGTGGAGGATAATCTCAAATATGTTTTTGAAACTATTTCAAGATGTATAGATGTAGCCCAACATGACATTTTTCATATTCTCTGTGCAACTGCTTTCATCTATCCCGACATCTTCAAGTTATCTGAATATAGTAAGTATCACCACTCATGTTGTACAAGGATTAACACTGAATAGACTTATCACATTCTCTGGAATGTGGCTTAAAGCTATCCTGAGTTTCTCAGATAGTTAAGGTGTTTGTGTGTGTGTGTGTGTGGGGTTGTTGTTTGTTTTTTGTTCTTGGCTTTTTTTAATGATCTAAAAGTTTCCCTCTAATGGTCTTCTGGACTAATAGTCATTACATTACCATACATATATATCAGAAGGCAATTTTTCAAAGGCTACTGTGTTATTGCTTAACATAATTAAACTGGTCTACTGTCAAATCCTGAACCATATTTACTATTGCCACTTTTTATCTACCATTATAGTCAGTAATCATCTATTGGTTAGCCAAAAGCTTTCAACAGCTGAGTTTTAGTAGCTATTTTCAATGTAAGACTTGGTTATTGAATGTACAAGTCATAATAAATCCGTCCACCATGACTAAAATGGAACTCTTCTAATTAGTCAATAATGAATGTAGAGGTACTTTTTTATTGTAAAGTTTATATAAACACACTATACTACTGTAATTATAACCATAAGCTCTTCGAGAGAGGGTATGTGAAATAACCCTCACGCCTTTTAGCAGAGCATCTTTCACAAAGCAGATGTTCATTAAATGCAAGCTAAATTAATAAAATTTTACAGAAAAATCAGGTGTAAATCAAGTATTGTTTTAAAAACTTGTCTGTAATTATACTCACATACAACATTGCATGCAGCAGGTATTCAATACACATGTGAGTCAAAGACTGAGCTTGGTCAAACAATTCCTATGACTCAAATTTGTGGTATAATTTCCTGACTCAGTTCTTCCAGAGTATTTAAAATATAGTAAAAGGATTTCTCTATATTTCATGAACAGTGAGTAGGGTCTGAAATACTATCTTTGCATAGGCAATACAGAGCCCTTAGGAATAGAAGAGATTTTTTTTTTCAACACGTAGAATTTGGTTCCTATGAATGACTGTGGAAATTCCAGCTTTAGTTGCTAGGGAACATAGATTATTTTGTATGGTGCTCAAAAAGACCTTATTTGTTCTGATTCTTTTGATGAGTTGAGACTGTTCACATAGTATCTTCAGAATGGAAAGAACAAACCTCTTGCTTCCTCTAATGCACTGTGACTACAAAAAAGGGAGAGGTATGTGAGGTGACTTGTTGATGCTGTCTGAACAATGAGGCGATCATTATAACTCACTCTATCCCTTTTAAGTGACACTGACCAAAGGCAGACTGGGGCTTCTTTTAAGTATTTGCATCAAAAGACACTGAATGGCTTCATCCTCTTTGTTATACTACAAAAAAAGATCCAGCCAATGAGAGAGGCTTGAGTCTAACCTGAACATGAGAATGTTTTACACACGGATGCCATTGCTCTGATATTTTAAAATACTTTTTAAAAACAGTATTATTATTGATTCATATATATACTCAGTTCTCCATTCTTCTTAGCACTTGATGTAGGCACCCACATGGATAATCTGAAACACTGAGAATTAACAGAACATTTATATTGAATCTGGGCTTATATTAAATCTGACACACAATCTAACATTTTAGGGGATGCCAAAGTGGGACTTTCTATTTTTGTTTATTCTGATGACCTTTCCAATTTGGTTTTCTAGCCCTGAATATGCCACATTTAGTCAAGAAAAAAAAACATGCTTTTAATTGTGGATATATTCTAGCAATAATTATTAGCTTGTTAAGTAAGCACACAGAAAAAATGAGTCAGAATTTTGATGGGTTTGATATAAGTTACAGTCAAGACAAGAAAATGGCACCTTCATAATTGGCCACCAGAGAATATCCACTTAATATTACATACCTCAAAAGAAAATAATGCCACAGTTAAAAACATAAGTAATTTTTAATAAATATTATTAAAGTATTACAAAAATTAAATTATAAAGTCTATTCCTGCTTTAAATTCTGATCATGTGCTATATACCTAAATTAATGAGAATAATTTTTATTTCCTGCTAACATTAATTCACTGATAATTATAAATATTTAGAAAATTGCTTTTTTTTTGGAAATTCTAGATACACTCATTATCAAAACTAGTAGAGGATTGTACCTACAAATTTCTTTTTCTAGAGAATCTGAATACCATGCAAAATGGATGCTTTATTCATGCTTTAAAAGTTGAATAAGTTATGAGACAAATAATTCTACTTTGGAGGTTTTTAATTTTATGCTGAGCTACAAGGGAAGGATACAACTTACAGGTCTGTCATTTAAAATCAAACATAGATAATTAAATTCAGAAGAGTCAAAGACCATTTTTTTTTCTTCCAGAAAGAAAGAATTCTTGTAGATGCAGAAATTAAGTGTATGACATTTAATTATTGGTGTCTGGATAGTGATACCCAGAAAAACCAAAAGCAAGGGATGCTATTTCTTCTGGGAGAAAACATGTCATTGTTTAAGGTAGTGGGCTTTCAATAAAGGAGATCAAAGATCTTAAGCTAAAAATGAGTCAATAATGGAAAGCTACTGGGACAAAAATTGACATATTTTGTCCCTTTCCCAGGATTTTCTTTTGTCTCACCACAGCACGCATTTGCTGCTGATCAAATATTCCAGGTCCATCCAACTCATACAACTTAGCAAAGTTCTCCCAGAAAGAGCTACTCACCCATTTAAAAAAAAAAAATGGTTGCCTGGGTGGCTCAGTGGGTTAAAGCCTCTGCTTTCGGCTCAGGTCATGATCTCAGGGTCCTGGGATCGAGGCCCACATCGGGCTCCCTGCTCAGCGGGGAGCCTGCTTCCCCCTCTCTCTCTGCCTGCCTCTCTGCCTCCTTGTGATCTCTCTCCCTCTGTGAAATAAATAAATAAAATCTTTAAAAAAATAAAAAATAAAAAATAATAAAAAAATGTATATCCCTAAGGTATACCACATGGCGATTTGACAGAAATAAACACAGTGAAATGATTACTACTGTCAAGCAAATTAACATATCTTCTCACGTAGTTTTTGTGTGATGACAGCACCTGAAATCTATTCTTTCACCTTTTTTCTCTCTCTTTCTTAGAGCAGTGAGTGTTCCACGCAAGTACTTCCAATGATGAGCACCTTACCCTTATTCTTCTAGAGAGGAAGTTGTGTTTTTGTGTCATAGTCATGCTGTGTATTGCCCTTAAATCCATTATTATACTATTACATTTCTAAATTTGACTGTAACATAGGAGTATTAATTGATTCAACAACTTTGGAAAAATATATGTGACACCATCTACTAAAGCTAAATATATACCAACCATATGACTTAGAAATTATTTTCCTATGTAAATTCCAAAGACAAATGACTATACACGTCCATCCCCCCCCCAAAAAAAAGACTAAAATCTGCCTAGCAGTTTTATTCATAATATCCAGAAGCTGGAAGTAACCCAATATCCATCACCACAAGAATGACTAAGCAGGGTGCCTGGGTGGCTCAGTGGGTTAAAGCCTCTGCTTTCGGCTCAGGTCATGATCTCAGGGTCCTGGGATCAAGGCCAGGATCCGGCTCCCTGCTCAGCAGGGAGCCTGCTTCCCCCTCTCTCTCTCTGCCTGCCTCTCTGCCTCCTTGTGATCTCTCTCCCTCTGTGAAATAAATAAATAAAAAATCTTAAAAAAAAAAAAAAGAATGGCTAAGCAAAGTGTGATATGTTCATATAAAGGAGTACTGCTACATAGCAATAAAAATAAACGAGATTAAAACTAAAACTGCAATAAAAAAGAAAGTCTTAAAACAATTACTAAATAAAACAAAAACTAAAAAGAAACATGATCTTAGAAACATTAAATTGATTTTTTAAAAAGACAGATTCAAATGAGAACATAATATGATACCATTTATATGAAGTTCAAGAATAGACAAAAGTGATGTATGTGGTAAAAATCAGAATGGTAGTTAATTTTTGGTGGGGATTTTTCTGTGAAGGGGCACTAGAAAAATTCCAGGGCGTGATGGAGTGGTTCCATCTATCTGGGTCAAATTACAAAGAAATTTTATGTTTAAGATTTAACACTTTGTCTATAAATAATATCTCAAAAATAAAACATATATAATTATTTGAGACCTGGTCTGTGCTAGGTATTCATATAACAACTGGTGATAAACTAATGAACCAGATAACACTTACACATTTAACTATTTTTCCGTGATTTTTTAAAAAATAGACTGGGAATTATGTGAAGTTAGAAAACAGTGTGATTGATTTTTGTTTTCTCAGTATCTGGAGTAATAGCAAGGTAATCATTAAGTCTTTTGGATTAATGCCTTCATGAGTTAAACAGTATTTACTGTTATAGTCAGTATGTATCTCCTCTTGCTAGATTTTCTTAAACACAACTACCTGTTCTCTTTTCACACCACAAAAACCCCTCACATTTATATTGTCTTCTAATTACAGAAAATAAAGAAGTTTTAAAAGCAACACATTGTCCCTATGAAGTGATGCTTAAAAGAAATAAAGCTGAATCTATACAGGAAATAGTCTAAAAGATATCTAGTCTGCAAAATCATGAAATTATTTTATAATGGAATTATGACCGGATATTTTCTTTCTCCAAAAATAAGTGCCAGAGATATTTAAAATGGAATCAAAGAAGAAATTCTTTATTGACAGAATAATAAAATACCCAGGCTCTTAAGAAAGGATATAGTATTTCCAACCTTAGAGTGACAAAGAGGATAAAAATGTGTGTACTTAGGCTGGTTGCTTCTAACTATAATCAATGGCTCTGTCAAGGAGCTTTTTTACTGCCAACTATTTCAGAAATAATCACTTGTCTTCAAGTAATACAATGATCATCTTTATTTTGATCAATGTCAGCCATAGTGAAAAATTGTGACTAGATAATCAGGAAAAATATTCTGAAAACTACTACTTAATTCACATGAGACACATACCTCCATGAAAATGAAATAAAAAAAAGGACCCCAAAAGATTAATCATAATAAGAAGCATTATATCAAGTATGATTTTCATGCTATTGCCTTTCTAACATTGCTCTCATTATACTCTAAGGAAATGGTTCAGTCTTAACACCAAGGAAAGCAACAAAAAGGAACTAAATCCTACTGACAAGTTAGTTGTTTAGTAAATATTTCAGAAGTATGACATGTATTCCCTTAAAAATGTATTTATGAGTTGATCAGTGAATTCAGAGATCATTTCTGACCAATGGCATTTACAATATATCAAAAAATCATCTGATCTCTTACTTTGGCACTGTTAGAGAAATACACCTGACTCTGGATGAAGAAATATGGTCTGATTTCCCACAGCTTCTGAAACCTGCAATCTTACTCTTAATTGAATACTTTACAAAAGTGCTCAGTCACCTATTCCAAACCTCCAAAAGATAATATTTCTGAGATCAGAGAGACCATTTTATTGATACTGAACTTTGCTCCCAGACATGGAACAAATCTTACTGAAGAAGAGGGAAAGGGAAAGAGGGATTGACAAATTATGAATCCTGGCAAGAGCAATGTATATTACATAAGCTTAGTTAAAAAAAAAAAAGTGGCAACAGGAAGGGAGAGACGATATAGGGAATGGAAAAAAAAAGAAAGAAGGACAGAAAGATGGACAGAGAAAAAGAAACAGTGAATTTTGCTTTAGCCAACACTTTGAGGAAATTAGGATGCTCTATTGATTTTCTGTAAGATGTGTCCAGAAATGCAAATTAAAGTCAATACAGGAATAAATAAAAAAAAGGGTTGAAAAAAGTGGTTGGGTTTGGCTGAAGCCTGAGGTTTGGAGGAGAAGATGGGTGTTATTTAAATTATGTATTGAACCCTGCCCCCTCAAGTTAATTTAGGGAAACTTTGAAGTTTTCCTGAGACTCCCAGCATAAAAAAAACCCCATAAAACAGGGTGCCTGGGTGTCTCAGTGGGTTAAAGCCTCTGCCTTCAGCTCAGGTCATGATCTCAGGGTCCTGGGATCAAGCCCCGCATCGGGCTCCCTGCTCAACAGGGAGCCTGCTTCCCCCTCTCTCTCTGCCTGCCTCTCAGCCTACTTGTGATCTCTCTCTGTCAAACAAATAAACAAAATCTTAAAAAAAAACATAAAAACTTTTCCTCAAACAATGACTCCAGCTACGAAACTGATTCACTTTAGAAAGGGAATTAATCATGTATTAACATTAGCATAATATTTATTTTTCATTTGTAACTTTTTGAAACAGCTGTATATAACATCACCTTAGTAGTATTATGCATATCTGTAAAAGTGGTAATAGGTATTCAGTTTCACATGTCACAGTTATTTTCAGCATAGTAATAGACAGTATAGGGTATGTGATAAACTTATCACTTAATATAATCACAGAGGTAAAAAAAGAAAAAAGATAATCACAGAGGCTATAAGGAAGCATGTACAGAGGACAATGCATCAGATCTGATACTGGACTAATAATGGTCTATTTCATTTAATTGTTTAAAAGTAATGATTAAATATTATATTTGCCAAGGATTAAAATTTAAATCGTTCTCATGGCTGATCCCAGATAGTTTTCAACACAGAAGAGAGAAATCTGTTGTATTTAATCTAAACATAGCCACGCACACACAGTTTTCCTAGAGAAGTATATATTAAGCCTATGGAAACCCTCCAGTGGCACTAATGCCCTTCCTGGGGTTATACAGCATCTAATGGGTGCACCCACCTGGCAAGACTCTGGTTGGTGTCCTACAAGGAAATAAAACAGCCATTAAATGAGATTTATGGAGTTTCCTGATATGAGTTCTGATGGGGAGGGAAACTGCACGTCACTTCTGTTATGGCTTGTCTGGTTGTGCTATTCCAAATGATGAATTAATTGTCATAAATATTCAGCTTTAGGCCAGAGAATACAGAACCCATTTTGTTGGTTCTTGACCTGCCACGGTCCTCTATCGCAATTGTATCCAATGAGCTACAATGCGGCAGGGTCTTACTTCCCACGTAACTGAATCACTCCTCTCATTTCCAGCTTTTGCTTTATAAACTTACATAATTTTATAATGTTAAATCATCGAAACTCTCAATAACCTGACCAAGTATACACTGTTCATTTTTGGAAGGAGATTATATGTAAGGAGAAATCTGTTGTTATTTTTGCAATAATTTACCCTCTTATTGATTTGTACCTTCTATTCAAATCCAGTGCTGCACACACACATATAAACACACTCACACTACCCTATAACTGACACACTTGTTAATATGTGAAAATTTTTGTTTTATATTCACTTATAAATATAAATTCATTTATATTTTATTCATGTATATATATTTTGGGGTTTTTTTTAAAGATTTTATTTATTTATTTGACACAGAGAGAGAGATTACAAGTAGGCAGAGAGGAAGGCAGAGAGAGAGGAGGAAGCAGGCTCCCCTCCGAGCAGGGAGCCCGATGCGGGCCTTGATCCCAGGACCCTGAGATCATGATCTGAGCCGAAGGCAGAGGCTTTAACACACTGAGCCACCCAGGCGCCCTCATGTATACATATTTTGTAAGGTAAGTAGGATATGCATACATATCCATGTCCCTTTATTTGAAAAATGATGCATAAGAATCTGTATGCCATTTAGTGTACCATATGTTATATATTTAATGCATTTAATGTAAGAATTTAAAAAAAAAACTTTTTTTCTTCTCCTTTCAATATGCTCTGTCTTTGAACCATTTTAGTTGGACCAAAATGAAATATGGAGTCCTTGTGCAAGAGCATAAAAGTTCTAAAACTCTTACTTGAGAATAATTTCCTTTATGGTTTAATTGATACATTTATTTATGGATAGAGGCGCAGATAGAAATATGGTAGTACATGTGGATGAGGAGCCTTCCTGAACTCAGGCAATTTGAACTGAGGTAACTTGAGCTTTTGGACTTTCATTTTTTAGCTTTGATCTGGTTAGAGACTATGTGGAAGTTAATATTAGTTTTCATCAAATCTAATTTTCAAGTGTGGATTTCAAGCATTATTGCCTTGCAGAAAATCTCATACTTGTACAGCTGTTAGACATAAACTCATAAACTGCAATTATGCTCTAACAGATTAAAATAGAAGATCCTGCTAGTGCTTGGTCCTTGTTGAACCATAAATCACGATGCAAAGTTAATATAATGTAACTCAGTTACCCTTCAAAATATGAAATCAGCATCATTATTGCTACATGCCTTTTCCAGTTTTCCAGGATTTTATTAGATTCACTAAGTATACTATCTAATCTCCTTTTGGGGAAATTTTACTGGTATTTAAAGCCCTGTCAGAGTCTCAGCATTGGCATTTGGCTATGGAACCAGAATTTTCAATTTATGTCTCAGTTTTGCAGCTGTGTTAGATTGAACTTCCTGTTCAACAGCAATCAAAATATAGTCAGTCCATCACCCAAACGATCTCTACCTCAGTATCAGAGGGATAGATAATGTCCTAATCCCTTTATCAGTTGCATACATATTTCCTGTCATCATATACATCTGGTCTTTTGAGTAATTTCTCATAAATCTTTAATCCAACTTTATCTTAGGGTTTTGACTTTTAAAATGTTATTCCTCAGTGAATGGCTTTCTCCATATCCTCTGCAGCAGCCATTTTGGTTTTCACCTCTGGTAGAATGATTACTACGTCATGAAGGAATTTTTGGTGCTGATTTTTTGGTTGCTTGGATTAGCCAAATGTTATAGTCATTTGACCAGGTAATTGTTTTCATCATTAAGGAAGAAAGTACTACCTTGCCAACAAATTCCCTTAGAACAGTATCCCAGTAGTAATAGTTAATACTAGCTTTCTCCTCTTTTCACAACAGAAAATATAAAGTTACACATTACTACATGAGATAAGGCAAGCTAATTCTAAACAATAGTAAATGAACTATTTTTACACTTCAGCTTGACTTCTGAGAGGGCTTGACATTGTAGCAAATGTTTAGGAATTGAACTCCTGAATTCTAATACTTAAGATAGTAGTAAAATACAGCAAATGAACAGAGGTATTACAAATTAATTGTGTGGAAAGGTATTTTTTGGAACCAAGAAAACTTTATATTTGGAAAAATATAATACATGATCATAAATACAATGAAAAAGTAAATAATAGCAGTTAGCATCATTGAGTTAATCAACACAATTTGTAATAAAACTGTTTTTAAACCATAAGTAGTTTGGAGTTGATTCTTTTTTTTTTTTTTTAAAGTTCTGGAGGGCGCCTGGGTGGCTCAGTGGGTTAAAGCCTCTGCCTTCGGCTCAGGTCATGATCTCAGGGTCCTGGGATCGAGGCCCATATCGGGCTCTCTGCTCAGCGGGGAGCCTGCTTCCCCCCTCTCTCTCTCTGCCTGCCTCTCTGCCTACTTGTGATCTCTCTCTGTGTCAAATAAATAAATAAAATCTTTAAAAAAAAAAAGTTCTGGAAACATAAATATTTACTATCTTAGTCTTTTGCTCTAATCTTTAGCTTTTTCCTTTTAATTCTTTTGTTGCAATCCATATAAAGATTCAAATTAATCTGAATTATTTTAGTTGTATACTTTTAAAAGAAAATATAAAAATATTAGTGTGGCTCAAGAGTAGAATAGCAAAAATTAGCAGATTATAGGCTGAAAATTATTCTAGTAGTGATATACGAAAGAAATCCTTGTTTCACATAAAAAGCAGTGAACAAGAAAACTTAAAAAAAAAGAACACAAAACAAAAATACCTCTTATGTTTCTAAATGAACTGAATATTGTATGTTGTCATCAGTGCTCAAGCAGTGTGTCACTAATAAATCAGATTTTATCATATATATGTGTGATCGGTATGTGGGGGTTTGCATACGTATTTATCCCCCTCATCTGCAACTCTATCACTATTACTTATGTAACTGCAGTTATTCAGCTGAATACATTCTAATAGAGGATACAAAAATCATTCTCTTGAGATTCCAAGCAAATTACTTTGTTGCATTTACGACCTAACCAGAGTGGCTTTTCTTGTGTCAATTCATTACCCAAGGGCAATTCCTCTATTTAGTCCCTTTTTCAAGGTCATGAAGTTGAGCTTGATTAATATGGCTGCAAAATAGAATTAGACGAGAAAAATATTGGTCTAGTATCAGGGAAGGTTTTGTTAAGAAATTGAAAAGGGAAATCTTTGTAATGAAAATATTGCATAATAAGATAACAATTGCATTGTAATTTTATTTTTTTATTATTTGGGGGTGATGAATAAGAACTATAATAAAAATAGATGTTGAGGCTATGGTTCAATGGTTTTAGAGTGATTTTGTATTTGTAAAATGCTGCCAAAATATCTATAAAATAGAAGAAAAAAAGAATTTAGTGAGGTGGACATAATCATGTTACTACAAAACCCCAAAAGCATTATATTAGAAAAGAGGAAATTTTAAGTCATGAGTAAAGTGCAGTAAGTCCCTCACAGGCTTTGTACAGATGACAGGAAAAAAAAAATTCAAGGAAAGGTTTATAAATGGAGTTGGGGGTGGATTCTACTTTGTTCTCTAAGGAAACCTGTAAATTGAGAGTAGTTTAAAAATATATCCTCAAAAGAAAAACATAATCAAATATTCCTTTTTTTCTCATATAAAATACAAGAAACATATGATCTTTCTTTGTCACAGTTAAAGTAAAAGTTTACCTAAGCATAGGAGAGGGCAATGAAAATAAGCCAGCTGTTGCTTTTTACGATGAAGCTAGGGATTCAAACCTGGAATTTTAAGTCTTAATGCCAGAATTCTTTATCATTAGCCCATCTTGTAGGAGAGATTTTATGTGATACTTTCCTAAATATGTCTCCAAGGCATACCTGCCTTCATTGTGGATGCTTTCTGAAGACAGAAATTGCAATAAAATGCATAGTCTTAGCATAAGTTTATTATATAATCGATAGCCTATTACAGATTAATTTACTGTAAGATTTTTTTCCTTCCCAATTCAATGTTCCATTTATTTTTAATTTTTTAAGATCTACTTATTTGAGAGAAAGAGAGTGTTAGCAGGCGAAGGGCCAGAGGGAGAGAATATCCAAATAGTGTCCCACTGAGCATGGACCCCAACACAGGGCTTGATCTCAGGAGCCTTGAGATCAGGACCTGAGTCAAATCCAAAAGTCAGATGCTTAACCGACTGAGCCACCCAGGTGCCCCACAGTGTCTCCTGTCTTAAAGCATCTCTATGATAATGAGTAACTCTATCAATTCCCAAACCAAAGTCATCATGTCAAATGGGCCAATGCATAGCAAACTATCTAGCTTTTCCCTTTGTCAAGGATTGCCAAACTACAGGATGCCACATCAGTGTAATTTGATCAACTGTATCATAGGCACGTTCATCTCTATAGTGCTATTTACAGTATACCTGGTTTTCCCAATTAGCTTGTGTGTCCATGAAGACAACTGCTTTATTTTAGACATCTTTGATCTCCCACAAAGTTCTCATTATATCTAATTAGTAGTGTCTAATCAATGGTTAAGAAACCACATTAAACAAATTCTCTCTATCCTCAAGTTGTTTAAAGATGTAACATGCTTTTTTTTTTAAAGATTTTATTTATTTATTTGACAAAGAGAGAGAGAGATCACAAGTAGGCAGAGAGGCAGGCAGAGAGAAGAGGAAGCAGGCTCCCCACTGAGCAGGGAGCCCAATGCAGGGCTCGATCCCAGGACCCTGAGATCATGACCTGAGCCGAAGGCAGAGGCTTTAACCCACTGAGCCACCCAGGCGCCCCAAGATGTAACATACTTAACTGGAATTCTTCCTGCCTCAGCTTTAGCTGAGGAACCAATATAGAATTCATTCTATTGTATTAAACAAATCTGCATATGCAGATTGGCATAGATGATGAAAAGGAATATATTCCATTACTCTTGGACCTCTTAGCTACAATAAAATATAAAGAGAGGTCCAAGGGTCAGAAAGAGGATTCTGGAGAAAGTATCTCCAGAGAAAGCTGTTGCTGTGCTAGAATTCTTCCTTCCCCATCAGTATGGAGAAAGGATTGAGGGGTGTCACCTCTCTTCAGTAGAAGGACACAGAAGACTGGGACCTGAGTTACATCTAAGAAAGTTAATTTTATTAAGATGTAAGCTGTATCAGAGAGAGACAGAGAGGGAGAAAGAGAGAGAGAGAGGTGGGTGGGGGGAGAGGGATCACCTGGATAGGTTAAATTTGAGAACAGGGGTAGGAGCTGCTCACCACAAAAAGGTTGCATGTGGACTTCAGGGTATGCAGGAGCTGAGGAAGCATCTACCAAGGAACCACCCACTACAGAGATATGAGTCAAGGGAACTGCAGGTGAGAGAAACCAGCAGGGAATCAGTCCTTAATGTCTCCATGAAGGCACTCATGAAAGAAAAAGACAGATTTTTAGGGATGTTGGCCTCATCCACCCAAAGACATCAGTGTAAAATCTGCCAAGGCCCAGAGTTTATGAAGTCACCTAGACAAACAAGACCTGTACTATGTTTACACCTCCTCTCCCTCCACAAAACACCTAACATAGCAGCCAGACAGTAAGGGCTAGGATATAAGAGACTCTAAGAAGGAAGGACTTAACTGTGAGAAATCAAGTTCAGAAGTTTGAATATATACCTTGGACTCTATTCTCATTACTGAACTGACACTGCATTTGTGACTTAAAGTGCCTGAGGGCTGTAGAGATGCCATCGGTCTGTCAGAGGTTACATCTGGGCACAGAGGAAAATTATCTCCCACTGCATAAAGTGTCAGGGAGGCATTGGGAGAAAAAAAATCTGTTTGTTTACATCATAAAATGTGTTTTAAAAAGATTTTTATTTATTTATTTGTTGGGGGGGTGGTGGGAGAAGGAGAAGCAGGCTCCCCACTGAGCAGGGAGCCCTATGCGG
The DNA here is from genome assembly GCA_002007465.1 of Ailurus styani. Lineage (NCBI taxonomy): Eukaryota > Metazoa > Chordata > Mammalia > Carnivora > Ailuridae > Ailurus > Ailurus styani. Next base: position 1,141,690 of record LNAC01000294.1, on the reverse strand, counting down.
GACTCAAACCCAGGACCCTGGGATCATGACCTGAGCCAAAGGCAGACGCTTAACCAACCGAACCACCCAGGTGCCCTTGTATCATGAAATATTTTTAAATCACAGGTTACAGATATATGAAGCTTTAAATTAGTAAAACGAAATCTCCCTACCTACAATAATTTTATGGAGAGTCAGACTACAGAAAATTAAGTCATCTCTCCAGTGTCCTGTGGGAAAATCTGCACTGTTTGTCCTTTACAGGGAGAGGGGTGTGTAAAGAAGAAAACAGTGGCAGTGGCCCAAGGAAATTCTGCCATACGGCCCGTTTTCCTGAGAAGGTAACTAGCTGATTTTATTAGGGAGGGGGCCGAATGCCAAAGACAACAGAGACTGCTACCTTAATACTTGAAGAATTAAGAAATAGCTTCAGAAAAGTCTTCAGAAAATAGCTTGAAACCTAAGGCATGCCAAGAAGAATGGAAAGAGCAGGCTCCCAAAGAGGCTCTTAAACAGTGTTGTTAAAATTCCCACTCATTTGCTTAACATTAAAACTCAGCAATTAGCTAACAAACCTTGGTGACAGACTGCTATTAATTTTGTGCTGACTCCATACATGTAAATTAAACCATTACAAGTCCCCCACGTGCTGCCTCTGACATTTGTTTTGTACAAGTAAGCTGGCAGTGGGGAGGCATAAACTTTGCTCTGAACTCCCTTGGCAACTGAGGCTGCTGATCACTTTGTTAATTTCTTGAAAGATATTCAAAAACTATTTTTTGAGGACAAAAAGGTGATTAACAAAATGCTTTCAACTGAACAAGTCTGGAGCACTAAAAATTATACAACACTACGCAATAGTTTTTAGATTTGGCTGGAGACACTCAGATGATTATTATACAATTTAATATGTAATTATATATTATAAAATGACACAAATATATTATAGCTATTTTTCCCATAAAGTAATCAAAATCTAGTATAATTCATTATCCTCACTGAATCCTAAAGGTACATTAGAGTATTTTACTTTTTGCTTTTGATCATTTAAAAAAACCGAAATAGAAAGAGCTGGCTTATTTAAAATTTAGATCATAGGGGCACCTGTGGCTCAGTGGATTATGCATCTGCCTTTGGCTCAGATCAGCTCTCAGGGTCCTGGGATGCAGCCCAGTGATAGGCTCCCGCTCAGTGGGGAGTCTGCTTGACCCTCTGCCTGCCCTCCCCCACTTGTGTGCATGCACTTTCTCTCTTTCAAATAAATAAATAAAATCTTAATAAAAAAACTTAGGTCATAAACTGGAAGAAAAGATCTTGTATTTGGAGAACTTTCTCATCAATGACCAAGTGAATTTACTAAATTCTTCACAAAAATCTCATGATCCCCTGTTGATCTATAAGTTCAGAGTTTCCAATGGAAGACCAACTGTCCCAGACACACGGCCTGAAACTGCATAAACCATCAACCTCTTTAACCATAGCTGCTGGTAAATTTGGGGGACCTGATTACCTAATACATAGAATGGGCTGAGTGATCTCCTCCTCTGCATGGTTTTTAAATGTCTGATCTGTAGCAGCTGTTCTGCAAGCACCCTCTTCCATCCCTTCTCCACTCTTCCTATAATGAAAGTGTCCTGGGTGTGACATGAGATGTTAGGTCTCTTTACCTTTACTATTGGTTTCCTGTTGCACTACCTCTTTCAAAAGCCACTGTCCCTAAATATAAGATGGCAGATATCTGTCACCCATCATTCTTTCCACCCACATTTTTCAAGGCTTTTTAGTCAAGAACTGTTCCAGATACTTTGCACATCAACAGAACAGATAAAAATCCCTAGAATCGCCCCCCATCCTTCAGAGGGAAAAACAACAACAACAACAACACAAACTTAAGACTTGAGGAATTTCCCAAACCTAAAAAGTATCTCTAATGAAAATCCATAACTTCTCAAAATTAAGCAAAAATAAAAGCAAAACTTCTCTTATAATACTTTTCACTTTGAATTATGGTCATTAGCCCTAGCCCTTTACTGATATATATCACTGGTTTTTAACCAAAACTACATGTAAAACTCATCTGATGTTGTTTCAAAAAAAAATAGGAAAAAGGGGAAAATGAAAAAAACCATGTCTGGGCCACATTCCAAACCAATTAAATATGCCTATGAGTTTAGGAATGAGGTTCCTTTTTTCTTTTAGCTCTCCATGCAGTCCCAGGTAAAGCCAACATGAGAAAGAATGATTTGAACAAAACCATAAGATATGAGCTGGCTATGCCATAGAATTCTCTGAATTGAATTAAAAGAAATTGAGTTCTTAAAATCGAATCAGAGGAAATGAACTTCTTATATATAAAGACTCAAGTAAGGGTGGCGGCCATCTGTTACTGGGCATCATGGCTGCCCTCAGACCTTTGGTGAAGCCCAAGATCGTTAAAAAGAGGACCAAGAAGTTCATCCGGCACCAGTCAGACCGATATGTCAAAATTAAGCGCAACTGGCGGAAACCCAGAGGCATTGACAATAGGGTGCGCAGAAGATTCAAGGGCCAGATCTTGATGCCCAACATTGGTTACGGGAGCAACAAGAAAACAAAGCACATGTTGCCCAGTGGCTTCAGGAAGTTCCTAGTCCACAATGTCAAGGAGCTTGAAGTGCTGTTGATGTGCAACAAGTCTTACTGTGCAGAGATTGCTCACAATGTCTCCTCCAAGAACCGCAAAGCTATTGTGGAAAGAGCAGCCCAGCTGGCAATCAGAGTCACCAATCCCAATGCCAGGCTGCGCAGCGAAGAAAATGAATAGACAGCTTGTTGTGCACATCATATTTGTGTTAATAAAACCATGAAAACTAAAAAAAAAAAAAAAAAAAGACTCAAGTAAGACCTTAGTCATCTACTGATTTTAGGGTCAAATGGAGAAACATATTAGTCTAAAGATGTCTTCTGATGCTCTGATGCAGTCCAACAAAGCATCCTATTCCTATTCTTCTTTGATGCAAAATCAACAAGCAATGAGCACCAGTCTGCACAGTGGAAATGAGCCTTACAGCAAGATTCTGTAGAATTACAGCAAGCCCTCCTTATGGAGGCTAAAGAGGAACTAACAAGTAATATTTCATCTTTCAAGACTGAAACGTTGTTTTCCCTTGGGGAAAATCAAATGAATCAATCCTCCGATCATGTAAACTAATATCTCATTTTGAGTTAGGCTCTTGCTGAGAATTTGCCATAATATATTCAGATTCATTTTCATAAATCACTGTAACTATATAACATATTCAGGAATATGGAGAATGAATAAATGTTCTCCTAGAACATAGTAACTAAACTGATTTAATATTTTGTATTAATTCACCCCATCAACAAAATGACTTTCAAGAAAGAAGGAGGTCTTCTCTTAGAAGCCAAAGAGTAAACTGGCTAGGTACATCTTATTTTCTTGACAAGAGTTGGTAGAACAAAGATAGGAAATGATTTTTTTCACATTCAATGTGGAATCCAAAAGGGTCTAAGAAGAAAATCTTGGGTTCATAATAGACATAGCAAGGAGATGGAAATCTTGAATTCTATATTTAATTCTGTCATGGATAAAAAGAAAAATGGGGGTGCCTGGGTGGCTCAGTAGGTTAAGCATCTCACTCTTGATTTTGGCTGAGGTCATGATCTCAGGGTTGTGAGACTGAGCCTTGCATCAGGCTCCATGTGGGTCATAGATCCTGCTTAATATTCTGTCTGGGGTGCCTGGATGTCTCAATCAATTACATGTCTGACTCTTGATTTCAGGTATGGTCATGATCACAAGGTCCTGGGATTGAGTCCCTCGTGGGGCTCCATGCTCAAGGTGGAGTCGGCTTGAGATTCTCTCTCTCCCTCTCCTTCTGCCCCTGCTCACTCATTCTCTCTAAAACAAATCTTTATTAAAAAAAAGAAAAACAAAAATTCTAAAAAAAAAGTAATTGAAATAGTTAAAAGGATCCATTATCTCATTTAATCCTTGCATCAACCCAAAGAAGTAGCTACTTTTACTCCACTTTCCAAAAGAGGAAAATGAGACAAAGAGGATAGATAGTTGGCCAAGGCCTCTTTATGTTTTATTTGGAATCCTTATAATTATTAGACTTTCAGAGACTTTGAAGTCAGATAGAACTGTATGAAAAGCTCTAATATTCTAGGGTTAATCCAAACTCTACCTTTAGACCAGCAAGTATGGAATTCCAGGATTCCTGCCCTAGGAACTTACAGCAAAATGTCTACTGAACCTTAAAATGTCCCTTGGATCCATCTTTTTTTTTTCCAATTGTTATTCAAATTCCAGTATAGTTAATATACAGTGTAATATTATTTTCAGGTGTACAATATAGTGATTCAACACTCCATACACCAGCCAGTGCTCATCACAAGCAGCCTCCTGGGATGCACTTTCTGATGCCATAGCTTTGCCTCTGTCTCTATAGCAGTACTGGTCTGCTTCAAGGATACTCAAATGTACTGGCTCTTGCCAGCGATACTCAAGCATGTTGGATCCCATCTGTGCTTTCTAAGGATATCATCAGATGTGCCTCATGGGCCCTTTATTAATAAGTCAACTTTCAGGGACATTTTAACTTTATTATTATTATTATTATTATTATTATTATTATTCATTTGAGAGAGAGAGAAAGAGAGCACAAGTAGTGGGAAGGGTCAGAGGGAGAAGCAGACTCCCTGCTAAGGAGGGAGCCTGATGTAGGACTCTATCCCACGACTCCAGGATCATGACCCAAGCTGAAGGCCCAACCAACTGAGCCATCCAGGCACCCCCATTTTTTTTTAATGGAAAGGAGCCCACTGAAGATAACTCAACAATTCTTAAATGAAATAATACAAAAAACTCTTGCTCTTTAAACATGGATAAATAAGATGTCTTCAGGTATCACAGATCTTTGCTCATTTCAAGAAGAATCTTAGAGATTTCTTGGCTCAATAACAGAATCAAAGCCTTATCTCAGCTGATTTCATGGCCTATTATTTTTCAGCAGATGCAACTATATAAAATGTGGTAGTATCCAATATTATATTCCACAGTGTTAGTTTACAGGGCCACTGACCATCCAAGCTACAGAATTTACATATAAATAAGGGGTCAAATGGATGACCCAGGACCTGTGTGATGCAGGGGCCTTGGGCAAAAAGTAGGGCAGTTCTTCTTCCACTAAGTATTTTTCATGATAAATATTTATTAAGCACCTGTGATATGCCATTAGGGGTCAGCAAACTATGTCCCATTGGGACAAATCCAACCCACCACCCGGTTCTGTAGAGCCATGAGCAAAAAATGGTTTTAATGTCTTTAAATGGTTGAACAAAATACAAAGAAGAAAATTTCATGAAATGTGAAAATTATGGAAAATTCAATTTTCAGTTGATAAATGGCTTTACTGGACCACAGCCATGCCCATTCATTTACACATGGTCTATGGTTGCTTTTGAGCTACAATGGCTGAGGTGAGTAATTGTGACAAGAGTTTAAGTGTGAAAAACTTCAAATATTTATTATCCAATCCTTGAAGAAAAATTTGCCAATCAGTGTGCCAGACATAATGATGAGCAAAAGAAATATGGTCATTCAGTTTAGCAAATACTGCAATGGTTTTTTGCTTGCACTCCCCTTTGGCTTGAAAACAAAGCAAACCTCCATAGGCTTTCATTTATTTTTCTGTATTGTGGGGATAGAAAAATAACCTGGGAGGTGCCTGGGTGGTTCAGTCAGTTAAGCATCTGCCTTCAGCTCAGGTCATAATCCCAGGGTCCTGGGATCAAGCCCCACATCTGGCTCCCTGCTTAGCAGAGAGCTTCTTCTCCCTCTCCCTCTGCTCCTTCCCCTGCTCATGCTCTTTCTGTCAAATAAATAAATAAAATCTTAAAGAAAAAAAAAAGCAAAATAACTTGGCTCATAAGAGAGGGTTAATTTGGGGCACCTGGGTGGCTCAGTATGCTAATCCTCTGCCTTCGGCTCAGGTCATGATCTCAGGGTCCTGGGATTGAGCCCCACATTGGGCTCTCTGCTCGGCGGGGAGCCTGCTTCCCCCCTCCTTCTGCCTACCTCTCTGCCTACTTGTGATATCTCTCTATCTATCAAATAAATAAAAATCTAAAAAAAAAAATAGAGGGTTAATTTAGCACAGTGTCTTGCACATAGAAAGCACTCAATCAATGTTTTCCTCACACTGGAAGTCCTAGAACACTTTCCCCTTCTCTACCTACCAAAATCTTACGTATCACAAGTCATGGTGAAGTACAACCTTTGCATGCAACTTTATGTGATCAAGTACAACCTTTGCATGGAACTTTATGCGATCTCTCAACTTAAACTGCTCCATCTGTGTTACTATAGCCTTCTGTTTACCAGTCTGCTATTATATGTCTCATTTCCCCTGTACTTCGGTTATTTACAAACCCCTCCTTAAAAGCAAGGATCTTTTGTTATTAATCTTGTAACCCCCATAATATCAAGCATAGAGAGGTCATTACATATAGGAGACAGTTGGTTAGTGTCTGCTGAAAAAGTAAAAAACTGAATAAATGCACAAATGGAAAGCTATGTGGAGGTATTCAGAGAGCTTTACTGCCCTCCCAAATAGGCAGACAACAGATATGCTGGGAGTTTCAGTCCCAGGAACCTCAGGGAAAGGCTGCCGCCAACCAAGCTGAAATACTAGATCTGTCAAGGATATAATCTTGCTATATGTTCCTTATAAACACACGGATTTTACTCTTGGCTTATTGTCTAAATTATAAAATATCAGGCATAGCAATTGTCAGAGTCAGTGGAGGCATTAAGGGGAAGAAAAGGTAACTAATAAAATTAATATGTTAACTAGAAACTGAATACATTCCATTTTATTTTCTGCTGGATACAATTAATCTTACTCCATCCTATATTACAAACCCAAGAGATTCTATTAACTAGGTTCTTCTCAAAAGTCATTTTGCTCTATCTTTAAATACCACATGCAATCACACTCCCACACCACCACTACACACACACACAAACACACAGTTTTTTACAGTGAATCAAAGGGAAAAGAAACTCAGGAAAAAAGCAATGAATGTAAATTATAACTCAATAAAGTTGCTATTAAAGTAAATAGCAATAAAACTTGTGTTGTAAAAGAGGACCAACTCTCTTTTCATTGGTATTTGCATTGAGACCAATGCCTTGACGATTCAGAAAATGTCTCATGCTGATTTAAATTCTTTGTACCTGTAAGTTTTGATAATATAAAACCTAAAAGGTGGCTTTCTAAACAATGACAAGAGATTCCCAACAATAAAAAACACAGATGTAACCAAAAGTATGCAAAGGCAGGTTTAATTGAGCCTTAGTCCTTGGAGAGGTGACTTCATCTGAGAGGCAGCATGGTATCCCCAGGAAGAAGCGTAGGGCATCAGTCCAAAGCCCTAAGCTATTATTTTATGCCATACACAAGGTGCAAAGTAGAGCTGTGGCTCAATGTCAAATTCCTATGTGTTGTACTCTTCAATGGCCCTGGGTTAAAGACTTTTGAATATTTATGTATTTGTGGTCTCATTTTCATTTTGACTGACAGTTTCTAATCTTGTCCTGGGAGATTCACATCATTAGGAGGAAACAACAAGACTATCCAAGTATATGTAATAGACTATCTATCTATCTATCTATCTATCTATCCATCTATCCATCTATCATCTACTGTAATTACCACCCAGCCTTCTTTTCCTGTAACCTTGCAGTGGAGATGCTATAGTAGTAATTTGGCATCAGAGGCATTTAAGAATATTTGATAAAAAACACAGATGTTTTCCCCTTGAAAATACTCATATGTAAACTTGCTCTAAAATTTCAGGGGGGTAATGTATCACTCTTAAACTATTCATGAACTCCTCCAGGCCACGGCCCAACTTGGAGTTCAGTTCCACGACCCTGAGATCACGACCTGCACCAAAATCAAGAGTCTGACACTCAATGTCTGAGCCACCCAGGCACCCCTCAATCATACATTCTATATTCCACAAGGTACTTCACCTCCCACTTTGACCTGTAAATGTCCTTTCCTTCTTTATGTCAAGACGTACCACTCCTCCAAAGGATTGGTAGCTGTAGGTTTTATAGTACAGCTTTCATCTTAAAGCATGAATACATAAGCCAACCCAACACGATTAAAGTTCAGAAGTTCTTCCTAATGTTTAAATTAAATTTCCCTATGTCAGGTCTATCTATCATCCTTGTCATTTTTGCATTATGGGCTAGAAGACTATGAACAGATTACCCAGGCTACAATTCTCTCACTGACATACTAGCAAATTCTGCTGCTTTCAGTTTTCCACAAATGCTTCCTTCTCCAAACATCTCCTCTCCCACTATCTGGGGCTCTTTGGTGGCTGTTACCTAACACTAGATCCGACACCAGGCCTCTAGGAGTGGGTGTTCAAATGGAAGAAGTAGCTACGTGGGATGAAGATTTCCTCTCTTTTGTAATATGTGAATAGCCTATTTTAATAAAGTTTGAACTTTGTCCTCAAGTGTTATATATTACTATGCCATCTTTTTAAATAGTAAAAAACATTACTTAACAGTGTTCAATTATTTTATTTAGGGGATAAAAGAATACCTACCTCATAGGCTTATTTTGAGGATGAATAAATGTAAAGTGCTAAGATAGTACTTGGCACTAAAAAAAGGGCCCAATAAATGTTAGCTATACTTATTATACCAGTGAGTAGTTTCTCCAATATCACATAGACTGGAGCCAATTTTCTACAATTACATAGTCTACCCAACTTTCATTAGCTATAGAATATTTCCTGACTTCTGTACATCTGAATTTATTTAATAATTTCTGTACCATTGGGTATTTAAATTGTTTCCATTTTTTTTACTATGAGAGCTAATACTGCCAAAAATATCTTCAGGTATATAGTTTTGTTTTCTTGTTTGAAATTATTTTATTAATATAAATTCCTATGAGTTCAATAACTGGTTCAAAGAGCTTGAACATTTTTACTGAGTCCCATGTGATTAAGAGAAAGAGCATTCATTCAGGTTAGTGACTGAGTGTTTCATTTACATAGACTATAAAGCATTTTTAACACTGCAGTATTAGTAAAAGGAATAATTTTCATGGGGTTATAATTCCAATTCCGTGCTCCATACCCTCCTATCTCCCAAGGTCAATGGAGTCAGGACCCAGTGGTTTGTCAGTAGAAATTTATCACAATGTAAAATTCAGGTGCCTTCTGCTCTGATGGCCACGGAGTTCTTTTTCACAGAAATAAAGCTTTTCCTGATGGTCTTGGAACAATTTTCCACAGCTCATTGAAAAGTAAAAGCATTTTTCTTGTCTCCAAAGGAGCCTCAGGCTGCATGTAATATGGCACTTAATTTCCTGCACCTTAGTTGGCAACTGTTAAATCAATTCATGAGCAAAGAACTGGACTTTCTTGAAATTCTCTGCTCATGCTGTCCAATTATATGAACATTTCATAAAATTCCCCTTTTTCCCCTTCTATCATTTGGCAAAATGAACTAAGGAAAAGAAGGAGGGCTGGGAAACCTCAATCTAAATTATGAACCACAGCAGGATTCTTGAAAGGTATTGGGACAAAAATACAGTGGGTACATTACAGGAGCTGAGGAACTAATTCTGGATGAGCCAAGTCCAAAAGCTCACAAGAATCAGTATAACTTACACTTCATATATCCTTTACAGTTTCTGCAAAGATAAACTAAAATGACAAATATGTACCCATACTTTTGTAACCTCTATATTCTTCCATACTAAAAATAAGACAGTGTTATCTTGAAAATGAGAAACCAAGAAAAGTACCCACTAAGTCAGAGGTAAGAATAACAGGCAGATACAATTGGAATCGAAAGGATGGTAGTATTCCACTAAACATACCTCAAATTCAATTCAAATTGAATTGATGAATAAATTCTTCTTGCCATTATGAGTTTCTCAGCTGGATTATTGGCAGTCTACCTCATTACATGCCCTGAAGATGATTCTTCAGAAAACTGGACCATGATCAATTAGACATTGTCACAAATCTCTCTCCAAATGTCATCCAAAAGTTATTAACTTTGGGCACAAAACATGATGGCCATTTTCTAAGTAAGAGATCCATGCATGATTCTGGAATATTAAGGAGGAATGGGCCTCAGGTTCAAAACTACAAGGACTTCTCTGTATCAGTGTATTTGCTGACATCCAAAATATCTTCTGGCTTTACGTGAATTTAGAGACTCGATTTGTCTCCCCATTCTTTTACCTCTATATTCTGTATCATTCATTCATTAAACATTTCCTGAGACTACATAAATATCTGCTTTAGCAACCAGATATATTGTGACTGATTCTTCATTCATTTGCTGGAAGTTAAATAGAATGGCTGAAAAAGTCTGATTGGGTCCCAAGTTCCTGAGTTACAATTTCCATCAAGGCCTTCCACCAATATTCAAAATTCAACCTACAAAGCCCAACCGACAGCGTCCATCTTCCTCCTTGGCCTTAGTTTTTTCCACCAACTTCTCCCTCTGCTAATGGCACCTTCCAACCTTCACATCTTGTTTACTCCTAACTTCTGGCAGGAGTTGGAATCTACTCAAAAGCTGCTACTCCAGCTAAGTCTTTCCCAACCCCCACCCCCAAATTAGAGCATTGTACTCTCATGTACCAGGTTTTGAATATTCTAGGGGGGAAAAACAGGATAGCAATTCAATGTAGGAGTCTGAAAGACTCGCAGGGTGTTGTAAGGAAGAGGTACAGATGTTGGGGCATCAGTGTTGAGGGACTATGAGAACTACCTGGAGAAATCAGTTTCCAAGGCTATGAACAAACTCCTTGGTCTACTCAGACTTCTTAAAATGGCTTTTAAAAATTGTCCTTCTGGGAATAATTCTGGTCTGGAACCTGACCTGCCCAGACTCATTTCTCTTCTCCAGATCTAGGGTTTCCAGGTGGGCAGGAGAGACAAGAATACTGACACTCCTCCCAGTGATGTTATAAGAAGTGACTAATGAAAATGATGGCAAGTCCTGGAAAAACCAAAGTGCTGCATAAAAAAATTAATAGCCCAAGTTCCTTGGAGCCATCTGAAAATGAAATAATCACTCAAGACAAATCCAAAATGAAAAAACAAAACAAAACATTTCATACAAACACAATTTACTCCAGGAATTTTCAATAACTGTTATTGCTTTTTTTGTTGCAGCTAAGCTTCACAGAGGGCTCGTTTTCCTTTCAAGTCTACCTTTGTGCCCTTGAAGACAGAAAAAGGGCAGAGGGAGGTATGTGTATCCATAATCTGATTCTGTGAAATTGTTATGTCAAAATGTAATGTATGAAATATTTCTGCATGATTATAAGCATAGGAACTTGGGACTACGTATCAGAAAGTTACAAAGCACGTCACTAAATGGATATAAATCCTCTATATGGGAAAAGGGGCTGTGTGTATCTATGAAATGCTTGCTCCTGGTTTAAAAGATCTTTCCATATTTGAGTAAAATGGAGGAGAAATTGCATATAGGTGAGGCTAGATATTTATGGCTTATTTGTCATAAAGCTCCAATTTGTTTGATATTCTCCTATGTGTCAAAGAGGCAGCACACTGCAAGACAGAGAGTTCTCCGTCATTTGGAGTGGCCAAGAATAGCCCCACTGAGCATAGCCACTGAAAACGCATTCATGGGTGAGGCTGGCAGGTCTTTTCCCAGTCTGATATCCTCTGACTTGTGATTTGCTCAACTTGACAAGCCATCACTTTCATATCCTGCTTTACCGACAAACTCCTATCCAGTTTTAGAAGAAAAATATCATCTATCTTAACCTCTATCTCTTTCTCAGAACTCACATAGATGAGCAGAAAGCAATAAATATGCAGAATATTATCTATAATATATATATTATATACATATAAGGTATATATATATTTATATGAATAAATATTCAGAACTTGTTTTGCTAGATTGGATTGTGGGCAGGTAAAGAGTGAGTGAAGGATATAGGGCCATGCTTCTCACATATTGAAAAGCAAGTTAATTACTTTTTATGCAGAGCAAATAAGAATTCTCTGTGAAGGGATTTTCTCCCTTCGTAACAGCATCAATTTCCAACAAGCTACCATACCACTCACACTGTTACATAAATGAATTAATGGGGGAACCCATTCAAATATTTGCACTAAGCATTCTGAGTTTACAAACATGGACAACGTTAAGAGACAGTGCCACTCAGGACATTGAAGAACTTCCTGGGCAAAAAAAGGGCAAATAGGTACAACATACTATGATACAAGGCAAAAAGAGAAAACTTCACAAAATTCCAACTAGTTAAACAAGGAAAAGAAAAAAGAAAGCCAAGGCTTGCCTTGGGCTGAAGCTGGGTGAGGAGTCCAGCATGCTGGGTTCTATTTAGAGTCATTTCTCACCAACAGCTCCTGCTGCTCTCAGATTTCAGCTCCAGGAGTCAAGGAGGACCTCCTTACAGTATTAGTTGTTTGTACATCCATGTTTGTGGCTGGACAACAAACCACCTACAAAAGGTAAGTGTTATTTCTCAGGGTTTTGCACATGGCAGACCCTCAGTAAATGCTAAAGGAAGGAACGTCTTTCTGACACTGAGGATGTCAAAACTGAAAAATTCACTTGTACTTCTATAAAACTTTTTCTTTAAAAAATGCTGGCAAAAAATAATAGATGAAGGAATTCAATCAGAGTACAACCTTGAGACAGCAAGATTGGTTTGTCTGCCTGCTGCCGGTGCCCTTCCTGCTCAGTGGATTGATTCAAGGATTTGAGTCTTCAGGATGTCAAGTTAGTGATTAAAAAATAGAACTAGAAACAATGAAAAATGCCTGTCATCAGCGTCATAATGATTGATCACCATTAACCAGATAATTATATAGGCTAAGAAAGACTGTTACAAACATAAAACCTAAAATAGATGCCTCAAGGTTAACACATCCTAATTACCTTTCGTGATGTCCTATAAACATTTCTATACTCTATTTTTGAAGGTAAGTCTGGAAAAACAGGAGAAAGTGGAGTTAATACAGATTGTTTCCTACATCCAAAGAGATGCTGAACGTATAAGATAATCTTCCCCATACATTCTTACCTAGCTAGAGAGAACAGAGTAAAAATTGCCCAATAACCTCTGCAAAATAGCATATTAATTCAGTAAGCACATACTGAAAAATTACACTGAGAAATTCAGTGACAAGTATATATGTATATAAATGTGTACAGTAAACCATACTAGAAATAAATGGCATAGCAAGATGCATAAAATGCTTCATATTTTCCTACTACTTATAAACTTCAAGATTTTTCAAAGTGTACCTATTAACTCACTTGAGAGAAGCTATTTAGTAATAAAAATTGGAAAGTGCTTATACTGTTGGCAAACCATAAGGAACATTTGGTAGTAGCAAAGATAGTCAGGGTTCAAGAACTTGGCTCTGATGAGGGGCGGGGGGACAGGGTATGGAGGGAGACAGAGAGGGAGAGGAGGGAATGAGAATGGAAAAAGAAAAATAACAAAGAGCTGGTTTTCACTTACAGCTGGTTTCTAATTGTCTGGCTCTTCTGAAGTCAAGGTCAACAATATGTGAATACCTTAAGCAGATATAAGTATTTACTCAAATTGGCATGATTGATTTCCAGCTAGGGACACATCAGGACACAGGACGTTGCTCTAAAGCAGTGAAGTTGCTTAACACATAGACCATTTCCAAATAACTTCTGTTCCCTTGATATTAGTCACCACAGAGGACTTCCCATTCTTTTTTTCCAATGATGCCATCAGTGCAATTGAGATATTTCTTTAAAAGATGCNGCAGATATAAGTATTTACTCAAATTGGCATGATTGATTTCCAGCTAGGGACACATCAGGACACAGGACGTTGCTCTAAAGCAGTGAAGTTGCTTAACACATAGACCATTTCCAAATAACTTCTGTTCCCTTGATATTAGTCACCACAGAGGACTTCCCATTCTTTTTTTCCAATGATGCCATCAGTGCAATTGAGATATTTCTTNGTAATCTCTCTCTCTGTGTCAAATGAATAAATAAAAAAAAAATCTTTAAAAAAAAAAAAATAAAAATAAAAAAAANTGAGATATTTCTTTAAAAGATGCCTCAATGGCCTAGGGAATATGTTCCTTTGATTGTTCTTAATGGAAAAAGACATCCTTAAGAATTGAAATCAATTCTGTTGAATAACATGGGTGATAAATCGGGGTATTAATGTTTCAGATTAAAGATGATTAGTATCTATTATTTCATCTGTTCAGAACCTGGCACCAGAGCTTTCCCGCAGGTGAAGGCACTGGTGTGTGTGTGTGTGTGTGTGTGTGTGTGTGTGTGTGTAAGAAAGTGAAAACATATGTACTTGTGGAAACTGGAAAAGGTTTCTAAAGGCAGTGTTTTTTGGGTGGGATCTTGAAAGATATGTAAAAACAATACAGGAAAATATAACAGGAAAAGAATGGAGCATTTGCTCAATGATCAGATATGGTCAGATATCCTTTCCAGTTAAGTAAAGTTTAAATAAAGCTTAGGGTGAGAACAACTAGGGATGCACTTTAGAGACAAATCTGGAGAGATATAAATACGGGCCAAAGAATTCGAACTCCATTTCTTGCTCTCTGTGAAATCACTAAAAGTTATAGATCATGAGGTTGGCTTGATTGTATTTTCTAGATAATCCCACCTCCCAACCTCCTAGCTAAAGATGTCTTCTTACTGTCACAGTATTGGGCTGGATTGGAATCCCTGTTTCCCTATAATCTGAAACTAACAGGAAATATTTTACCAAGAGCATCTAGTATACAAGCTATTCTTTATGAACACCTACTAACAAGAGAAGTAACAGTAATTACTTACTTTTCTAGATTATAAATGTTAAAACTCAGCAAGTCATTAAGAATCATTAAACCTGGGACGCCTAGGAGGCTCAGTCAGTTAAGCATCTGCCTTCAGCTCATGATTTCAGGGTCCTGGGACTGAGTCTGGCATTGGGCTCCTTGCTCAGCGGGGAGCCTGCTTCTCCCTCTCCCTCTGCTGCTCCCCCTGCTTGTGCTAGTGCTCTCTCTCTCTCACTCTCATTCTTGAATAAATAAATAAAACCTTTAAAAAAAGAAAGAAACCTTAAAAATTAAAAAAATTTAAAAAAAGAAAAGAAACCTTATAAATACATGAGGCTTTCATATAGTGTTCAGAAACAAGAACTAACCACCCAGAAGCCCCCTGAGAGAAGGATTCACCAGTTGTGCTATATTCGTTCTAGGGTCTGTAATCCGTATATAGCAGGTAATGTCTCCTCCTTTATGATAGCACCCATCTCAGAAAAAATGTGTGGAAAATGAACAACCCCCCCCCACACACACACACACCTATACAACAGCAGAGAGGAATTCTAGATATACAGTGCTGAGCAAAATGAACAAGCCTGCTTGAACTGTCATCCAAAGTAAATCACAGTATTCTGAAAGTAGTCCAGCAAGCTTTTAGGGTGTGGATCCACTAATTTTTTTTTTGTTCTGGTTTATTTTTAAATTTATGTTTTCTCATAAACTTACACAAAACCAAGTTGCCATCTGGGAAAGTGATTCTTACTTAAATGCTCTAGATCCATCAATAAAATAGTTCACTGCTGTTCCTATCAGAGGATAGATTGCTTCTAAATGAAAGTGCTGCCTCAAGTTTATTCAGATATAACAGATAAGCCTGGGCCAAAGGCAATAGCTACACGCTGGGAGAAAAGCCAAATTTGAGAGGGTAGCCATAAACCATCTATTCCTTTTTTTTGGCTCAACAAGAAAGCACTCTGTTAAGTATCTACCCACATGCATACCTGTGCCTGGAAGACCAACGGAAGATAGAGTTTCCCAGAGTGAATGAAGAAAGACAATTGGTCTGCAGTAGGGGAACCTATTTGGCTAATCCACTTTGGGATCTTCGCTTGAAGCTTTTTTAAAAAATAAAAATTGTACATATTAAGTTGTATAATATGATGATCTGATATACAAATACTAATAAAATAATTACTACAGTCAAGCTAATTAACATGTCATTTCCTCACATAGTTACCAGTTGTGTGTGTGTACATGTGTGTGATGAGAGCACCCGAAATCTACAATCTTTTTGTTCAGGAAAGGAAAACCTTTTACTGATTATAATTGGGTAACTAAGAATGTTGCTTGTAATGCCATGACCACATTGCCAGACTCGCTATTGTTTCTATGGCTCTTTAAATATTCTCCCTCCTTGCATGTGTTCAGAGCAGTAGAGCCTGCTTTCTAGCCTTTGTGTGCGGATGTGGCTGTTGCAGCTCTCCTGCACCCTACTCCCATACACATTTCCTTCTTAGTGTGATAAACATTGAGCTTATCTGTGAACTATATTCCAGACATTTAACCAGTTCTTGGAAACCTGAAAATCATCAACTGGTTAACAAATATTGACTGAATAGATATCACAAATATAAGAGGATTTTTAAAAACTGCAAATTTTAATGGAGGCATCAGAATATGATAGATACAAATTCCAAAGCATGATGCCAAAAAATATGAAATGGAAAATATAAAATGGAAAAAATAGGTAACGTGAAAATTGGTTATACTGCTCTAAATCCAGAAGGAATAGAAAGAAAGTTGAAGGGTAGGGTAGAGCTTGGTCATGTTTTCCATCTCAAACCCAGAGAAAGGTTTCCAGCAGGACCATTCAGAACCTTTGATCTTCTTCTTGCCATACTGAAGAATAGAGTGTCTACAACCGAATTCAACCTTCCCTGGGAAAGTTAGAGAACAAGGAAGAAGAGCTGATTGAGAGGTTATATTTTGACTGACCTGAATTTCTGAAGTTGGTCAAGACAAAGGAACCTGAGTGTTCTTTTCAAGTATGGGCCACATGGCAAAAAGAGCCAGCCCCCCAAATAGCTTCTTATGGTGTCACCAATCAAGTCAGAACTCTCTGCCTCCCTTTAGTCCTAAAGCTGTCACAGTGGTAAGAATGTAGGTGGTGCCAGAGAGTGCAGGGTGAGGTAGTCTTCTGCAATCTTGCCTAGTGAGGACCTGACTCAGGATAGAATTGGGAAATGAATAACCTTTGAATAAAGAAGAACTTACATCTTACTGGATTAGGCAACTTCAATTTATTAAAGGAATAACTGTTATACAGCTTTGAGAAATGTGATAGGTTTGACCTAAGCAGATGGGAAACATTCTCCCCAGTGTGTAAGTTTTTAAAGGACATTGAAACAAAAATCCAGTTGTATTTTTATTTTATATTATAAATTATGCTTGTTTAATATGAGTTCACATACATTTCTATATACATTTTATGTACATTCCCATAGAGAACTTTATTTCATCTTGGCAGCAGCTCTGTGAGATAAATGTGCTTGTCATTTAATAGCTGAGAAAACGGAGTTTAAGAGAGATCCTGTAGGGCAG
This sequence comes from Ailurus styani, assembly GCA_002007465.1. Classification (NCBI taxonomy): domain Eukaryota; kingdom Metazoa; phylum Chordata; class Mammalia; order Carnivora; family Ailuridae; genus Ailurus; species Ailurus styani. Next base: position 1,124,230 of record LNAC01000294.1, on the reverse strand, counting down.
GGCACCTGGGTGGCTCAGTCAGTTTAGCATCTGCCTTTGGCTCAGGTCAGGATCCCAGGGTCCTAGGATGGAGCCCAGCATCTAGGCTCCCGGCTCGGCGGGGAGCCTGCTTCTCCTTCTCCCTCTGCCTGCCTCTGTGCTTACTTGTGTTCTCTCCAGCACTCTGTCAAATAAATAAATAAAATCATATATATATATATATATATATATGGATTAAAACAAAAGATAAAAAGGGAGGAAATAACATAGCATGTCTGTCACTGCCTTGCTGTGTGGTATGGAGTAAATAACCTCCCTTCTCTGGACTTGAGTTTCCACATTTATTAAATCAGAAAAATGGACTGGAAGATCTCCAAGAGTCTCTTCCAGTTTGGGATTTTATTTCCAGCTCTGAAAGAATATGTGTGTGGTGGGCAGGTAATGCCTATTAAATTATGCAAACTATTTAGCTTAGCATCTGACTGATATGGCTGATGAGACACTTCTAACATTTATATTTACCTAGGAGACCATCTTTGGAAAAATGTTATCTTAACATGCAATCAAAAACCATCTTTTATACCATGTCAACTGGATGAAAATATAAAACAATTTCAAAGATCAGAGAAGCATAAATGTAATTTTTAAGAGAGTGTGATGGTTTATACTTAGATTCATTATTATTATTTTTAGAACTGCACAGCTGTTTTAGCAGCTCGTTTTGTGAATCCTACTTTGCAAATGTAATGAGGTTTGTTTTTTTTCTTTCTGAACAAATTTTAGTTAATGGAGCAGATAACACATTTATTTCCTTGTCATAGCTTAGCATTAAATAAGAAATGCAACAAGAATTCAGGGTTTAAAATTTGAAACATGGTATTTTGTCTTTTTATTTGCTACTTATAAGATCAGAAAATAACTCAGTATTTTAATTTATCTCTATGTATTTTAATGATACTATCCATGATTAGATAATACTGCTCAGAAACTCATTTCCTGTCATTTATGTCTTTCCTTATGTTAAAGTCAATAGTTATGGGGCGCCTGGGTGGCTCAGTTGGTTAAGCAACTGCCTTCGGTTCAGGTCATGATCCCAGAGTCCCGGGATCGAGTCCCACATCGGGCTCCCAGCTTCATGGGGAGTCTGCTCCTCCCTCTGACCTTCTCCCCTCTCATGCTCTTGCTTACTCTCTCTCTCTCTCAAATAAATAAATAAAATCTTAAAAAAAAGTCAATAATTATGATGCTATTGCCTTTCCAAAACAAATCCTAAGTAGTTGAGCGGGAGCTTTTAATATCTAACATGTTTTAGGAATTCCCATATACCAAATAACTGGGCCGAACGTTTTGCGTTTACTGATTTATTGAATCCTCACATTAATTGCATGATTAGGTCTCTTATTAACCCTCTTAACAGAGGAGGAAATCCCTGCAGAAAGAGTAACTTGCTCAAAGTTAACTGGTTAGTGAGTAGGAGAGCTAGGATTTGACCCAGACTACTGATAAGTACAAAATAAAACTGAAAAAAGGATAAAAATAATAAAACGTATGTCGAAATATTCTAGTTTCAGTCAAAATGTTTGATGTTTAGAAGCGATACATCCAATGAATTTCACTCAGGCCTGTTTTAAGTGTGTAAAATTTGTGCCTTTTGTGAGTTTCATTAATTTGGGAGTTCTATTTTATTGCAAATAGGATTTGGGAAGATCCTGCCTATAAGAGAAGCTTTGTTTTTGACTCTGTATTTACCACACTGAATGATGAGGCCTAGAATTTGGTTGCATGTTTTCCTTGTATTTTCTAGTTTCTCACATTCAGTATGTGTGGGTGTATTTGTTTCCTAGGGCTGCCGTAACAAATTACCACAAGCTGGGGGACTTAAAACAACAGAAATTTATTCTCTCACAGTTCTGGAGGCCGGAAGTCTGAAATTGGTATTTGAAAAGGGCTGTGCTCCTTCTGAAGGCTCTAGGGAAGAATTCTGAATTCTTTCTGGCCTTTTCCTAATTCGGTGGGGAGATACCCAACAATCCGCAGCTCACAGCTGCACACTCCACTCCCTGCCTATGTCGTCACGAGGCCTAATTCCCTGTGTCTCTGCACCCTCTCTTCTCACAAAGACACACCATTGGTTTTAGGGCACACCCTAAATCAAGTATGATGACATCTGGAGATTTTCGATTATGTCTAATTATGTCTGCAAAGACCCTACCTCTAAATAAGGTCACCGTCTGAGGTTGCAGGTGCACATGAATTTTGGGGGACCCTATTCCACCCACTACAAGAGCTACAGGGATATTGTGGCCTGGCCATAAGTTGTCATTCTGCAACACCTCGAAATTCCCTAGACCAAACGCAGCATCTTGTAATGACTTCACAGAGGTCCCGATGCTTGCTAACAGTAGCACTGTGACCTCAGCAGGGGCAATTAGCAACACATGGGGAAAACAGGTTTCAAAGAGCTCCTCACGAGACCGGAGTGGAGGGATTAGGGGTAGTCCTCTGGGTGAAATACACCCAGGGCTCACCTAAACCATAACAAAGATACAGCTTCAGCCCCTCCAAATCCATTCCCTACAGTCCTTATGCAATCCTGGGGTGGAAAGGCTTCAGCGTACTTGTTCTCTCTGTAATGGCCTCCGCACTGCACTGTGGACACTGATATGGGAATAGCTGCCTACTTGGAGAGATTTCATAGAGAGCTGTTCCCAGAAATCTCTAACAGTCAAACCACACAGCAAACCTACTTAATCATTTGCTGTCTCTTGCTTTTTCATGTGCTTTAAGAACATTGAGCGATATATAGTGCTTTTCATAAAGGGTAAGTGAATAAAATGAGTATTTTAAATTACCATGATGTATTTTCAACACTTATTTTTTTAAAAAAATAGTTTAATGTATTTTAAGAGCAAACTTACAAGAACAGAATAGACTACATTAGAAACATGTACTGGCACACAGGACAACTCAGAAAAGGACAGTAAATGAAGGAAATCTGCTGTATGACAAAAACGCTACAAACATCACTTAGGAGACAAACACTGGCAATGTCTAGAAATATTTAACAGGTTTATTTATCATTGCTATAAAGCTGAACCACTGAAACTTGTTCTCCGAAATACTTTGACTTGCAGTAATGCTTTATGCCCCTGCATTCATATTAAAAATTCACACACAAATGGAAATGGAGAAACAGTCAACACTTGATTTCTATCCCCTATCTTTCCACTTGTAATCATATACTTGGGTATCTTTTGAACCCATGGAGAAGAGTTTCCTGCTAAATATTTCTGAATTGTTGTGTGATTAATTTACTAGCTTTTAAGTTCCATTTTTTCTGAGCTACATCCCTAATATCTAGACAAATGTCTGGGACATAGTAAATGCTCAACACATATTTTGTGCATAAATGAATGAACTGAATCTAGAGGGGAAAAAGGGTATAAAATTACTAGACACTTAAATATTAAAAACATGCCTCCACTCATTGTCATAAAGAACCAAAAATAATTTCTACCAGCAGAGTTATCTTTTGGTTGTGGATTCTCTTTTCTTTTGTGCCATCCCTCAAGAGTTGCCCTATGAGATGCTATTTGAAGATTTTCTTTAAGGAGTAACTACATTTGCCATGGCCTGAAATTAAACAATAAGAACTGTGTAAATGACTACATCTCTGTTTTTACTGTGGCTTCCAAACAGGGCTGGGTCAATCTGTTGTGTCAAATACAGAAACTCCCCAAGCTTTACGCCTACGGGCTCTACATATCTGCTTGGTTTTTTATATACATATTAACCTCCCATTTTAATCTTAATTATTTTATGGTTTGATTTTTTCATTTATGATTGACATGCTATTTTCATACTGTTGATTTCCATGAGCCATCTCAAATGTATTGTGGACTAAGGCAAAGCAATTTTTAAAAGACCAAACTTTCACAAAGGCCGTCACAAAATGACCTCAAATTAATTTTTTACTCTTATCTCCCACACTAACTAGTCCAGTTTGCTCTTTAGAAGGTTTTAAGTTTATAAAAAAATCTTCACAGAAAGTACAGAACATTCCCATATACTTGTACCCACACACAGTTTCCTCTATAATTAATATCTTGCATTAGTGTGATATGCTTGTTATAACTGATGAACCAGTATTGATACATTAATATTAAATAAAGTCCATAGTTTACATTAAGGCTTACTCTTTGTATTATAAAGTTCTATATGTTTAGTTCTATATGTTTTGAAAAAAGCATAACTTAACGTATCCGCCATTAAAATTTCATATATAATAATTTCACTGCCCTAAAAATCCTCTGCACAAACATCTCATTCCTCCCATCCTTCCCCCACCCCCTTGGAAACCAATGACTGTTTCAATGTCTCTATATGTTTGCCCCTTCTAGAAATTCATATGGTTGCAATCATACAGTATATAGTCTTTTTGGACTGGTTTCTTTCACTCAGCAATAGGCATTTAAAGGTCCTCCATATTCTTTCTGGGGCTCATTTCTTCTTCATCTGATATTATTCTATTGCAATGGATGGTGTACCACAAACTGTTCATCCATCCATCCATGGAAGGATATCTTCAGGGCTTCCAAATTTTGGCAAGAATGAATAAAGTTGCTATAAATATTCATGTGCAGGTTTTTGCATGGACATAAGTTTTCAACTCATTTGGATAAATAACTATAAATATGATTACAGGATTATAAAGCAGGCCTATGTTTAGCCTTGTAATAAACTGTCTTCCAAAGTGGCTGTACCATTCTGCATTCCAACCAGCACCGAAAAAGAGTTCCTGTTGCTCCATATGTTCACCAATATTAGATGTTGTCAGTGTTTTGAATTTTAGCCATTCTAATAGGTGTGTAGTAGTGTCTCATTGTTTAATTCACAAGTCCCTTATTGTCATATGATGTTGAGTATCACTACATAAGCTTTTTTTCCACCAATACATAACCTTTGGTGAGCTGCAAGCTTAGAACTTCTATTTTTTTAATTGGATTGTTTGTTTTCTTACTGTTGAGTTTTAAGAGTTCTTTGCATGTTTTGGACACAAATGCTTTATCAACTATGTGATTTGCAAATATTTTCTCCAAGTCTGTAGCTTATCTTCTCAGTAATAGTGTCTTTCATGAAGTGGAAGTTTTAATTTTTATAATTCTAACTTTACAATTTTCTTTTTCATGGATCTAGCTTTTGGTGTTGTATATAAAAAGTCACAGTTGAACACAAGGTCATCCAGATTTTCTAAGAGTTTCATAGTTTTATACTTTACATTTAGGTTTATTATCCATTTTAAGTTCATTTTTGTAAATGGTGTACAGTCTGTATCCAGATTCCTTTTTTTTTTTTGCATGTAGATGTCTAGAAGTTCTATACCATTTGTTGAAAAGACTTTGTTCCATCAAATTGCCTTTGTTCCTTTGTCAAAGGTCAGTTGACTATATTGGTGTGGGTCTATTTTCGGGTTCTCTATTTTGTTCCATTGAAGTATTTGTCTATTCTTTCACCAACACCACTTATTAATTTATTTTATTATATTTTTATATTTTATTTATATAAATGATATTTTATTTATAATTTATATATAATTTATAATTATATTTACATATTTTACATTATATATTCTATATTTACTATAAACAACAGTAAGTCTTGAAGTTGGGTAGTATTACACCTATGTTTTGTTTTTTTTTTCTTCTTCAGTATTATGTTGGCTATTCTGGGTCTCTTGCTTTTTAGCTTATTGATAACCACAAAATGATTTGCTGCAATTTTGGTTGAGATTGCATTGCATTTGTAGAGGAGTTGGGAAGAAGTGACATCTTAACAATATTGAGTCCTTCTATCTGTAAACATATTCTATATCTCCATTTATCTAGAACTTCTTTGACATCATCATAGCTTTGTAGCTTTCCTCATACAGACGTTATGAATATATTTTTTCATTTATACCTAAGTATTTCATTTTGTTTTCATGGTAACTTAAATGTTGTTATAGTTTTAATTTTAACTTCCTATTATTCATTGTGTTATAAAGGAAAGCAATTGACTCTTGTACATTAGCCTTCCAAATGCAAGCTTACTGTAATTATAAGCTCTAGTTTTTTTCGTGTCATTTCAGATTTTCTATATAGATAATCATGTCACCTGCGAACAAAGACAGTTCTATTTCTTTCTTTTCAATCTATACCTTTTACTGCCTCTTCTTGTCTTATTGAATTAGTTAGGACTTACGTGTATGGTGTTGAAGAATAATGTTGAATAGGAATGGGATGCCCTTGCTTTAGTCTCAGTCTTAGGGGGAAAGCATATGGCTTCCTGCCATTAAGTATAATACTAATTCTAGGTGTTTTGCAGATGTTTTTTATCAAGTTGAGAATGTTCCCCTCTATTCTTGGATTGCTATGAGTTTTATCAGGAATGGATGTTGGATTTTATCAGATTCTTTTATTCATTAAAAAATAATTTTTTATTAGCCTGGTTATGGGATGCATTACATTAATGGGGTTTCAAATGTCAAACCTGATTTATATATCTGGAATAAATCTCACTTGGTCATGGTAAATAATACTTTTTATAAATTGTTGGATTCAATTTGCCAATATTTTGTTGAGGATTTTTGTATGTATATTCATGAGAGATATTGGTCTGGAATTTTCCTTTCTTGTAACATCTTTGTCTGTTCCTGCTATTTTAAGGTAATGCTATCCTCATTGAGTTAGGGAATATTCCTCTGCTTCTATTTTCTGGAAGAGACTATAGAGATTTGGTAAAAATTTCTTCCTTAAATGTTTGGTAGAGTGTTTAAGTAAAATGGGCCTGGTATTTTCTGCTTGGGAAGGCAATAAATTTCATTTCTTTAAAAGACACAGACCTACACAAATTATCTCTTTTTCCTTCTGTGAGTTTCGTAGTTTGTGCTTTTAAGGAGTGTATCCATTTCATCCAAGTTATCAAATTTGTTGGTATAGAGCTGTTCATAACATCCCTTTCATAGCCTTTTAAATATCCATGCAATTAGTAGTGATGGCTGCACTTCAATTTCTGGTGTAAGTAATTTAAGTCTTGTCTCTTTTTTCACTTGGCTAGCCTGGTTAGAGTTTCATCAATTTTACTGATTTTTTTTCAAAGAACATGGTTTTGGTTTTGTTGATTTTCTGCACTGATTCTGTTTGCAATTTCATCGATTTCTGTTCTAATTTTTATTATTTCTCTTCCTCTTCTTACTTTGGATTTAATTTGCTCCTATTTTCCTAATGTCTTAAAGTAGAAGTTTAGATTATTTATGCGAGATCTTCCTCCCTTTCTAATATATGCTTTCAATGCTATAAATTTCCTTCTAAACACTTCTTTCACTGGATCTCATGTTTTTTTCAAGTTGTATTTTTATTTTCATTTAAGTCAAAATATTTTTCAATTCTCTGGAAACTTCTTCTTTGACCAATGTGCTAATTAATCTCCAAGAATGTTGGGATTTTTCCAGTTACCTTTCTGTTCTTTATCTCTTTATTCCATTGTAGTCTGAGAGCATACTTTGTATGATTTCCATTATTTTATATTTGTTAAGGTGTGTTTTATGGCCCCAAATGTGGCTTATCTTCGTAACTACTTCATGTAAGCCTGACAAGAATGTGTATGTTGCCGTTGTTGGATGAAATATTCCATAAATAACAATTAGATTTAGTTGATTCATGGTGCTGTTTAGTTCAAATATATCCTTACTGATTTTCTGCCTGCTGAATGTGTCCATTACTGATAGAAGGGTGTTAAAGTATGCCTATAATAGTGGATCCACCTATGTATCCTTGACATTCTGTAAGTTTTTGCCTCACATATTGCAATGTTCTCTTGTTTTAGGCACATACACATTGAATATTGTTTTGTCTTCTTCAAGAATTGTCTCTTATTATTAAGTAATGCTGTTCCTTATCCCTGATAGTTTTCCTTGCTCTGCTTTGTCTGAAATGAAAATAGCTACTCCAACTTTCTTTTTTTTTTTTTTTTTTAATTTTATTTTTATTATTTGCCCAAGGGGTACAGGTCTGTGAATCATCAGGCTTACATCTTTCACAGCATTCACCAAAGCACAAACCCTCCCCAATGTCCATAACCCATCCACCCTATCCCTACCCTCCCACCCCCCAGTAACCCTCAGTTTGTTTTATGAGATTAGAAGTCTCTTATGGTTTGTCTCCTTCCCCATCCCATCTTGTTTCATTATTTTTCCCTCCCTACCCCCCACAACCCCCCACCCTGCCCCTCAAGTTCCTCATATCAGAGAGATCATATGATAATTGTCTTTCTCTGATTGACTTATTTCGCTCAGCATAATACCCTCCAGTTCCATCCATGTCGTTGCGAATGGCAAGATTTCGTTTCTTTTGATAGCTGCATAATATTCCATTGTATATATATACCACATCTTCTTTATCCATTCATCTGTTGATGGACATCTAGGTTCTTTCCATAGTTTGGCTATTGTGGACATTGCTGCTATAAACATTCGGGTGCACGTGCCCCTGAGGAACACTACCTTTGTGTCTTTAGGATAAATACCCAGTAGTGCGATTGCCAACTTTCTTTTCATTAGTGTTAACATAGGATATCCTCACCCAACCCTTTACTTTTAATCTATACATATTTTTATATTTCAAGAGGGTTTCTTATAGATGGCATTTGGTGGAGTCTTTTAAATTTTATCCACTGATAATCTTTTTTTTAATTACTATATTTAGACCAATTCACATTGAAGGTGATTATTGATGCAGTTGGAAAACATATTTATTAATGTTTTCTTTTTGCTGCCTTTGTTTTATTTTTTGACTTCTACTCTTTCTCTGTTCTGGCTTAAACTGATCACTTTGCATGATTGAATTTTCTCTCCTTTCTTAGCATATCAATTATATTTCCTTCATTTTTTTAGATATTGTCTTAATAGAGTTTTCAATATATATTTATGACAATCCAAGTCACTTTCTTTTTTTAAAAAACATTTATTTGAGAGACAGAGAGAGAGCCCGCACAAGCAGGGGTGTGGCAGGCGGGCAGGCAAAGGAAGATAAACAGAGAATCCCCAAGCAAACTTCTCGCTGAGTTGAAATCAAGAGTTGAACACTCAATCAACTGAGCCCCCCAGGCACCCCGAGTCACTATTAAACAGACCATACCACTTGGCAGTTAGTGGAAGTACCCTAAAACAGAGTACGCCCAATTCCTCCCTACTTTCCCTTATAAAATTGCTGTTATTACATTTAACCATAAGCTATACACCAAATACACTGTTGCTATTATTAATTTGAACAAACTTAGACAAATTAAACTTTTGGCTTCATCTAATCCTTCTCTACCACTCCTCCTTTATATATTTACATCCAAGTTTCTGACCTATATCATTTTCCTTCCCTTGAAACAATTTATTTTGACATGTCTTTCAAGACAGGTTTCCTGGCAATAAATTTCCTCAATTTCTACTTAAGAAAGTCTTTATTGCTCTTTAAATTTTCAAAGAGAATTTTTTTTTTTAAAGATTTTATTTATTTATTTCACAGAGGGAGAGAGATCACAAGGAGGCAGAGAGGCAGGCAGAGAGAGAGAGGGGGAAGCAGGCTCCCCGCTGAGCAGGGAGCCCGATGCGGGCCTCGATCCCAGGACCCTGAGATCATGACCTGAGCCGAAAGCAGAGGCATTAACCCACTGAGCCACCCAGGCGCCCTTAAAAGAGAATTTTGCGGGATATAGAATTCCATGTTAGTAGTTGTTTTTTTTTTTTCCCTTTAAACACTTTTAATATCTTACTCCACCCTCTTCTTGCTTGTATGTTTTCTGAAGACAATTCTTTTGCGTGTTCCTCTCTAGACAAGGTGCTCTTCTCTACCCTCCGGATTCTTTCAAGTTATTCTCTTTTACTTTGATTTTGTGCAGTTCGAATATGAGATGTGTAGGTGTAGGTTTTTTGGATTTTCCTGCTTGGTATTCTCTAAACTTCTGTATGTGTGGTTTGGTGTATTTTATTAATTTGGGGAAAATTCCCAGAAATAATTACTTCAAATATTTCTGCTGTTTCTATCTTCTCCTTCTGGCATTCTCAATACACATGTACGCTACCCCTTTTATAACTGTCCCACAGTTTTTGGATATTCTCTTGTGGATATTTTTTCTCTTTATTTTTCAGTTTGGGAAGTTGCTATTGACACATATTCAAGCTCCTTATTTCTTTCATTGGCCATATCCAGTCTACTAATGATTCATCAAAGGCATTCTTCATTTCCTGGTGCTTTTTATTTCTAGCATTTCTTCTTGATGTTTTACTTAGAGTTTCCATCTCAGTTCTTATATTACCCAACTGTTCTTGCACGCTGTCCACCTTTTACCTTAGAGTCCTTATCCTATTAATCAGTTACGTTAAATTCCTGGTCTGAATTGTTCCAAAATCTCTGCCATATTTTAGTCTGCTTCTGATGCTTCATTTCTTTCTTCTAAGTATGCTTTTTAGGCACAGCTTGTAATTGTTTTGTGAAAAACCACATATGATTCATTGGGTAAAAGAAATGGAGGTAAATAGGCTTTTAGTGTAAGTTTTATACTTATTTGGCTAGGTTTAAGCTGTGTTTACTGTTTTCTAGAGTTGGAGGTGTCAGAGGGTAACATTTTTCTATTTTCCTTGTTTTTTGTCTCCCCTCTTGTCTTTGGTTTTCCCTAGAAGAAAGAATTTTGTAGTTCTTTTCAGCTGCAATCCCCCATAATGACAGAGTTCTGTAGTGTGGTCGTAAGACATGGGGAAGAAGGAAAACATTCTATATCTCTATGGTTAGCTCTCATCTTTTAGTGGTCTGTTCCCCTGGGCTGTGACTTTCAACAAGTGCTTCTCAGCTTCTCTGTCACACCCTTCTGTGAGAGGGGAAGGCTAGAGGGGACTGCAGTTCAACATTTTCCTTCTCACTCTTGGTTAGGTTTTGGCAAAACCCATATTGATCATGGGTTGAGCAGGCTCTGGTAAAGTAGTTTCCTCAAGGGCAGGCCTTTCTCAGTAAGAACAAATGCTCTTGGTATACTTTAAAATGGTTACTTCTGTCTTCCCCCTGCCACATACGAGAAGACTTTTCTCTCTAATTTTCGCCCCAAGAACTTAGCTGGGCTCCTAAAGCTAAGACTCATGAAAGTGTGCCCCCTGCACCAGACTTCAAGCTCTATTACAAAGCTGTCATCATCAAGACAGTATGGTACTGGCACAAAAATAGACACATAGATAAATGGAACAGAATAGAGAGCCCAGAAATGGACCCTCAGCTCTATGGTCAACTAATCTTTGACAAAGCAGGAAAGAATGTCCAGTGGGAAAAAGACAGTCTCTTCAACAAATGGTGTTGGGAAAACTGGACAGCCACATGCAGAAAAATGAAACTGGATCATTTCCTTACACCACACACAAAAATAGACTCAAAATGGATGAAAGACCTCAATGTGAGAAAGGAATCCATCAAAATCCTTGAGGAGAACATAGGCAGCAACCTCTTTGACCTCAACCGCAGCAACTTCTTCCTAGGAACATCACCAAAGGCAAGGGAAGCAAGGGCAAAAATGAACTATTGGGACTTCATCAAGATTAAAAGCTTTTGCACAGCAAAGGAAACAGTCAACAAAACCAAAAGACAACTGACAGAATGGGAGAAGATATTTGCAAATGACATATCAGATAAAGGGCTAGTATCCAAAATCTATAAAGAGCTTCTCAAACTCAACACCCATAAAACAAATAACCCAGTCAAGAAATGGGCAGAAGACATGAACAGACATTTCTCCAAAGAAGACATCCAAATGGCCAACAGACACATGAGAAAGTGCTCAACATCACTCGGCATCAGAGAAATACAAATCAAAACCACAGCGAGATACCACCTTACACCAGTCAGAATGGCTAAAATCAACAAGTCAGGAAATGACAGATGTTGGCGAGGTTGCGGAGAAAGGGGAACCCTCCTACACTGTTGGTGGGAATGCAAACTGGTGCAGCCACTCTGGAAAACAGTATGGAGATTCCTCAAAAAGTTGAAAATGGAGCTACCCTACGACCCAGCAATCGCACTACTGGGTATTTACCCTAAAGATACAAAGGTAGTGATCCTCAGGGGCACATGCACCCGAATGTTTATAGCAGCAATGTCCACAATAGCCAAACTATGGAAAGAACCTAGACGTCCATCAACAGATGAATGTATAAAGAAGATGTGATAGATCTATACAATGGAA